>OY776276.1:33479055-33484055 GCA_963675445.1 Linnaemya vulpina
ACAGTAAAATGTTACGTACAAATATTTTGTAATTAACAAAAAAAAATATTAAACTAAAACAAAATAAATTTTTTTAATAAATATGTAAATATATATAATTGTATTTTATTTGATATCTTTATTAATTTCATAAAGGAATTTTAAACATAAATTACCACTTTAACTTTAATATTGTGCTGATTCATTTTTTTTAATATGTTACTAAAAAATTCAAAGTGATCAATTGAGGGATTTTAGCTAGATTATATGCGCATTTCACTGGGGCTAATGTAGCTCATAAGGGAACCTCATTTTACTTGTGTTCAAACTTACACACGGATTCTAAAACATTTGGTATAATGCTAATGTAATTATTATGTTTAAACAAAATGCGACATATATGCAACATGTATATGATTGTCACGTTGCCAGTGATATAAACTTTAAAAAGTTTCAACAAACTTGTAGAGAATGTTGGAAGGCAAAACATGGATTTTTAATGATAAGTAAAGATAATGAACTAAACAATGGTCGCTATAGAAAGTAATTTGATTAGTCCATCACAGTATATAATACTGTTCATCAAAGGTACCCTTTAGTATTTAATCTGGCCTTAAACTTTATACATGTGTTTATTGCAACTGATCAGATAAGAAAAACCTGACCTGATCTAATACCTGATAAGCTGAACTGATTCTTCTTAAACTGACCTGATGCTATCTGAACACCTGACCTGATACCTGTTCAACTGACCTGATAACCTGATCTGATACTTGAACACCTATTCTGATACCCCTTAAACAGACCTGATAACCTTACTGATACCTCAAACCTGATCTGATAAGCTGATCTGATGCCTGTTAAACTGACCTGATAACCTGATCTGATAAACTTATCTGCTACCTATTGAATTAAAGACTTGCTAACTGCTAGAAACATCTGGAAGAAAAAGCTTCGAAGTATAAAAACTGTTGATATAAATACACATGAACAATTATATATATGTAGATACATTCAAGCCTATCACAGAACCTTTAAAAGAATTCATCAACAATACGTTGAAAGATCGCTGAAAAGAGAACAGACTGATAAGGAAACAGGAATTGATGACAATTAAAGTTTTCATCCCCAGAACTCAACAATAAAATTGCAAACGAGTACGCTCAAGAAACTAATTGAAGAAACAATGTTTGAACAGTTTAATACTAAAAGTAGCAGTAATTACGATGAAGACGACTTTTACTCACAAAATTCGAATGATGCAGAAAGTTATCCTGACTTATCACTATTGGAATCGAGAAATGAACCAAGTATTAACTATGGTTCACATAGGGATAATAATTACGAATGGAAATTTGGTAAAAGCAACATCGAGTTAAATCAAAATATGATACAGGTTGGCATACAAATATGGGCACTCACTCCAGAACTGTTTTCTTTAATGTTTCATAATACACCAACAAAATAAGATAAATTTAAACTTGAAATCTATAAAAAATATTACTTACACAGTAGAGACTAATAAGTCTGATGGTAAAATCAAAGGGAGTAGAGCGTACAAGTACAAACATTTCATTGCAAAACGTTTGAAAGGTGAAAATCATATAACAAAAACTAATTGTTTAGGAATGGGTTTGATGCAGTTTCACTCTCAAAATCCAAACTATATATACTGGGATGATCCAAACGAGTTGATAGATCGACGTAGACTAACAAGATCATCTCAGTATTGAAGACTTACGTGAAGCTAATATAATAGTAGAAACAAACTATATAGAAAAAAACTTATAAAAAGGGAAAACCCCCTTTAAAGACATGGAAACGTTATAACTATTTTCTCTTTCAGAAAATAAAGTAAGCAGTTGCTTAAATTAATTTTTTCCAGGAATTAGGAAAATGGCAAAATCGTTTGATTGTGGGTGCATTCAAAAAAATTGTTTTAAACATGAAGGGCTGGTAATTTCCAATATAACATTACAATAACGACAACGTCCTACCTTGGCTATTATTGCAAGTAGTTTTATAAAGGTTTTTTTTTAACAATAAAAAAAACTTTGAAATGTTACAAAATTATTTTCTATATATTTAAGGGGAACAGGTCAACTATAGAAGTAACTGTTACAATTTATTTGGAAACACAAATCAAATTGTAAAACATAATAGGGGTAAAATAAAATAAAGTTAATTAAGTCATGCTGCTATAATTAATAATAGAAATTGACATATTAATTTATATAATAAAACATTACAAATATATTTTAAATACCTTTCACAAACGACTTTTTTAAACATTTTGTTTACAAAGATAAGAAAATTCTTTAAAAACATTTATTTTATATTATGTGTGCGTTAAACACCCAAAATAAGCAAACAATCGGCAAACTATTTCAAGCAGTTCTACTCATCAGCCAAAACGTTGCCGCGCAAGAGATTCTTTTAATATTAATTAAAAAATCTACGAAAACGGTTTTTTGCCTACCAAAAATTCAAATTAAAAAATTAATTTCGTTATTAACAAGAACACTGATCCAATTAAACTAGTAAGTATATATTAAAAATATTAATCATACAAGATAAAAACACAGTCCTAAAAATTATTGTGGAACATATGGATTGGCAACCCTTTCGAAGGGGAATATACATCATCAAACGGGAAATCATGCGCATGTCGTAATCTGTTTTTCTATCATTCTTGCTTATAGCACGCCGCCATAGAGATGTTTAGGTATATGATTTATTACTTAAAAAATTAATATAGTCAAATATTGTACAACAATAAGTTTTATGAATTTTAATATAATACATTTTTTTTAACAAAAACAATTCAGTCTTTTGAACTAAAAATACAAAACCTAATTCTTGAACATAACAACATAACATAACATAACATAAACTTAACAAAAATGAAAACAATTTTTATCATAAGAAATAAATAAAATATAGTTTTTCAAATATTTTTGCATGGTGTAAAAATTCAAATACTGTTTTAAATAAAAGTTATTGTAAAATATACCAATTGAGTTTCTATAACGAATAATATCTGTTATTAGCGTTCGAGCAATGGAAAATACTCTTTCTGAAGGGGCGCTAGATGGTGATATAGCGAAAACTCTACGGCTTAGTTGATATAATAATGGAAACTCATGTTTTCTATCATTCCACCCCTTCAATATATTAAAATTGTTTCGGAGGTGTACATTAGTGTTTTTTATATTTCATTTTCAATTATGAATTGGCCCGAATTGGCATCCTCGATTGGTAGAACATATTTTTCAAACAATGAATATAATCTAGATGAATTTATTTGAGTTGGTGTAAGTAAGGAAATAAAAATATTGCGAATTTGTGATAAGTTTTGATCTTGCTTTCTACTAAGGAAATTAAAGTATCATGTATGTATTTCTTTTTTAAATTGTGTGATAAAGCTAGGTTCATCACTATTGGTGATATTACATATTCTTTTTAAATTTTGAATATTGAATGGACTGAATTCAAGTTCTTTCGAAGCGTCCATGAAAGGCTTTAAAATAGCTATGAACTGGTCCAATAAATATTCTTTTGCAACGTTATATTTCTCTGTCAGACTTTTTTCTTTTAATACATTTTGAATGTCAACAACACTCGATTTTATTGATAATAACGTAAAAAAACTGTATTCCATCTCGTGGGTGTACAGCTTTTCAATGACGTATGTATATAAATCACAATTCATATCAAATTTTTACCAGTTTTGATTATGCTGCTACTATTTCTTCAATTCGCCGTAAGCTTTTAATGCAATTTTCTATTGTGTTGTGATATTTTCGTATTCTTTTAAAGTGGTTTTAATGTTACTTCCTCTATCTGTAACCACAACTGTTGGATCATTTAAGGAACAATTGAAATCGTTGAGTAAAGTCCCCATTTATGTTGATGGCTTTTTTTAATAAATTAAGATATAAAAAACTATATTCAAAAAGTTTTTTAGGATAGCAAAGAAAATATTTTACATATTTTGCCACATTAAAGTGATAAGAAGTTTACTTTAATCTATAATTTTAGCAACATTTTTGCTTGACTTGCAAACTACTCCATTCTAATTGTATTTCATTATTTTTAAATTTTTCTAATATAAGTTATACTTTTCCAAATGTATTTTGTAGTTGTCTAAATATATTTTAAAATTTTCTATATATAATTCAAAATTATTCTCAAAACTATACAAGTATGTATATTGGAACATATGCTAAACATAGTTCAAAGTACTTAAATTCTTCTTATAATTATTCTTCAGGCTCTAGGTCTAAGACTCGAAAATAAAAATATGTTTTATCTCGTTATATTTGTAAATATTTTATTCGTTCGATATTTCGAACACCTTCGGTGTTCTTCTTCAGGAAAAACTGAAAAAATAATTTTGTTTTTACAACATTTAGTATCACAAAAATATAATTTGATTTTAATTAACTAAAGAGTTATTTATAAACAAGTGTTTAAAATTATAAACATAACAACACGTAAATATATTTTGTCTTACTATTGAGTAAAGTCGTCTAGTTTTGAAAAGGTTTAAATGTTTACTAAATTTGTTTTGGTTTATTGTGTTTTGTTATTATATGTCTATACGTATGCGCGCAATTTTCCGTGTCTGTTTTGTAGTTCATCCTTATTTCGGCGGGAGTGTTAATTACATGTAGCATTTCTACAGTGAATCTTTTTTTATAATTATGTTCTTGTTGTAATATTTCTGTATTATTTATGTCTGGCGAGTGACCATGCATTGCACAGTGGGCTGCTAATGCGGTTTTTTGTTCCAAATTTTCGTTTCTATTTTTATAATTAGATTTGTGTGCAGCCAATCTTGTCCTAAGTTTTGATTTTGTTGTTCCTACATATATTTTTACATTACACACATTTTTGCCATCCCCATAGCAAGGTATTTTGTAGATAACGTTATATTTAGCTAACTTGTCTAATTTTATTTTTGTATTCGAAAAGAGGGAGTTTAAATTTTTGTGTTTTTTAGAGCAATGATAACGTCA
>OY776276.1:33491555-33499055 GCA_963675445.1 Linnaemya vulpina
AAATCTAACAATTTGCCGTTGAAAGCTTTGCTGATTCTCGACAATGCTCCAAGTCACCCACCTGCAGAAGATCTTGTCAAGCTTACAGAAGGTGGAAAAATATGGGCAGTGTTTATGCCACCTAATGTTACACCTCTTATCCAGCCAATGGACCAAAATGCAATCCGACTAGTAAAATTGCACTATAGAAACAGTCTACTTTCTAAAATTGTAACATCTGAATCAGAAGACGTCGTTAATTTTTTTAAAAATCTAACTCTTTATGATGCATCGTGTATGATTGGTCTCGCTTGGAACAATGTAAAGCAAGATACGTTGTCAAAGTGCTGGAATAAGATTTTAATTGACAGGGATCTAGAGTTTGATGAGGAAGATGATATTCCTTTGTCCAGAATATTGGAAGAAGACGAAATTGTTTCTATTAGACGTGGTGTTAGACTACTGAGCACAGTTTTCCCAAATGTAAAAAATTTACTTCTCGATAATTTTTTGGTTTAAAATCTTTTTCATTTGCAGACCTCTTTCAATATCGAAGACTTAAATGTTTGGAATCAAAGTGATAATTTAATGTTGGGAGAAGACGATGAAGAGGATGAAGAGAATGAAGAAATTTTAAACGCGATTCCCAACAATGAAATTAAAATTAAACATGCAGAAGTAATTAGATGTTTGGACAAGTGCATCCAATGGAGTCAAGAAAATAATATTGCTTTTTCAAATTCATTAGTATTAAGAGAAATACAAGAGGAAGCTGTTCAGAGAAGTTTGCAAGTCTCACAATAACAAACATTCATAAATTCGTTTTTCAAATAAAGTATTCTATTAAAAATCAACTAAAATTAATAAAACTACATACATATGTATACAAAAAAAACTTCGCTATAAAACGAATCTTTCACAATAACGAATCGGTCTGTCATTATATCATTCGTTATACCGAGCTTTGACTGTATCTATGTGGATATGTGCGCATATATATATATATATATATATATATATATATATATGTATATATATATATATATATATATATATATATATGTATATATATATATATATATATATATATATATGCATATATGTGTGTATGTATGTATATATATGTATATGTGTATGTGTGTATTTATGTATATGTATGTATGTATGTATATATATATATATATATATATATATATATATGTATATATGTATGTGTATATATATATATATATATATATATATATATTTGTTATAAAAATGTTCGTTATAATTTGTTAATGTTGAAAAAATGTTTTAACTATAAATTGTTAATGTTGAAAAAATATTTTATGTGGTATTGAATTTGAAAAACAAATATTGTGAATAGTTTTTTTTTATGTCATGTTTCAAAACCAATTGTCTATAAAAATTTTAATAATTTTTATTTCCTGAAGATGTTAACAAGCTGTTAACGAAATATCGAATAAAAATTAGACCAAATATAATTTGATAAAAAACGACCATAAGCTTGATTAATATTAAAATAAACTGATAAGGTCAATAAAGATAAATCAACTATATATATATATATATATATATATATATATATATATATCCCTCTGCGACTGATGTGGTAGTCTAGCAGACACCAGCAAACATTAAACAGTATTTTATATCATTATTTTCCAAACATCTAATCTCGCGTTCACTGTACCTTCTTATTGTGACTTATGCATACGTTACTGTGTTTAGATCCATTTATATAAGCACACATGTCAGCTTTAAGCACAAAAGTGTCTGCAAGTCAACCACATCAATGTTATAGTAGGTGTCTAAGAGACAACCATATCAGTATTTTCGTTATATTTTCATAGTGTCAAGTCAGTAAAATTATTTTATTTTCTTAGTGTCTACTAAATTACACGTCATCAAAATTGTTATTTTTTAGTTTTGTTGTTATGGAATATTGTATTGGAATACTGTTCTAAGAGAACGTCATCTGGAACTTTTAAAAGCCGAGATGATCTAATAGGACAGTGGTTAGAGGAAAAGAGTGAGCACCAGTTCGATACTTTCATGTAACCGGAAAAAAGGGTTACAAGGTATTGCTGTTGACATTGTTTGAACCCAATATACCTCAAGCGCTCTAAGCCTCTTTGGGAAACCAGCCAAAAAAACTTGTAATTTTCACATACTATATGTATGTATATAATTTCAAGTCTTACGAATTTTTACCTTAAATGAAAACTAAGCAAAATTTAATATTTTTGCTATATAAAGCATAACATGAAATATTTTTTGTTTGTTACGTTATAGGCCTTGATCTGCCAATTAAAAAGTTCATTTATTTTTTTTTTTCAACCACAACATTTTTTTTTCCAACTGACAAATTGAAGTCTAAATAATAAAACATAAAAAACATTTGTCAAAAAAAAATTATTTTTCCACATTTTTTGCTGTTCTACAATAAGTCTAAGTTTTTTATAGCAAATTCATGCCATAAAGATTAATAAAATATAACACGGATTTTCACTTTGAATTAGTAAAGTAACTACATATATAAATAATAACTTACGCTCATAAACAATAAACAAAAATGATTTTATTAGTTTTACAAAACGGATAATATAAGCCAAGGAACAGGTGTCTGATACGTCATAGAAGAGGGATATATATATATATATATATATATATATATATATATACATACATACATATATATATATATATATATATATATATATATATATATAGATATATATGTTATTCAACATTTCTTTGACCTTTGGTTAACTTCTTCAGGAAATTCTTATATATTTTTTTTCTGATTGCGAAAAAACTATGTACATAATTCTAAATATATCTTCATGTCTATAAATATCAACATATTATATTAATAGAAAATGTATCTGTGTATGTACATATGTAAATAACATATAGTTTTGATATTTTAACATAACCAATATTGAAAATAATATAATATATATATATTATTATATATATATATATATATATATATATATATACATATATATATATATATATATATATATATATATATATAATATATATATATATATATATATATATATATATATATATATATTATATATATATATATATATATATATATATATATATACATATATATATATATATATATATATATATATATAATATATATACATATATATATATATATATATATATATATATGTATATTATACATATGTAATATACATTGTCTGATTTTAAGAATATTTCAATTTTATATACGAAATTTAATTATAAACTTAGATATATGATAGAAATGCTTCAAATGATAAACGTACTAATACGATCAGAGAATTAATTTCAGAGCAGACACAGCGAATGTTGCGCAATCTTATAGATATTTTTTACATAGGAACAATAACAGAATTGAGAACAAATATATATACATACATATAATATATTTTTCGTTTGTTTATGTTAGAATATTTATTTTATAATAATATATATGTTTATTAAAATTTTGCGTTTATGATATTTTTATGCAAAACATATTAATATTATGTGGTTTTTTTCGCATTTATTTAAATTTTTTTATATATAATGTTTGTTTTTCATTGTTTCAACCTTGAAATAATATTAATCTATTTCCGTTTGAAAAAATATTTCAAATATAGATGTATGTTAACTTCTTTAATTTTCAGTTTACATTATGTTCAAATTGAATAACAGAATATATGTATATATATATAACGTTGTTAAGATTTGTTGCTTTTGTCAGTGGCACATTGTGTGTTTTTTCATTATTGGTTATGTTAAAATCAAGGTTGGCATCCGAAACAAACTTCGGTATCGGTATTAAAATAATATTTGTTTCGATATCAGTAACCATATCGGTATTAAAAAATTGTCATTTCGGTATCGGTAACAGTATTGAAGTTACATCGGTATAAGAATACCGATACTAAAAATTTGATTTATACGGTCACATTGGGCAATTATTTGGCTGCAAACATCAAATATTAGTTCGCTGTAATGTGAGCATAAAATAATTATTATCAGCAAACAATCCTTAAATTCAAATTTTTATTTTTTTCTAAAAAACCTGCCGTATTTTTTTATTGCAATATTGCTGATCAAAGTTTAATTAGAAGAGAAAATAGTTTCTCAAACTTTAATTATATATCGAATTGAAATTTTTTTGCATTTGACCTATTTTTTTATCTTCATCAAAACAACGACGTTGTCAACACTTTTACAAAAAAATAAACAGTTGTACATAAAAGTATTATAATTTAAAAAGTAAACAAGCCAATTGAAAACTTTTTTTTGTATAACCTGATTTCAGATAGCAAGAAAGCTAAAAAGCAAATCTAATATGTTCCCATTATTTGGCTGATTGATAAATAATGCAGTTGCAAGTGATTGTATATGATATGCAATATTTTACATAATGAACGCAACATAAATCAATATATGTATTAAGTCGCAATAGTTGTAAAAAAAATTTAATGGCTAGTGAATAGTATGCTAGTCTGTCAGTACGGACCTTATTGGTTCGATTTCCGACTAAAACAGTTTTCACACTGGCGTTGTTGCAATAACTGTTTGTATTAACGTTAAAGCCAACTGTTCAAACCCGGTTTTAATAACAATATCATTCTGTTAGCACAAACTTAAAACATTTTTGAATTGTTTTTAAGTAGGTTTAATGAAATGCAACCTTCACCACCTGAATTATGCTCGGGAGCGTTGCACATTATGGTACTTTATTCCTTTCCAACTCTCGAGTATATTAACCAAATTAGACCCGATTTGTAGTGATCGTTTTGAACAATATCCCATCTTCTCCCGGCATTGTACCTATTTCCGTACCCATTCACTTTTGTTCTTATTTTTTAATTGCTTCCTGGTCTTCCAGAACAAAAACTAATCCAAACTGCGCAGCTTAGCAAAATGAAACCTTCAATATCTTCCATAATTTAATATAATAAAATATACAAAAATAAATTTTTGTTTTTTCACTATTTGAGTAAATAATTTTGAACGGCAAAAACAAACTATTCAATGTCACCATGGGGAAAACATTTGCTGTCGAATAAAAAATTTCTGTTGTTTGACTGATATCTGAACTATCAAAAGAGTCAAACAAATGTGGCTAATGTGACCACAAAACAAAATTAATATGTATTTTAATATTGTTTTCCTAAAAATGAGCTAACATATTTGACACATACATATATTAGCCCAATGTGACTGTACCTTTAGATTAACAAGAATGGAAATATATGTATTCATTTATTTTGTTTATTTGTATTTTTTTCCACATAAACTAATTACTAGGAACACAAAGATAATATCAAATATTCAATATTTGCATTAAGACATAAAAATTTCATTAGTATAAACAAAAAAAGTAAAATAATTCATTCAATGGAATCTTAATTCAAAATTTAAGATTTCATCTTAAAAGACGACATATAACAAAAAATTCAAAATTTCGCAAATATTTCTCAAAGCTAACAGTTTTTTAACCTTATATGATTTTCATTTGTGGAATAAATCTAATAATAAATAAATTTTCTCAGACCATTTCGAAGTTAGACCGAGTGAATATAACTACATTTAAGCTCTCCTCGTCCAAACTATTGCGATTTGGGTTCATAATATATTTCACTCCTGAAAATAACCGTAATACACTGACCTGCACTGACTGCAGAGCATAAAGTTAACAAACATGCAATATGTTTCATTAAAGCAAGTGCTGACTACTCATTAACTTGAATATTTTAAGGCTTTTTAATCTGTTCGAAAGTTATTTTTATTACATACCGAAACAATTATACCGGTATCAAGGGAAACGGTATATTTAATGCGAAAACAGGATATTTAATGGAAAAAAATTATTTCGGTATCGATATACATACCGGTATTTACATTTAAACGGTATTCAAAGGGTATCGGTATTTACAATGGTATCGGTATCCAACCTTGGTAAAAACATGAAAACCATGTGTTATTTACATAGATACATTATAATATTTTCTATTGATATATGCTAATATTCATAGACATGAAGGTATATTATGGAATTATGTACATAGATATTTCACAATTAGAAAAATTTTAATATATGAATTTTATGATACAAATTCTTTTTAAGAATTGTAATTACAAGGAAATTTTTAATTGAAAGAAGAAAATATTAATATATATATATATAATTCATGAAGTTAAAGATTAACGAAATATTGAATAGATATACATATATATATATATATATATATATATATATATATATATATATAAAGTTGATTTATCTTTATTGACCTTATCAGTTTTTTTATAATATTAATCAAACTTACGCTCTTTTTTATGAAATTATATTTAGTCTAATTTTTATTCGATATTTCATTAAAAGCTTGTTAACATCTTCAGGAAATAAAAACTATTTAAATTTTATAGACAAATGGTTTTGAAACATAACATAAAAAACTATTCACAATATTTGTTTTTCAAATTCAATAACACATAAATATTTTTTTCAACATTAACAATTTATAGTAAAACAAACTTTTTCAACATTAACAAATTATAATGAACATTTTTAAAACAAATATATATATATATATATATATATATATATATACATATATATATATATATATATATATATATATATATCCAATAATAGCAGATATAGTAATGGAGGAATTATTAGACAAATCAATTCAAAAATTTAATATAAAACCTAAAATAATGACAACATATGTAGATGATTTATTTTGCATTATTCATACATCTAAGATAGATAATGTGTTGTCAGCATTGAATGATTTTAATTCGAACATTAAATTTACAGCTGAAAAGGAAAAAGACTTGAAACTTCCTTATTTAGATACTTTAGTTATTAGGAAAGGTAATAAATTAATAATAGATTGGTTCCAGAAACCTACTGCATCATGAAGAATCATTAATTACTATTCAAAACATAGTATACACATTATTATAAGCACAGCTAAAAATTTTATAGAAAGGGTTCTAAATATAAGTGACACACAATTTCACTATCGCAATAAAAAGAAGGTTATAAATATATTAGAAAATAACAACTTTCCTAATCATATAATAAATAAATTAATATCACAATATAGAAATAGAAGAATAGAAAATACAAATAGTAATGCAGAACAAAAATTATTTAAATCTTAAACATACATACCAGGAATATCAGAAAGGTTGACAAAATCTAAAATTTACGATACAGATAAATATAGGATAGTTCATAGAACGTATAATACATTAAACAGACTATTTAGTAAAAATAAAGATAAAATTGAAAAATGGGATAAATCAAATTAAGTATAAAAATTACATGATATAATGATATAGAGAATTGTAATAAAGTGTACATATGTAGGTACGACCAAGAATAAATTAAAGACTAGGATAGCAGGTCACAAATCAGATAAAAATATAGGGATATAAATTCACAAACAACAGCTTTATCTTCCAATTACATTTTTTACAGATTTACATAATTTAATATTA
>OY776276.1:33504055-33599055 GCA_963675445.1 Linnaemya vulpina
AAAAAATAAATATAAATTCGCTTCCAGGAATGGGAAATTTAAATTTTTTATACATGTTTTTTACCAATTAAAACTATATTTTAATTCAGGAAAAACAAATTTGGTTTCAAAATTTAAATAAATCTAAATTTCGTTTCTAGGGTTGGAAAACTACAATATTTTGTAGCACAAGAAAGTGACCAAAATGGTTACAAGTTTTAAGTTTTTCTTAAATGACTTTTACAGTTCTATTGGTAAAAAAAAACAAAGCAAATTAATATTTCGTTTCCAGGAGTGAGAAATTGATTTCTTTTCATACATAAAAGTGGCTAAAAAATACACAAAAGTGGTTTTTTTACTAATTAAAACTATTTTTCAATTCAGGAAAAACAAAATTGGTATCAAATATTAATAAATAAAAAAGTAGATTTTAGGGTTGGATAACTGCAATATTTTGTATAATATGAAAGTGACCAAAATGGTTATAAACTTGTAGTTCTTCTTAAATAAACCCGCTTTATAGATTATATAGATTTGCATTGGTAAAACATAAAAAAAATTAAATTTCGTTTCCAGGGTGGGAACATTTTTTTCTTTCATAGAAGTTTCTTTTTTTTGCTAACTAAAACTATTTTATAACTTAAGAAGAACAAAATTGGCAAATAAAAAAATATTTTACGCCAGACGTACGTTGGTAATGATTCGGCACAGCCGAATATAGCACTTAAAATTACTTATGACAGATAGTAAATAACTATTATAGATCGCGTATTTGGCAAACTAATAAACTTCAGTTGTGATATTTATAAAGTAATGTTTAAAATTTAATAATAATAAAAATTGTTGTTTACTGTTATATTATTGCTTCTGCAGCATTTGCCCCAATTAAGGAGGACGCTTATGGATATATATATATATATATATATATATATATATATATATTTATATATACATATATTATTAAAAATTATACTTTCAGTGAATATAGTATGTAAGTATGTGTATATAATTTGCAAGAATTTAAAAAGCATATTTTGCCCTAAACGGGTGTACATACATACATATGTACTGGTGCGTATATGCTTGAATTAATTTATGTTTTAAGGAAATATATAGTATGTATATAGTTCATATGATTATTCTATTAACATTTGATTTAGTTACTTACATACACATGTTGGAAGTTCCTTCGGCGTCCATGACCCATCAGACTGGCAAGTGCGTTCATGTTTACCAACCAACTCATAACCTGTGCCACAGTTATATGTGATTTTACATCCATATGTATAACATTCTCCCGAGTGCCAACCGTTTGCAGGATCTGGAGGCTGACCGCAAGAGCGAGCTATAGTAAGCAATTGGTATTGTTAGTGATCATTTAGAGAAACTGATTATAACCATACGTTCACATTGTATATCGGGCCCATACCAACTAGCTTGGCCGTCAATTGCTAGACACTTAGCACGAGGAAAACCGTTTGTAACATATCCTGTATGGCAATGGTATTGTACGGTTGAATCCAGATCGAACGTCTCTTGTTCGGGAAGAGCAGAGTTGCGGGCATGTTCAATTTGTGGAGGTTTCAAACAATATACTAGAGATTCAAAAATTTGAGATGACGTAATTTAGAATGGTATTAAATTAGAATGGTATTATAATGTATTATATAATTAATTTGTTAATGATTTACTAAATAAAGTGTCTCTTCCAGATATATAGATTTCTTAAAAAGTAATAAGGATAGAGTTTCTATCAGAAAATGAGTAGCATTTATAGGGAAAATAAAGATATATAGTGATGTTTCAAAAAAATTCCAGCAATAGAGATTTTGAAAAAAAAACTAGTGAGACAAGGAAAATACGTTTGAATGTCCTTTGTTTGTAATATGTCAAAAACAAAATCAAACAGAGCCTAAGAAAAAGGAATATTCTGGCGTACAACTAAAAAAAACGATGGGAGAGTTCTTTCATATCTGGAGAAACTTTGTCGACAGCGCCTAAGTCTCTCGTATCCTTATCTCTCATTGTATGGTGTATAACCTAAAGAAATATTTGATCACATGTAGATGTAGGAAAACATACTTGTGCATCTGTAAAATATATTTTCTGAATGTAAGTGCAAACAGAAACGTGTGTAGCATGAAAACAAAATCAATTTTCCTTCAAAAAACTCAGAAGACCTTCCATCTTCAGGCCAGGTTATTTCATTCCTATGTAATTGCTGGAGAAAGCATATAAGGGCTTAATCCACTCGTGAAAAAGATTTGATATTCATTCAATCATCATTTTTGTTTAAAGGTATTTTTACTTCGTCGGTATATTGCTGCTACTGTAGCGACATGTTAAGTATATGATGGTGTCAATCTCTGTCGGCAGTATTCAGCGACCAATGCTATGCCTTTCTTATTGACAGAAGCCATCAAGAACCCAACCGTTAACACCCAACAGCGCCCTTAAATTCGCACCACATTACATATAATTAGGCTTGGCTCTAACTCCTTAATTCCCCAGCCGCAGACAAAAATATAGAACCAAACTCATTTGAAATACATTTATTTTTTCATGGCATATGTGTTTAAAACAAAAAGTGTTGCAAGGGGCACTCTCTAAATATATGGTTTATTTTCACTTTTAGGGTGAATTCTAGTGGCAAAAAGTACATTGGAAATTAATGGTGAAATATGAATGATACAACAAACAAATTGAGACATGCTATAAACACAATTGCGACGAAATTAGCACAGCACGACGTATCTATCATCACGAATTCGTCGAATAAGACACAATTAGAGCGAAAATAACAGCTTTTAAAGTCATTTAAAATTATTTCTTATTTAGATAAAATATTGGAAACACATGAAATATTGTGATCATATATCAACAATAAAAAAACATCAATATGAGAAGATAAAATAATGAATAAAAACAATATTTTCTATAATAAAAAAATGGTTATTGAATTTATGTGCTGTAAATAAAAAAACGTTTCTTAAAGCAAAAAGCTACTGTATTCGCTATACACTAAAACACTGGTTTCCAATAGGGGAACTCGAGCAAATTGTTGCTACTTTTTATTGTTTGGGTTTTCAATGACTGTATAACTTATTTTATATCACACTTTTTTCACACTTCGTGCTATTGGGTCATATTGTCATAAAATCATAAAATTTTAGACCAGTTTAAAATAGTTGTTGTGTTGCATATAATATAATAGCACTCTATCAGTTATATGTTTTTGTGTTGTCCTCAAATTTTCTAGAGATCTAAGTCAAGCTGCTGAAAATTTTTAGGCGAGACGGCGAAAGTATATGTTTGCCGCCGTTTTTTATATATGATTCACGACTAAAACACGGTTAAAAATTGTTCACGCCTACATAAATGTGTGTACATCAAATCACATTTTTATAGCATAAAAATTATTAAAAGAGCACTAAATCGCAAAAACTAAATATATACAAGTGAAAAATGTTTCTCGTTTAACGTACCTAGCTGGCAGCCACTGAACATTTTCCGAATGCCGCCGCAAAAAATTTTTATTCAGCTCATAACACGGCAGCAGCTATTAGAGTTTATATATACAAATTTATTTAGCGGACCGAGTTATGACGGGTTGTTCACGCTTGTCATATATTTCGTGCTATTATATTATGACTTAATGACTACAGTGTGAATCTCCCCAAATTATATTTTTTGGAATTTTGTTTTGACATGTTGTATTTAATGTGAAATACATATGATAATTTGTTAAAAATAGCTTTAAGTTATACATACAGAGAAAGCCTTCGTCTGTAACATCTTTCCTTTGTATAAATTCACCTTTCGTAAAAGTGGACCAACTATTTTTATATCGCTATAATCGTATATTGATACTGGTGTGTTAGCAATACTGTTTTGTTTTCAATTTGACAGTATCAGCTGTGTTGTGTTTCTTTATTTGTAAGCTTAAAATAACGTTTTGAAAATGTCTTCTAAAAAGAGACAATATGATGAAAATTATATTATATTTGTATTGACGTATTTAAATAAAAATAATTATATGTTACCACAGTGTGTGATTTGTTGTTTGTGATGAATGCATGAAGACATAGAAAATTGAATGACATTTCTTTACAAAACACTCAGAATCCAAGGACAAAAACTTGTTTATTTCTTTCAGTTTTGTTTTTAATGCTTCTTTATTTTCTGTTTGTTATGAACTATGTTTATTTTTGTTATTCAAGACTGGTTATTTTTTACTTAATAAAAAGTTTCCACCTGACTTAATAATCTCCTACAGCTTTTTTATTAAAAGTATTTTTCAGGGTATGTAGGTATGCATATATGTATATATACTTGGCCTGAAAAATTTGGTTAGGACCACTGCACTAAAATAAGTAAAAGAAAAACGACCACTTAGAAAAAATTTATTCGGCAGCATATAAAATGGAAATAAACCTACCGCAAAGTTCGTTGTGCTCGACGTATTTCGTCCAACGTACATATTGTATGTATTTTCATTTACATATGTATATGTGTTTTATATATAACGACGAATATCCGTTAGGAAAAATTCGTCGTTCGCTCCATTTTTGTTTTAGCATCAATCAGTCAAATAATATTATAAAAAAATATAAAAACGTAAATAAATAAGATAGGAAAAGTGATAAGTGAGTTCTTGTTATGACTTTGAAATTTGTTTTAGACTTCTCACTTATTAAAGTAAAAGTTTGAAATAATATCTTTAGTTATTCTAAGAAATGTTGGGTAAAGTTTCCTTGGTGATCTGCGTTAGCCCAAGTGAAATGGGCATAGGAACTAGCTAAGACCGCTCAATTGATCACTTTGAATTTATTAGTAACATTTTGGGGAAAAAGAAATAGCACAAAATTAAAGAGTATAAACGACAATTCCCAAAAACAAGTAGTAACTTGAAAATAATATAAAAATAACTATAGAACAGTTTCTCTTGCATGCTTATTGTAAAATAAAGCCATCTTGCTATATACGCCCTGGTTTAATGCCCAATAAATCAGTGGCTATTTAAATGTCATTTAACTTTAAACTTAAATAAGACTTAAATGCCCCTCATTGGATATTTATATGTACTTTAAATCGAGCACAGAAACATATGACTTTGACTGTAAAACTGAAAACGTAAATTTTAAATATTCATCAAAATTAACTAAGTCTACATTTAAATAGCCACTGATTTATTGGGCATAAGTGTTGTAATTTTATTTAGTGTCTAGATGCTCCTATGTATTGGTAAGTAGTCGATGGTATTTTATTTCATATAGATTTCAATTTCTCAGAAATCGATTGTATTAGACGTTTAATATTTGCTGAGAATTCATATTTGCCATATTTGAACATAAATTTAAACAGGTGGTCATTGCTAATTATAATTTTGCCTGGTAGATGAAATAGAAACAATCATATAAGACAAATAAGACCAGTGTATTATATAAAGTAGGAATAAAATTGTAATATAACGTACTATTTTGCTTGCAAGCTGGTTCCGCTCCTGCCCAGTTACCATCGGCTTGGCATAAACGACTCTGTAAGCCAACTACGTGATAGCCATGAGGACAAGAGTAAGACGCTCTAGCACCAAAATGGCGTCCTATTAGGGTAACCTGTCCCAAAGTTGGTTGAGCAAGCTCCGGACATTCTCTGTCTACAATCAAATGGATAATAAAAAAAATATTATATATAATAGAACGTTAGATTATCTAATAAACTAATGTATACAACATATGTAGCATTACCTGGTTTTATACATGACATGCCACATACTCCATCGCATAAGCATTTCTTTTTCTTGCTCTTGCAGTCTTCATCCGAAGAACATTTCCTTAAACACTTCTGACCAAGTAATGTTGCCTGCTCCTCGTCACGTGGACAATCGGACGATGGTGAATTACGTGGATTTTTGTAAACTCGTCCGTCATCATCTGCTTCGGAGGATTCGTCATCGTCATCCCAATCGTCGTCCTCATCATCCTGAGGCATTTCCGTTGGTGTTATCGGAACAGATAAGACTGGAGGGTACAAATATAAAAAATATGTATGTATGTATACAGTTACTGGATCTTGATTTGAAAAAAAACTATTTGCAGATCAGTAGCAGTTATCGCTTTAAAGGAAACCACTAGTAAGACTATCGATGATCTTATCAATTTTTTTTAGAAACTGAGCTGTTGAAAGGACCACTTCTGCAGAACGGCTCTGAAATTTTATAGTTTTGCATATTGTTTTAATACCAGCATGCTTACTTGCATGCTTATAGTTCTATCAGGTGTTTTAAGGACACATTTCAACCACCCATTTCTCTATGATTTTATTAAGTGCGGGAAATCATATACACAAAAAGCTTTTTGGGCATTTAGTTAAAAAATGGAGTTTGCACAGAAATATGCCGCAAGATAATATATAACTTTTTTCTTAGAAAATTGTATGCGGATATAGACTTGTAATATACATACATACATATGTATATTTTGAAATAAATTCTTTATGTCTTGAGAATATTCCTTTGTCGAGAACTAACCGTAAGCTTACAAATGCGTCGCTTTCCATGTTAATATTTTGAAGAGCATCAATAGATTCTTTAATAGAATTTCCTAACCTTTTTCTGACAGTTCTAGTTTTCTTTCTGGAATTCAAAACTTTCTTGTATTTTCGTAAAAAATCTTTATATTTTTTTATAAAGATTTGACAGTTTTGTTTGTTTTTCGCAGTTTGAACAAAAGGGGTCGACGACATTTTCAAAGTGAGTTTTTGTGATTGAGTTCTGGAATTCAATATATTTCTCTTTCTCAACTACATTTAAATCTCTAGTGGGAAAGGCTTTTGCTTGTAGTTTTTATCCTAATGAATGAGCTTTCCAAATTAAGGTTGCATATGAAAAGATTTATGTGTAATCTTCTGTAGAAATTTCGTAAACCTTTAATATGTCTTTTAGACCTTTTATTAAATTAATATTAAATTGTTTTCTTTTGTCTCCGTCATTCATCATGTATAGCAAAGAAAATTATATACGCAGATAAAATTGTTTTAAATGAAAGACTTGTTTGAAGAAAGAACTTTAAATGAAAGACTTGTTTGAAGAAAGAACTTCAAACAAGTCTGCTTGTGTTTTTTACTTATTTTTTTATCTTCCCTTCAGTACCTTAAGTTAAATTTGATGAAACCAACTGTAAACAAGTTCGATGACCACTGATCCAACACGTTGGTTTCTGCGTTTTTTCCCTTACCACAGGCAGCAATAAAGATTTAAAAATTTTATTTCATGCTTTGTTCGACATAAGGCTTCTGAAGCTGGATTTACCCATGGTTTCAGAGCAAAATTTACGTTCTGAGAAGTTTTTTTTTTTAAGTAGAGTAACATGTTTCGGAACGTGAATTGGTTTAATTTTAACTCGCGTTCCGAAACATTGCAACTGTGCTGCCAGTAAGTTTGATAAATAGAGTAGAACCAAAGATTAAGTATATAAGATTATGTAAATTTATATGTGGATCGTTATATTACGATCCGCATCGAATATATTCGTCAAACATATTTCATCTTGTCTTGTGTAGTTATTTGTTTGAATAACACTAAAAATCGGTTGGTTTGCCTAGAGCATTCAACAATGAAACTTGTGAGGCGGAATATGTTATTATTTGTTGCAGAAAATTTTTATTGTTCATGTACTTTTATGCTGAATAGAATGGCTCCATGTCCAAAGCGAAAAACAATACTGCGTAAATTAATGTAGGGTAAATAATACTTGTGTTGTTGTTTGGTAAACGAAAACGTGACTAGCACCGTTCCGATAATGCCATATATTATTATGAGAAACATATAATATAAAAATTTTTTTGATACATTATATATATATATATATATATATATATATATATATATATAAGTATGTATTGTTGTGTAGTTTTGCATATCGTTTTCATAGCAGTTGCAACAGTTCTTCTTAAAATTTGGGTTGCGAATTTCACACGCTTTTTTTTAAATTTTCTGCCACCCAATTCTCAAAGATTTTATTAAGTGCGGGAAATCATATACACAAAAAAAATTTTGGGCATTTAGTTAAAAATATGGAGTTTGCACAGAAATATGCGGCAAGTTGAAATTAAACTTGTTTCTTAGAAAATTTTATATGGATTGAATTTTGTAATATATATTTTGAGCTAAATTCTCTACGTCTTCAGAATATGCCCTTAGTCGAGAAGTAACCAAAAGCTTACAAAATGTTTTATTTTTCATGCTAATATTTTGGAGAGCATCAATAGATTATTTAACAAAATTTCCTAACCTTTTTCTGACAATTCTAGTTTTCTTTCTGGAATTCAAAACTTTCTTGTATTTTCATAAAAGATCGTTAAATGTTTTCTTCTATAGATTTGACAGTTTTGCTTCTTTCTCGCAATTTGAAAAGTAACGGTCGACGACATTTTCACAGTGTGTGTTTGTTGGCAAATTCCGGAATGCAGTGTCTTTCCTTCCTCAATTTTATATAAATCTATAGTTGGAAAAGGTACCACTTTTAATAATTTTATCCAAATGAATGAGCTTTCACAGTTACGGTCGCATATATAGAGATTTTTGAAGATGGAAACTTAAAATATCGTAAACCTTTAAGATTTCTTCTAGATTTCTTACACATCTTTATGCAGCATTTTCTGCCCGATATTAAATTGTTTCTTTCTTCTCACTTGCATTCATAACGTAATTCCCTTCAGTACCTTAAGCACTGTTGCCAGAAGTGCAGATTTCTCTGCATTTTGCTGATTTTTCGTTGCAAAAATGACGAAGTGAGATTTTTTAAGTCATTGCGTAGATATCATATAGACTTTTATGTCGAGCTTTGTGACCAACTTTTTAAAAGATTTGATTTTGGGAACAATTAAATGTATTATACTTTTAGAAAAATATATGTGAAATTAAAAGTTTTGACTCGAGAATATTATTTAAAAAATATTTGTTTTAATATAAATAAAGCAAACCAAAAAAATCGTTTAGATAAATAATCGCTTGAAAGAATTTTGTATACAAAAGACTTTCTTAAATTAAATAAAACAAATTGTTTTAACTCAAATTCAAAATAAAATACTACGACAAATGACTTCTGAAATTTACAATAAATAAATGTATAACATTATTTTAAATACGATGATATGATAATATGCAAGGTATATTAATACATAATTTGTATGTACAATGTATGTAGATATACCTTTTATGTTTTATGTAAAAATTACACATATTGTTTATACATATACTTTTTCTTTTGTACAAATTAACTTTTGATTTAAATGTTCCAAAAAATGTTAAAAAAATGTTTTAGTTAGTTGTATAAATTCGAAAATAAAAACAGAATCAACATCAAAGTAAAGTATTTTATTTTCCCAGATATTTTGCATATTTTTACATACTGTTTCTAGATTTTTTAGCCCAACTTTGAAGATTTATTAGAAAAAATTTCTGGCAACAGTGACCTTAAGCAAAGAATATACACTATAAGAAGACGCATGTCGAACAAAGCATGAAATAAAGTTTTAAAATCTTTATTGGTGCCGGGTGTATGGGAAACAAGTAAAAGTGCTATATTCGACTGTGCAGAACCTTATATACCCTTCACCAACGTACGTCGGGCATTACACATATTTTTAAGTACCAATTTTATGTTTTCTAATTTATAAGCGCAATAAAAACAACTTCAGTTGCATATTTTGGTTACTTTTATAAATAAAAAAATATTCAAAATATCCCACGCCTGGAAACGAAATTTTAATTTTTCCAATTTTTTTTTTACCAATACAAGTCTTCATAATGTGTAAACCGGTTTTATTTAAGCATTACTACAAATTTTTAACTATTTTGGCAACTTTCATGTTATACAAAATATTGGAATCAAAATATATATTTTTAATTTTGCCTTTTCTTGAATTAAAAAATAGTTTTAATTAATAAAAAAAACTGCGTTAGTAGCCTTTGATTTTTTTAAATTTCAATCTCCCACCCCTGGAAGCGAAAAAGTTTTTCATCAATGCGAATCTTCATGATGTATAAAGCGGTTTTATTTAAGAAAAACTTGAAATTTTTAAACATTTTAGTTATTATATGTACCACGAAATACCGAATATACAAAAAAATTCAATTTCCGATACCTGGAAGCGAAAGTTTAATTTTTTTTAAATTTTTTTTACCAATGGAAGTCTTCATGATGTACAAAGCGGTTTTCTTTAAGAAAAAATACAAATTTGTAACCAGTTTTGTTACCCTCATGTACCACAAAATATTACAGTATCGAGCTCTGGAATCGAAATTATGATTTTTTTAAATTTTCGACACCAATTTTGTTTTGCCAGAATAGAAAATAATTTTAACTAGGAAAAAGCGAAGTTAGTTCATTTTTGGTTATGTTAATGTGTGAAAAGTTTAAATTTCCTAACCCTGGATGAGAATTTTTAACTTTAAAATTTTTTTTCCATCTAAGCAAATCTTCCTGATGTGTAAAACGGTTTTATTTAACAAAAACTTAAAATTTTTAAACATTGTAACTATTATGTGTACCACGAAATACCGAATGTGTAAAAAAAATTCAATTTCCGATCCCTGGAAGCGGCATTTTTTTTAAAACTATTTTTTACCAATGGATGTCTTTATGATGTATAAAGCGGTTTTATTTAAGAAAAACTATAAATTTGCAACCACTTTCAATTACTTTCATGTACTACAAAATATTGGAGTATCGAGCCCTGGAATCCAAATTTTTATTTTTTTTTTTAATTTTTGATACCAATTTTGTTTTTCCAAAATAAAAAATAATTTTCAGCAGGAAAAAACGACGTCAGTTTATTTTTGGATAGCTTATTATATAAAAAAAATTTAAATTTCCTAACCCTGGATGGGAACTTCAATTTTTTAAATATTTTTTCATCGATGCAAATCTTCATTATACCAAAGACGGTTTTATTTAAGAAAAACTTAAAATTTTTAAACATTGTAATTGTTATATGTACCACGAAATACCGAATGTACCAAAAAAAATTAAATTTCCGATCCCTGGAAGCGAAAATTTAATTTTTTTAAACTATTTTTTACCAACGGAAGTCTTCATGACGTATAAATCGGTTTTATTTAAGAAACACTACAAATTCGTAACCACTTTCGTTACCTTCATGTACTACAAAATAAATGCAGTATTGAACCCTGGAATCGAAATTATGATTTATTTAAATTTTCGATACCAATTTTGTTTTGTCAGAATAGAAAATAATTTTAACCAGAAAAAGCGAAGTTAGTTAATTTTTGGTTATGTTAATGTATGAAAAGTTTAAATTTCCTAACCCTGGATGAGAATTTTTAACTTTTAAATTTTTTTCCATCTAAGCAAATCTTCGTGATGTATAAAACGGTTTTGTTTAAGAAAAACGAAATTTTTAAACATTGTAACTATTATATGTACCACGAAATACCGAATGTGTAAAAAAATTCAATTTCCGATCCCTGGAAGCGAAAATTTATATTTTTTAAATTATTTTTTACCAATGGAAGTCTTCATGATGTATAAAGCGGTTTTATTTAAGAAAAACTACAAATTTGCAACCACTTTCGTTACTTTCATGTACTACAAAATATTGGAGTATCGAGCCCTGGAATCGAAATTTTGATTTCTTTTTAATTTTCGATACCAATTTTGTTTTTCCAAAATAAAAAATAATTTTCACCAGGAAAAACAACGTCAGTTGATTTTTGGTTAGCTAATTGTATAAAAAATATTTAAATTTCCTAACCCTGGATGGAAACTTAAAATTTTTAATTTTTTTTTTTCATCGATGCAAATCTTCATTACACCAAAGATGGTTTTATTTAAGAAAAACCTAAAATTTTTAAACATTGTAATTGTTATATGTACCACGAATTACCGAATGTGCAAAAAAAATTAATTTCCCAACTCTAGAAAAATTTTTATTTTTTAGTTTTAAATGGACAATGGAGGAGACCCAAAGCATGAAATAGGTTCAACTTTCAAATAAACCAAAAAATAATTGGTTTTTGGTGTTAATTTTGCCTCGCGAAATAGGTGTAACCTTCCCGGCTCTGGAACCGTCCTTCCGATTTTTCTGAATTTCAATACTATTCATAAGGATCCAGAATATATACATTTTGTGGGATCGAATATTAATATCAAAGAAATTACACACGGAATGACAACCACTCAAGTTTTTGTGAAGGGTATAAAAACGTTCTATAACAAAGAAAACACAGAACCTGTGTTTTCATAAGTATGTGTGTATTAGCAAAGAATATACACTATAAAGCTGGATGGTTTCAGAACAAAATTTATGTTTGGAAACATTTTTATTTTTTTGAGAGCATGTTCTGAATCAATTCACCCACCATATGTGTGTGAGTCTTACAATTGGGCAATACCACTATTTATTTAATTTTATTCCTAACAATATTCACCAGTTATTTATTTTTAATGCAAAACAATACAAAACAAGTGCTCCGTATTTTATTGTATGCATAAACAATATGAAAGAACTGCGTTGTTAAACATACAAAATATATAAAACAAGTTCTGTATTTTATTATACATATGTGGAAACTCAGTTCTACCAAAGAATATACACTATAAGAAGGCGCATGTAGAACAAATCACAAAATAAGATTTTAAAATCTTTATCGGTGCCGGCGGCAAGGGAAAAAACGAAGAAAAAAAGCAGAAACCAACGTGTTGAATCGTTGGTCATCGAACATGTTTAAAAGTTGGTTTCATCAAATGTAACTTAAGCTGGATTCACTCATGGTTTCAGAACGAATTTCACGTTCTGAAACAGTTTTTTTATATGTAGTTTGACGTTTGTGTTTTAGAGAGTGAGAGAGAGAGAGAGCGCGAAAGAGAGTAACGTGTTTGGGAACCTGAATTGGTTTAATATAATTTACGGTCCGAAACATTGCAACTGTGCTGCCAGAAAGTTTAATTTCTTAAGTGAAGTAAAACTGAGATGCCACAGCATATTATATGTACATATGTATAGTAAAATACAGAACTTGTTTTATACTTTTGTATGTGCAATAACACACTTGTTTCATATTGTTTGTGTATATAATAAAATACGGAGCACTTGTTTTCTATTGTTTGGTATTAAAAAATATATATCTGGTGAATATAGTTATAAATAAAATTAAATAAATAGTGGTATTGCCCAATTGTGAAACACACACATAATTTACAAAATTATTTCATATGGTACCCTTGATGTTGCAGAACAAATGCGCGAAATGGGTGAATCGCTTCAGAGCATACTCTCAAAAAACTAGAAATGTTGCAGAATGTCAATAATGTACTAAAAACAAGGTGAATACAGCTTTAAGGTACTGAAGGCATGGTGGAAAAAAACATAAGCAAACTTTTTTGAAATCTTTACAAAAAATTATATATTCATTTCAAAACATTGTTAATGATTGAGCTACAATATTTATGTGCATGTGTAATTTTCTTTTACTTTACATGATAAATGCAAGTGAAATATAAACAATTTAATATCGGGCAGGAAATGGTGCGTAAAGATGTGTAAAAGATCTACGAGACACTTTAAAACTTTACGATATTTTATTCGTTTTAGGGCGAATTTGGCGGGGAAAATATCTATTGCCTGAAGAAGATTACTCAAAAATCTTTATATAAGCGACCGTAACTTTGAGAGCTTATTCATTTGAATAAAAAACTAAAGGCGGAAGCAAAGACTCTACAATATAAAGATGTGCTTCGAAATTCAATGACACAATTTTTGAGTTACTTGATATATTTTCTTACACTATGTGTTGTGTATGTTTGTATATACATATGTACATACATATATAAGTATGGCTTTTATTTATTTATAATAGTTCTTTCATACTATTGCTGAGGCCGAAGAAGACTGTCCTTTTATTGTCTAGTTTTTTCCAAATGTACACACATTTTTATTTTCTACAATGTTTCATCTGCAAACACTGAAATTTTTTCTATAGAATATATTAAAAGACTTTTCATATATTTTTCTAAAATATATATCTTTTAATATATTTAGATAAAAAATATTTTATAAGGAAAAATTTTTTATATAATATTCTTTTTTTGATTATAAAACATTTCATACGCTACATCTCTTCATAAAAACTTGTAATAAAAATCTTTCAATAGAAAATATTGTTAAGTTTTTAGACCTTTTCGTAAAAACGGTTCCGTAGTTATCCTTCAAGGATGCGTTTAATTGCGTCAAATTAAAACACAGACAAATTAATTTTAGAAATATAATGCGGCAACACTTTACTTATTACTTTATTAACACGAGTATTTGTACTACTACACACTTAGCGATGTTAACACGTCTATATTTGAGGTCACACTCTCTCGCTGGGCTCTGGCAGCGCCTTTATATAGCAAAAATGACGTTGTCTGGTAACTTCGCGAAACTTCTGGGCATGATTGTGTGTTTGTATACACGACAATGCTGACTTGTGTGTTTTGCTTATGGTGACTATGTGTGGTTGTATGTATAAGTGTTCTGTGTGTTTTGTCTATGGTAACTATGAGTGGTTGTATGGATGAGTGTTCTGTGTGTTGTGTGGTTTTGTTATTCTTCTCGTATGTGTGTATGACTGTGTATACTTGCGTACCTGTTTAGCCTTATTAGCAGCGAATACAAGATCATTAAGAATAACATCTCTTAGTATTTATGTTGCTAGGTTGTTGTTGTTGTTTACACTTATTATTGGCACAGCCTCGAATGATCTTGTATATTCTGGATTATTCCATTTCAGTTAATTTGATCGTCAAGTTTTTCACCTCTCACAGAATTCGTCTGTATTGCTAGGAACTGCAATGGTCTCCATTATTTGCCATGATACAACGTATCCAGAAAGCGCCTTAATAGATCCAGCGTCTGAAGCTTCATTCATATCTGAACATTTGCGACTTCCGTCACATTCTACGAATGTAAAGATTTCCGGTGTTAACAGCGAAGTTTACAATTAGTAGGAAAATTTTTACTATTATAGTGGGGTCGCCATTAGATCGAGAACTTAAATTGGAGACGTATGTTATAGTTTTGCCTGCCATATCAGGTAATTTCCCATCTTTTATGTGTCCTTCGGATATTATAAATGAATTACCGAATTTGCACTTGGCAGATCGTAATTTCCATAAAAGTAGATCAATAGATCTGCTACTTGGTGCAGATTTATATCCCCAAATAATTCTTGGTGAGGTTCGTCGAAATATTTGTGGATCGTTAGTGGCCCAGAAAACTGTATTTGGATGGTTTTTAACGGGTCAACTTGACTCTTCAGCAAATGATTCTGTTAACGTTTTTTCCACTGCTGTAACGTTTTCTAAAGATGATAATTTAAATCAAAATCTTTTGAGATTTTGGGAGTCGGAAGAAACTCCACAAAGAAAAACTTTGTCGCCTTCTAATAAATTTTGTGAAGAAATTTATAAGAAAACCACTAGTCGGGATTCTACTGGTAGTTACACTGTGGCGTTGCCCTTTAAACCAGAGTTTCCTCTTGAGATTTCTTTGGGAATATCGAGATCTAGTGCGTTTAAACAATTAATGCGAGTAGAATCGTCCCTCTCTAAGAAACCAAAAATTAAAAGTATGTATGACGATGTGTTAATGGACTATTTGTATTCAGATCATATACGAGTAGTAAAATCCTACTAAACTTCGAGTTGTTTTTAATGCCTCTAATGTAACTTCAAATGGTAATGGCTTAAATGATTGTCTTTTTATAGGACCTACTTTGCAAACCGATTTAGTAAATTTAATTTTGCGTTGGAGGTTGTTTAAGTTTGTCTTTAATTGTGACATTACTCATTTCAACGAATTCTTTATCGGTCATCGGATGGCAGTATTGTGGATTACGAGCTGCAGACAGTAACCTTTGGGTTACATTGTGCGCCCATTTAGCAATCAGGACCTTATTGCAATTAGCGAATGACTGTGGGGAGGAATTTCCTATGGCTGCAAAGATATTAAGGAAAGATTTGTATGTGGATGATGTTCTGACTGGCATTCATGAGGATTCGGTTGCGATGAAGGCCATAAATCAACTAATTGCTGCCTTGTTATCGGCTGGGTTCGAACTGCGTAAATGGACATCTAATGAAATTTATATTTTAGAAGGATTGCCTATAGATCATTTAGTAGATTCCAAAGTTTTGGCCTTTGAGAAATCTAGCTGTTCAAAAAAATTAGGAATTTTTTGGGATGCTCGTCTTGATTCTTTCTTTTTCAAAGTTTTTCCTTTAGAGGCAAACGCGAAATATACGAAAAGAGAGGTATTATCAAGTATAGCTAAATTTTTTGATCCGGTTGGTTGGCTAAGTCCTGTAATTATCAAAGCAAAAATTATAATGCAACGCATTTAGCTTGATAATATTGACTGGGATGATTCTCTTCCGTCCTCAACAGAAAAGGAGTGGTAACAATTCGTTGAATCTTTTAATCAAATAAAAATTATTCAGGTGCCAAGATGGGTAAATTATTATAAAGACGCGAAGACTGAAATTCATGTCCATAACCCCACAAGGAGAAATATATTACCATTTATTGCCTTCTAAAACAAAGGTACAGCCAATTAAGTCAATTTCTCTACCCACCTTGAGTTATGCGGAGCAGTTTTAGCATCAGAATTGCTGAAAAATATTCAGAGAGAAATAGAAGTGCCAATTTCAAAAGTCTGTTGTTGGACAGATTCGACTATCGTGTTGGCATGGTTGCGAAAAACGCCTTCGGTGTGGACTACCTTTGTAGAGAATAGAGTTTGTCGCATACAGGTAATCATAATTGGTTTCATGTTCGATCTGAAGGCAATCCTGCCAATTTAAGCTGCTGGGGGGGTAGATCCGTTCACTTTATCGGAAAGTAAACTCTGGTGGCACGGCCCTTCATGGTTGTCTAAGCCCGGAAATCATTGGCATCACAGTAATTTTGAAAATTTATATACAGATATCGAGAGTCGCAAGATAAAAGCTCACGCTTAATTTTTTTTCGAAATTTGAAGACATTTTAGACATATGTTCTTCACTGGATAGAGCGTTACGAGTGGTATCATATATATTTCGTTTCTTCCACTCTACGCAACACTCATATAAAGGAAAGTTCAATTATGAATCGGAACTTATTTCCAACGCTGAAATTAATTGAGTCAAATTACGTTTGGCTATTGTTGCCCAAAAAGACTTTTACCCAGAAGAATATAAAAGTATCTTAAATAAAGAGCCCTTGCCAGTGGCAAGAGCTTGAACGGTAGATTGGTGAAATCTTCTTCTTTATCATATTGCAAACACCATTCCATTATATTACCGTATGGCTGTCGTTTTGCAAAGCTTACGGCAGAATTCATACATTTGCTTGCTATTCACGGTAGTAATCAACTGATGGAAAGGGTCTATCGATGCGAATATTGGGTTCCTCGATTACGAGTCATGATTCGAACGGTAATACATAACTGCAAACGTTGTATAATTGATCGACAACGCACTTGCAGTCAAATAATGGCTGCGTTTCCTTCTGAACGTACCACTATTGATCGACCGTTCGTTAACACAGGAGTTGATTTCGCAGGACCTTTCGCATAAAGAAGTACAACAATAAATCTTCTAAAATTACGAAAGCACATGTGTGTATATTCGTGTGCTTTTCTACAAAAGCAATACATTTGGAAGCAGCATCAGATTTATCAACTGACACTTTTCTGGCAGCATTCAATAGTTTCATTTCGAGAAGAGGTTGTCCCCATACCATGTTTTCGGACAATGGTACTAATTTCGTGGGAGCATCTAATGAGCTCTCCAGAGATTTTCAAACATTTTTGAAAGAATGCCAAGATAGAGTGTGTTCTAGCTATGGTTATAAAGGTTTGAGTTAGCATTTTTATCCAGCGGGTGCCCCTCATATGCGTGGCCTTGGGAAGCTGGAGTTAGAAGTTTTAAACTTCATTTTAGAAAGGAGGTTCAAAAATGTAGATATACGTTTGAAGAGCTATTTACAGTATTGTCTAGAATAGAGGCATGTTTGAATTGGCGCCCTTTATGTCCTATGCCCGATAACCCTGGTGAACCATTGGCGTTAACACCAGGACACTTTATAATTGGTTCGGCTTTTTTGGCTCCGCCAGAGCCAACTATTTACGACACTTCCATCAGTATTGTTAATCGTTATCCGAAGGTGAAAGCATTGATTCACCAATTTTATAAAAGATGGAAAGAAGAATATTTGGTAGAACTCCATAAAAGGTACAAATGGAAGCATACTCAAAGAGATGTTGAAATCAATTATTTAGTGGTAATAAAAAATGAACAATTGCTTGCTACTTCGTGGAGGTTAGGTATAGTCACTGGTACTCATACGGGTACTGACGGTCACGTTCGTGTCGTGGATGTTAAAACGCAAACTGGAACAATTACGCGTCCAATAACCAAGCTGGTTGTTTTGTACAAACCTTAATTTACAATCTCCTTTTCTTAGCAATTTAGCTTTATTAACTTACTGTTTTCCTAGAAATCATGAGTGCTCCCACCAGAAATACGAGGTATCGCCGTATTAAATTGACGCGTGTCAATTTAATATTATAGGTCGTTTGACCTCAACAGGAGTCCCTCATGACTCAAAAAACAAAGAAACGCATTTCTTATATCAACAGGAGTACCTCATGAATAATACTTCGTAAATAATAGGGGTCCCTTCTTGGCCCATTTATATTAACAACTCATCAGGGGTCCTTTCTTGGCCCATCTATTTTGAAGAATTCATCAGGGGTTCTTCCTGGCCCACTTGTATGAAAAAAAAAATTTTTTTAAATGAATTATATGTGTACATATTTACATGTATTATATTATACAGTCCACAGGAGTCCTTAATGAATCAATATACTACGTATTTTCATCAGGAGTCCTTAATGGCTCATTTATAATTATTCAGTTGCAATTTATTTACTGTTGCAAGGTGGCCGGCAATGTTTAAGTACGTAGTCTTTAAATCAAGGTTTCACTGTTTTTAAAACTTTTAAAAAATTTTAAGTCCTCCTTGTTGGAAGGCTTTGGATTTTCAACGAGTGAACAGGTAACCGTACTTAAATGTTGCTGTGTTCAAAAAGAATTTAAGGTAAATACTTTTACTTTACTATCTATTTTGATCGCCATAAAAACACTTTGTGTAAAGCAATTACTGCCTATTTCCAAGAACCTTTACAAAGTAATTATTGAAAAAATACCAAAATTAAATAAATCTTATATTTGTTGAATTAATCTAAAATTCCTTTTGTTTTCATTTATTTATATAAATTGCCAAAACCCATCGGATTGAGCAAACGCTCAACTTTTGGACTTTTAATTATTGGTCTACCTTCGAAAGCACTGCTTTTGGGCTATAGAAAAAGGTACATAGTTCTATGCAAAGAAAAGTGCAGATTTTTTCAAATATATATATATACAAAACTGGTATCAAAAACCCACTGCATCCGGTCGTCTGATTAATTGCAATAAAATATTACGTAGGAACAACTAAAAATAAACTAAAGACCAGACTAACTTCTCATAAATCAGACATAAGAATAAAAAACAAACCCATGTAGCAATATATATATATATATATATATATATATATATATATATACATATATATATATATATATATATATATATATATATATTATATATACCATATATATATATATATATATATATATATATATAAATAAAAAAGTTATACAATAAATGTTTATATGAAATGTATATCATAATAATATATGACATCATCGCATCGGTGCTGATAGATACATTTTCGTTTATCCAACAACAACACAAGTATTATTCACCTAAATTAATCTATCTTATGGATATGGATCTATTCAATGCAACATAAAAGTACATGAACAACAAAAATTTTCTGCAACAAATAATAACACATTCCGCCTCACAAGTTTCGTTGTTGAACGCTCTAGGCAAACCAACAAATTGTTTGTGTTATTCGAACAAATAACTACACAAGACAAGATGACATATGTTTGACGAAAAAGTTCGATGCGGGTAGTAATATTGGGATCCACATATAAATTTTTTCGTGCTTGTCATGCATTATCTTATATACATAATCTTTGCAACTACTTGTTCACACTATAAATATTGAAAAGTATGATGTAACACAAAACAGCTAATACGTATACAAACATAACGGACTTGCGCTATATGCTATATTTTTATAATAGCTATGATATTTAGAAATGTTGTTGCGCATGAGTCGAAGGAGGTTTCTAAGTTGGTGCGATTAGTTTCCGATAAATGGCACCACTAAATATTATTCCAAATTTAATTGAATCGTGAAAAATTGAAATCGTAGTAGGATGCATTTTTAAGAAACTAGCGAATTTTCTATGAGAGATATGTATATATATATACATATATATACATATATATACATATATATATATATATATATATATATATATATACATATATATACATATATATATATATATATATATATATATATATATATTTATATAATATATATATATATATATATATATATATTTATATACATATTTATAAATATGTATATATATATATATATATATATATATATATATTTATATATATATACATGTTTATAAATGTGTATATATATATATATATATATATATATATATATATATACATATTTATAAATGTGTATATATATATATATATATATATATATATATATATATATTATTACTGCTGCCCTGCTGTGTTGTGTGCGATGACTGCTGGTTGTTTGCGTGTGGTGTTTCATAACAGCTGCTGGTGGTAAGCATATACATGACTGGCCAGATTGTTGGCTGCGCTGGCATGCTGGCGTTTGCTCCGGCTAAAGCTCGCCGTCTTGGGTTGTGGTTCTTGCCAACCAATCTGCCTCCGTCTCCTTACCACCTAACACCACACTAGCAGGAACAATAATAAAAAAAAAGAATCATGCCAGCCAATTGGTGTCAAAACAAAAAAAAAGCTAATTTTTACATGAAAGTTAAAATAAGGAGCCCGAAAGAGACAGAAAACTGCAACTACAAAAAGACACTATTGTTTTATCGCCGACCCAACTCTCCTACTGCTTCGTCCGCTCATCACCTCAATTGTTGGGTTATCGTATGCCAACATCGGCTGCCCACCCCATAAGAAACATCCTCTTCCATGTATCTACACACGTATACATATATATGTACATACATACATGAGGGAAATTCTTCCATGGTGACTCATTTGCCGCATAACCTGTTTGAGTCATCCCTTCTACGTACATTCACCTACCTATCACCGTCCTATGACATCACCTTCTGAATTCTTTAGCAACTCATATTCAAAATAATAATATATCCTTTCATATTAAAAAATCGGAGTACATTTTCTTTATTATATTAAACTTAAATCTAACAATTTCTTTTTCTTCTTAAAGCTATAAAAATTATATATAAATCTAATATCGAAACTAAATTATTTAAAACAAGAAAACTCACACATATCAAAACTTAATCGTTAAGGATTATAACATTCTTCGTTTTCTAAATTGCTAAGTTCCCTTTTTTTATATGCATATACATATATATATATATATATATATATATATATATATACATACACATACATATATATTCAACACAAATTTTTCTAATTGACCTCTTCCTTTTTCCTTTTTAGGTTTCCTAGAATTTCAAATACGCCAAAAACCTCAACACCTAACTAGCCTATTTAGGTAGAGCTCTTCCCAATCAGACCGGAAATGGGATTGTATTTTTTCGAGGACTATCCGATGACAAGGTACTTTTTCGAAATAAAAAATTAATAATGTATATATATATATATATATATATATATATATATATATATATATATATGGGTATATATCTACCTACATAAACAAATCAAATATAATAAAAAAACATAACTAATAATAATTATAATATAATTATAAAATAAATAAAAGAAACTAAATAAAAAGGTTCAGTCTAGTACGTCATTCCGTTGTCCGGGTACCTAACTACATCAGTTTATTTTCTTTTCGGTCGCCTTTTTCCTCCTGGTACGGTGACGGATGGTTTCCTTCCTCCTGCTACTGAAACTTTCTCTCTTCCGGTTCTTTATATTTGGCTGTTGTTTCACTTCTGTTGCACTGTTTTGGTTTGGTTTTTCTTCTGGGGTTTATTGTCTTTAGTTTAGTTTATGTATGCGGGTTTAATTGTCTTTCTTTTGGGCATGTATTGTCTTTAGTTTAGTTAAGTATGTGGTTTTAATTGTTTTTCTTTTATTTTTTAGGATTTTCACGATGGGTTTCCCCGTTTAATTTTGTGTTCAATAAAAAAAACTTTTCATTTATTTAGATATATAAGATTTATTTGTTTTTGTTTTTAAATGTATATGTTCATATTATGTTAAAAGTTTTGTCTTTCTATAAAATTTTTTCCCTTCTTTACAAAAATTCTATATTTGAATTTCTGCACTTTCTTTTATTTTTCAGAACCTTCTCAAAAAAAACTTTTGTTCTCTTTTTTTTCAAAACTTCTTTTATGCACCAGCCAAATGCCTACTTCAAAACTTCCGTTCAAAACGGATCTCTTTTCTTTTTTTCTTCTTTCCTTTTTTTTTCTTTCTCAAACACCAAACCTTGCCTTTTATACTCAGCGCAAAACAAAATTTAAATCCGTACAAAACGGATTCCTGAAATTCCTAACATTCCCTTAATTCCTTTCATAGATTCCTTCCCGCCAAAAAAACAGCTGCAATTTTTCCTCACCTTCCAGTGGTGTCCCTGTATTATCAGCTGATCGCCAACAGCTGGTGTTAAACAGCTGATGTTTAGAGGTTGCCACTTACTGCACTGCCTTACCCGGTTTCATGTAAAACAGGGTGCACCCAACAAACCCAATAATTCTCGAGTCCTCATCTGGACCGCAAATGAGAGGGAACCTCTTCGGACCGGCCTTTACACATTCACAACGTCTACACAAAAAAAAAAAAATCGCTGTGAATAGCCGCTACAGGATACCCCACTGATATATAAAACTAGTCTGGCATCCCTTATGGCACATTCACCTGACCTTATTTTTTTCGATATGGCCACCAACCTAGCTGTCAGCTGCTAACCGCGTGTAAATTAATAAAAAGAAACTAAATCGTCAAATTGGTGCTGGGGATTGGAGGATCCAATGGATGGAACACGACGTGATAATCCCAGGTATGTGGTATGTGAAATTAATTATTTTATTATATCATATTATATTATATCATATGAAGAACACCAGTGTCTACTTTTTGCCGCTGACGGTTGGCCTTGGACAGCACACAGAAACAGGCATCATGATGCGTGTTGGAACAAATTCAGGTTTGGGCTATATCGTAATACATATTTAGGTTTTCTATATATATACATATACTTATTATTTTGCTTTCCACCGGCAGCTACCCCGCCTAAATTCCCTGATGTACTTTTGTGTTGCTGTCCTCTGCTTCCTGTGTTTGCATTGTGGTAAGTGTATTCAGTTTTATATATATATATATATATATATAGTCAAGCATGTCCGCATGCCGATACATATACGCCCTGACACATATACCCACATACACACATATATATAAATAAATATACATCCACATATATATATATATATATATATATATATATATCCATATATGCATACCTAAAGTTACACATATACATGCATATACATAGGCACATACATACCTATACATATATATGCTTAAAGTGGCCGATATCTACTTATATAAATGTGCATGTACGCCTGCAATTACACAGCCCCATACATATATTCAGGTGCGGATATCTGCATATATACATTCACATGCATATATTGAAATGCGGATATCTTCATACATACATATATATGTACGTATGCAAACATACACCCATACACATATATTCATGTGCCGATATCTTCATATATACATGTATATGTACGCATGCAAACATACATCCGTATACATATATTCATATGCAGATATCTTCCTATATATACATGGTCGAAAGAAAAGAAATAGTCCGTGAAATTAATTCGGGAAGTTTTTAAGTGCGTGGCGGTTATAAATGTAACCTGCTAAAAAACGTAAGCCTATGTATTCTGCAAATTCATTAAATGCATTGATTCATTACGTAATTCTGATCCTCGTCCATTGCAAATTCTGGGACTAAAACCCCCAACGATACTAAAACTTATTGTTTTAGATCCTTCGCATGGAACACCCCCAGTATTTTTCCCTGTAGGTCTTCTATTTCGTATAAACTGTTTCCCACTGAACGTACGTTCAGTGGGGAACAGACGTACGTTCTGCATTTGATAAATTTACGACCAAATTTTACATTGTAGCCCGCCTTAAAATCGCTTTGTTGGAAATTGCGCCTATAGACTTCTTGTCCGGGGATAAATTTTACTGGTCGACACCTCCTATTATACGTTTTCTAGCCTTTCAAGTAAGCTTGGTATAGGTTTTCTCTCACTTTTTGCCTTATACCTTCCATGTACACAGCCTTTGGTATAATGTCCCACTCTGAGTCGCTCAGAATTTTTAACTTTCTGGCCAACTTATACACTACCATGGCTAACCATATTCATGCCAAAAAGTGCGAAATAGGGTGTTACCCCTATGGAACCATGCGTAGACGACCTCAGAGAAAACTCGATATCAGACAAATATTTATCCCAATCGCTGTGATCGCTATGTATATAGGACCTTATGGCAGACAAAATCGACTGATTCACCCTTTCGGATGCATTAGCCTGGGGTGAATAGATGGCTGTCTTCATGTGTTTAATGCCAAAGCGAGACATCGTATCGGAAAATTCTTTGCTAATAAATTGTTTCCCATTGTCAGAAACTATCGTTTCGGGTGTACCACACTTATGAAACACCTCTGAAATCAAGAATTTTACCACTTGCTTACTACTGGCTTTGCTTAAAGCTTTCAGTAAGACAAACTTAGTAAGATGATCGAGCACAATAAGGATATAATTATTTCCTGCCTTCGACCTAGGATATGGGCCTAAAAAGTCTATGAATATTCGCTGAAACGGGCGTTCTGTTTTAATTTCGTTTCCCATTGGTGGACGTAAAGTTATATTGGACGCTTTCGACTCTTTACAGGTTTGACAATTTTTCACGAATTGCCGAACTTGTGTGCTTTGGTTGGGCCAATAGAAATATTCGCGTATTCGGGCAAGGGTTTTTACAAAGCCTCCATGAGCCGCTTGCGGTGGATTATGAGCGTTTACAATGATGTCATTTGTCAATTCAAGTGGAACCCAAAGCTTCCACGAGAAATCTTCACAAATATTTACACCATTGTATGGCACCGTGCGCTTATAAACCTTATTGTCTAATAGCTTTATATCAGGTAGCCGTTCAGCGTCCTCCCTGACCTTTTCTATTAGCTGTAAATACTCGGGGCTTCGGAAATATTTAGAATCTAAGTCCACTAATTGGGTTATTTCCACAGAGATTTCTTCCATGTCATATCTGGAAAGAGTATCGGGTACGATATTTTTCGAACCTGGCCTGTGTTCTATGGCAAAGGAGAACGATTGCAATTGCAAGCTCCATCGCGCTAACCTTCCACTCAGGTCCTTATGTCCCATCAACCATTTCAAACTACTATGATCAGTAATTACAGTAAAGGGCATCAATTCTACATAAGGCCTAAACCTTCGGATGGCTAGTACGAAGGCCAAACACTCCTTTTCAGTCACCGAGTAATTCCGCTGAGCGGGTGTTAAACGGTGCGAGAAAAATGCAACCGGGTGCTCCCCATTCGAGTCATTCTTCTGAAAAAGCATTGCCCCCACCCCCACATCCGACGCATCACACTGTATGTAAAAGTGTCGACTAAAATCAGGGTGAGTTAGTACAGGACTGGTGGTGAGAGCGGCCTTCAACAAGTCAAACGCCTTTTTAGCCTCGTCTGAAAAGCTGAATGATTTGGACTTCTTTAGGGTATTGAAGATAGGAGCCGATATCGCAGCAAAGTCCGGGAGGAAGCGCCTGTACCAACCGGCGGCCCCCATAAAGCTTCTGACTTGACGTATAGTCTTCGGGTAGTCGAATTTCATTATGGTGCTTATTTTCTCCGGATCGGCTCTCAGTTTGCCACCGCCTTCAATATAACCTAGGTAGCGGAGCTCCCTAAAACAAAAACGCGATTTTGACTCATTGATGGTCAATCCAGCCCGCTCTAAACATCTTGATACCCGTTCTAACAATTCCAGGTGTGTGTGAAAATCTGGCGCGACTACCAATAGATCATCCAAATAGACAAAGACTCTATCACGCAACGCCGCGGGGATCACCTTATCCATTAGACGGCACAACCTCTGGGCAGCATTACACAGCCCAAAAGGCATTACCGTAAAATGGTAAAGTGTTCGCCCAGGTACCGTGAATGCAGTCTTTTCCCTACTTGAACGCTCTAGAAGAATTTGCCAGAAGGCATCTTTCAAATCGACACTTGATATGAAATATGTATTCCCTAGCCGACTGAGCAGACCTTCGATATGCGGAAGCGGATAGGCGTCCTTGATAGTAAGAGCATTTAGCTTACGAGCGTCCAAGCACAACCGATTCTTCTCGCCCTTACGGACGAGAGTAACCGGGTAACTCCAAGGACTCTCGCTTGGGTCTATGACTCCCATATCAAGCATCCTATCTAGCTCGGCATACATCAACTTCTGCACAGCTGGCGAGACCGGATAATGCCTGTCCTTCATTGGAATTGCTTCACCAGTATCAATTGTGTGTAGCTCTAGACTGGTTCGACCGAGACCCCTTTTGGTGTAACAAGGAAAACTACCTACAACCTTATCTAAGCGTCTCTGCTGATATAGTGTCAAACTATGACTACTGATCTTCTCCAATCCTTCTTCTCCTAAACCTAGATCTACCCCATTTGTAGTGAGGCTACAGATACTGGCCAACAGTTTATACTTTTTCATAAAGTCCACGCCTAGAAACAGAGCCCTATTCAACGATGGGACGAGATAAAAGGTTACCTCATCAGAGATGCCATTGAATTTTATCTCCGCTCGAACGCGACCTACGATCTTATGGGGACTACCATCGGCCGTCTTGATGAAAGACCTGAAATCTCCCACGACCAGGTCTGCTCCTTGGACCAGGTCCAAGCAGCCTTTCCCCAGACAGGTAACTGTCGCGCCACTATCCAGTAGCCCTTCTACTTCGATTCCATTTATACTTATTTTCGAAAAAAACCTAGTATCTGTACCGTCATACAAATTTGCTTCCATTATCTGTCTCCTGTTCTGTTTTCTAATCTTATACCTAACCCTAGTCTTCATAATTCTATTAGACACACTACCAATAATACGCGATCTTGCCGCATTATACTCGGCAATTCGCTGATGTAGTGGTCTAATTGTATGCACTCTACTAGCTTCTTTACCCCCCTTTCGTTCATCTACTCTTTCTAAAATTCTAAATCTACTTATTGGCTCACTTAATTCTAATTTTTAATTGGACGGACTTAGTTCTGGGTTAAACGAGTCGCCCCCGTCTGGGACTTGTTCTCCTGCCGGTTTCCCTGACATTTGGGACATTTTGGTGTCACCACGTCTTCACGGCCGCACCTAAAACAGAAAATTCGGCGATACGGAGACGGACAATCCATAAAACTGTGCCCTATTTCCCAGCAGTTCCAACAAATGTAGCGACTCTTATCTGCCAACGCTTCAACTTCCATTGGTCCTGGATCCGCCGGTTCAGCATACTCTATTTCATGCACCCTCTGCGTCATCGCTGGCCGCTGAGAAAATTGTTGCCTCTGGCTGAAAAGCAAACTTTCCGCCCTCTTAGCGTGTTGACAAAATTCTCCCAGGCTGAGTATGCTGACGGAAATAGCATCTGAGCTAATGATGGCTTCATATTGGACCGCATTATTTCTATCAAATCCCATTCTGAGTGTGGAGTTCGCTGTTGATTTCTCAAACTCAGTACAACGGTAAAGAAATCCTCAAAGGATTCCTGTGGGCCTTGACAACGATCCATAATCTTTTTCTGTAGTTGAAAGTCGCTATCATACCGCTTGTACTGATTTAAAAACTCTCCTACCAACCCATCCCATGTCAAAACAGGATTTAATTTGCGCGTATTCCAATACCAGTTCAAAGCCTGGCCCTCTAACAATGGGTTAAAATTCCTTCGCAAATCCTCAACCGACATATAATGATCTTTGCATTATCTCGAGGCGAAGAATAAAATCTTCGGCGCTCATACCCTTAGACGAACCATCAAATTTAATGCCCCATTTTGAAATGTCTATATCACGATGGTTGGAACGAATGTTAGCCCCAGACCCTACAGGTAATTGACTCGCCACCTGAGATTGTACCGGCACTTGCCTATAATAATTGCTCGCTGAAGGTAAGCCATTAGAATACGCTGCTGAGCCAGGTGCATTCATTGGCCGAATATTTGGCCCAGGTAAGCCTTCATATAATACATGCTGCCTATCATTATTTAAAATGTTTACCCTATTTACAGAATGATGAACCCCGGAAGTCCCCTGACCGTTGGCAGGTAGTGTGTGCACTGAAGAATGCGCACTCGCCACTACTGGCGTGCCGAGCTGTTCCCCCACAGCACTACACACCGCCTGCGCCAGCTCCTGCCTCAAAGTACCTTGCATCTGTTGCATCTGGCGGGCCAATTCGTCACGAATGAAATCAGTGACACTACCACTCGTGTTCCTGTTTTCTGTTGTTGGCAACTGAGACAGTTCTCTACCCGCACGTACTTCTTGCTGTACGTTCCGCGCTGTTATGCTGCTGAACTCCGGTGATGGTATAGAACTGTCGGAACTATTTAACTGTCCTGCAAAACTAGCATTACCTTGAGCCCTGGCCAAAAATTGCTGTACCGCAGGTGCCATTTGTTCCGGACTCCTATTCGATGCCATAGTTGAAATAGGCTGCTCCAACAATGAAGCAGTCGGTAAGGTTACTACTGCTGTAGTTATGGTCGGCTGACTATTCATCTCTAATTCAGCTTCTAAATCTATACCTTCGGCTAACAACTGATTACGGGCCGAACGGGTTAAAACCATTCCCTCCTTCTAACTAACTACGGCAACTACTAATAGGTAAGTATAGGATTATACCCAGTGTTGTACAATTACTGACTTATCAAAATAATTTACTTTCTAGGTGATACAGTTGTCCCCAGACTCTGAATGAAACTAATTTACTCGCAAAAAAAATAAAAACTCGAAAATTCCAAAAACAAAATCTAATACTAATTACAAACCCGAAACTAAAATAAGAGAAATTAAAGTATTTCAACCGAAAAAAATTCAAAAACTAATACAAACAAAAAAGGAGAAATTTATAAAAAGGTAAAGGCTATAAAAACTGAAAATAATAATGAAATGGTAAATAATGAATTCAAATCTAATAAAAATTTAAAAGTAAAAAAAGCTAGACCTTAAACAAAAAGGTGTATGCTAATAACAATAAAAAAAGAATGATTTAGAAGTAAAACCTACCCTTAATATGTTTCTATATAAAAGGAAGGTTACAACACAAAATGAAAATGAGATTAAAATTAAAAAATGTGAATTATATAAAAAAACTAATACAAATTTTAAAGAAACTCTAACACCTAATAAAAAGGTGTAAAATAGTTTTAACGAAAATTTAAAAAGGTGAAATGAAAAATTTTAAATATAAAAAAACTTATAACAATTTAAAGGAAACGTATAGGATAATGTAAACCGAAAAAAATTTAAGAGCAATAAAAAAATCAAATAACCAAAATTAATATATTAAATTAAAGGTGAATAAAAAAATGAAAAAGATTTAAAGTTAATTCAACGTAGGTTTACTCCCAAAAAACGCGAATTAATAAATAAGCGAAAATGTAAAAAAAAAATCTAATGATATCAAAAATTTAAAATATTAAATTATAGGCTAATAAAATTGTAATTTAAAAGGTTAAAAGAAAATAAAATAATTATAAATAAAAATTAAGAAATATGATTTAAATAAAACCAAAAAGCATAGACTAACTACTAATAATGGCAATAATTAAATAAAATAAAAAATTTAAAATTATATAAAAAAAACGCACTCAAAAAAAATCCGACAAAAATTTTCTAAAGAAAATGTACTTTTATGTATTGAAAGTTCTGCTATAGGATTTTCAGGTGACAGGCAAGGTGAGTTAACGTGATATTGAGGCGATAGAGTGAACTACTATTAATTGTTTTTGTTCTTTATAGGTTTCGCTAGTAAGATGGTGTCGGCGTTGTGTAAAAATGGCTTCAGCTTAGTTCTGGGTATATGCGAGCAGAAAATGGGGCAACTGACCTTAGGGTTGATACCCAGAATTGTCAGGACTACCCACTTCCTGATTCTTCGGCGATATACCCTTTTGAACTAAGCTGAAGTTGGCTATTGTGATTAATAGAAACTATTCGATGGAGGTTCACAGCTCTCAGCTGCCGTGTAGCGAGAGATTTTACATCTGTTTCGACATCAAATCTTGTCTCCACTGCAGTGAGAGCGCTGAACCTTTAACCTTTCAGCTTCCCCCCTCACAACCTCCCCCGCTCAAACCGTGAAACGCGGCAGTCATTATACCTCGACTGACCGGGACTGCAGCTGAACGAGTCCTAGCTTTGCGAGGATCCCCTGAAAAGTTAACGCGCGAACTAAAAAAAACTAAACAAAATGTATTGGGTTTTGGTAGTGAACGCCACTACCGTCCAGATGATGTCGCAACACGTTGAGGACTCTTAGGTTGCTCAACGGGACTTACATCATCGGACGACAGCAACCTCCACCCATCAACCAGACGAAAAAGGTGTCTCTTTCGGGCCCCACGTTGGGCGCCATTTTTTTATTACTGCTGCCCTGCTGTGTTGTGTACGATGACTGCTCGTTGTTTGCGTGTGGTGTTTCATAACAGCTGCTGGTGGTAAGCATATACATGACTGGCCAGATTGTTGGCATGCTGGCTTTTACTCCGGCTAGAGCTCGCCGTCTTGGGGTGTGGTTCTTGCCAACCAATCTGCCTCCGTCTCCTTACCACCTAACACCAAACTAGCAGGAACAATAATAAAAAAAAAGAATCATGCCAGCCAATTGGTGTCAAAACAAAAAAAGCAAATTTTTACATGAAAGTTAAAATAAGGAGCCCGAAAGAGACAGAAAACTGCAACTACAAAAAGACACTATTGTTTTATCGCCGACCCAACTCACCCACTGCTTCGTCCGCTCATCACCTCAATTGTTGGCTGATCGTATGCCAACATCGGCTGCCCACCCCATTAGAAACATCCTCATCTATGTATCTACACACGTATACATACATATGTACATACATACATGAGGGAAATTCTTCCATGGTGACTCATTTGCCGCATAACCTGTTTGAGTCAGCCCTTCTACGTACATTCACCTACCTATCACCGTCCTATGACATCACCTTCTAAATTCTTTAGCAACTCATATTCAAAATAATAATATATCCTTTCATATTAAAAAATCGGAGTACATTTTCTTTATTATATTAAACTTAAATCTAACAATTTCCTTTTTCTTCTTAAAGCTATAAAAATTATATATAAATCTAATATCGAAACTAAATTATTTAAAACAAGAAAACTCACACATATCAAAACTTAATCGTTAAGGATTATAACATTCTTCGTTTTCTAAATTGCTAAGTTCCCTTTTTTTATATGCATATACATATATATATATATATATATATATATATATATTTATATATACATACACATACATATACATATATATTAAACACAAATTTTTCTAATTGACCTCTTCCTTTTTCCTTTTTAGGTTTCCTAGAATTTCAAATACGCCGAAAACCTCAACACCTAACCAGCCTATTTAGGTAGAGTTCTTCCCAATCAGACCGAAAATGGGATTGTATTTTTTCGAGGACTATCCAATGACAAGGTACTTTTTCGAAATAAAAAATTAATAATGTATATATATATATATATATATATATATATATATATATGGGTATATATCTACCTACCTAAACAAATCAAATATAATAAAAAAACACAACTAATAATAATTATAATTATAATAATAAATTAAATAAAAGAAACTAAATAAAAAGGTTCAGTCTAGTACGTCATTCCGTTGTCCGGGTACCTGACTACATCAGTTTATTTTCTTTTCGGTCGCCTTTTTCCTCCTGGTACGGTGACGGATGGTTTCCTTCCTCCTGCTACTGAAACTTTCTCTCTTCCGGTTCTTTATATTTGGCTGTTGTTTCACTTCTGTTGCACTGTTTTGGTTTGGTTTTTCTTCTGGGGTTTATTGTCTTCAGTTTAGTTTATGTATGCGGGTTTAATTGTGTTTCTTTTGGGGATCTATTGTCTTTAGGTTAGTTAAGTATGTGGTTTTAATTGTTTTTCTTTTTTTTCTTAGGATTTTCACGGTGGGTTTCCCCCTTTAATTTGGTGTTCAATAAAAAAAACTTTTCATTTATTTAGATATATACGATTTTTGTTTTGTTTTTAAATGTATATGTTCATATTATGTTAAAAGTTTTGTCTTTCTATAAAATTTTTCCCCTTCTTTATAAAAATTCTATATTTGAATTTCTGCACTTTCTTTTATTTTTCAAAACCTTCTCAAAAAAAACTTTTGTTCTCTTTTTTTCAAAACTTCTTTTATGCACCAGCCAAATCCCAACTTCAAAACTTCCGTTCAAAACGGATCTCTTTTCTTTTTTTCTTCTTTCCTTTTTTTTCTTTCTCAAACACCAAACCTTGCTTTTATACTCAGCGCAAAACAAAATTTAAATCCGTACAAAGCGGATTCCTGAAATTCCTTACATTCCCTTAATTCCTTTCATAGATTCCTTCCCGCCAAAAAAAATAGCTGCTATTTTTCCTCACCTTCCAGTGGTGTCCCTGTATTATCAGCTGATCGCCAACAGCTGGTGTTAAACAGCTGATGTTTAGAGGTTGCCACTTACTGCACTGCCTTACCCGGTTTCATGTAAAACAGGGTGCACACAACAATATATATATATATATATATATATATATATATCTATATATATATATAAGTAAAAAAATAAATACACATATATATATATATATATATATATATATATATAAATAAATATATATATATATATATATTTATATATATATATATATATCTATATATATATATATATATATATATATATATATATATATAAATAAATATATATATATATATATATATATATATATATATATATATTTATTTATATATATATATATATATATATATATATATATATTGTTACAAAGATTAGAAATAGATTTAAATAAAACGACAATGTGGCTATATGTACTTGGCAGCACTCCTAATTAATCTATAGTTGTCAAAATGTTACAACCCTGGTCAACACTATATATATAATATTCAAATTAACGGAAAAGGAATACTCCAGAATATACAAGATCATTCGAGGCTGTGCCACAACTAAGTGTCAACAACAACAACGAAAAACCTAGCAACATAAATGCTAAGAGATGTTATTCTTAATGAGCTTGTATGCAAGTATTCGCTGCTAATAAAGCTAAACAGGTATATACAACCATATACACATAGCAGAAGAAGAAACAAAACCACACACACACAGAACTCTCATCCAGTACAACCACTCATAGTTACCATAGGCAAAACACACAGAAACTCATACATACAACCACACATAGTTACCATAAGAAAAACAAACAAGTCAGAATTGTCATGTACACAAACACACGTATATAGCTACATGTCAAGTAAAGTACAACCACCATGCCCAGAAGTTTCACGAAGTTACCAGAGCTCAGAGAGTTAGTGTGATTTCAAATATAGACGTGTTAGCATCGCTAAGTGTTGAGTAGTACAAATACTCGTATAAATAAAGTAATAAATAAAGTGTTGCCGCATTATATTTCTAAAATAAATTTGTCCGTGTTTTAATTTGATTCAATGAAAGGAATCCTTGAAGGATAAGTAATAAAACCGTTTTTACGAAAAGGTCTGAAAACGTAACAATATAAATATAAATATATATATATATATATATATATATATATATGTATATATATATATATATATATATATATATATATATATATTTATATCTATATATATATATATATATATATATATATATATATATTTATATCTATATATATATATATATATATATATATATATATAATTTCTTATTTTATTTTTTGTGAACATACATATATCATAAGTATCAATTCAATTAATCTCGTCTTGTTCAAGTTCACAGTTACTGGAAAAACTTGATTGAACAATTTTAGCAACCATAACTTTTGCCAAAATAATATCTAACCTTGCTACGGAAGGGTTGCTATTGTTGCCTTCCTTTTGTCGCTGTACGGAAAATATATTTTCTTAAGAGATTTTGTCATGACATAATATAAATCACCCCTTCTTTTAAAATGTCATTAACCAGAACATGGACTGAATTAAGAGTGAGCTTCGTACCATTTAAAAAAAAAAACATGCTCATCCAGATATTTTATAAAATTTTTTATAAATTTGTGAGGTTAATTGTTAACTTGTACTGCATACCTATAGCAGTTATCGTTATAAGGGGAAGCACTATTAAGACAATCGAAAATCTTACCAATTTTTTCCACAAACTGAGCTGTTGATAGGGCCACTTCTGCGAAACAGTTCTTAAATTGTGTAGTTTTGCATATTGTTTTAATAGCAGCTGTAACAGTTCGGCTATAAAATTGAGTTGCGAATCTCACGCGAATTTTTTCATATTATACTCCAATTAAAAAATAATGCTTTTACCATAAAAACACACACATGAGTACCAATAGTTTAGTTCTTAAAAAACCTGCTGTTTCGAATCCATTTATTAAATCTAAACTCTGATTATACCTTAACTCTGTTCTTATGATCACTTCGTAAATAACCAAACCATTTACTTAGAATGTCGTTCGTCCAACTATGTGCATTTTTGCTTTACAACCTCAAAGGTATTAATACTTAAAAAAATATGAATGTGAATAAGAAAATGAGCATAACAATTTCTTGTATTAATGTAGGGTAAAGAATATGTATTTTATTTGTGTAGAAACAAATAAATATCGACTCGCACCGAAGTGTTAATACCCACATACATGTGCAATATCTGATGCAATTTTTGAGGACTACTTTCAACTTCGTAAAATAAAATATCAAATTACCTTATTGGCAATAAAACACATTACAAAAAAGTAGTTTCCTTTTTTAACCTTCTTAGCACAAGATGATATGTACTTATAGATCTCCCATGAAGAATGCTCACGCAGTAAAGCTATTATAATAAAATTAAGCATATCTATTCTATGTACAAGAAATTTTTTATAAAAACTTTCTACGGAAAATTTTTTTATACACAAACTTTTTGATATTAAAATTACCCATATAGAATATTTGATGGAAAATGAGTTGTAATGAAAAATTTTCTTTCTCTATATATATTTTACAAAAATGTTTTCATTATGATATGTTATTTATTGAAAGATTTTTATTAAAATTTTTTTATAAAGAGATGTAGCTTAAGAAATTTTTTATAATCAAAGAATTTTTTCCATAGAAACATTTTTGTTGTGAAATTTTTTCTACTAACATTTTCATTATGAATGAACTTTTTACTATAAACAATTTTTCATTATAAAACAATTTTTATCTAAAAATATTAGTTGAAATATTTTTTAGAAAAATATATGAAACATTTTATAATATTTTCTATGGAAAAAATTTCAGTGTGTGCGGGCTAAACATTGTAGAAAATAAAAATGTATGTAAGTATATTTGGAAAAAACAAAACAAACAAATAAAAGTGCTATATTCGGCTGTGCCGAATCTTATATACCCTTCACCAACGTACATCGGGCATTATACATATTTTTAAGTACCAATTTTGTGCTTTCTAATTTAAAAGCGCAATAAAAACAACTTCAGTTGCATATTTTGGTTACTTTTATAAATAACAAAGTATTCAAAATATCCCACGCCTGGAAACGAGATTTTAATTTTTCCAATTTTTTTTTTTACCAATACAAGTCTTCAAAATGTGTAAACCGGTTTTATTGAAGCAAAACTACAAATTTTTAACTATTTTGGAAATTTTCATGTTATACAAAATATAGGAATCAAAATATAGATATTTAAAATTTTAATTTTGTCTTTTCCTGAATTAAAAAAAAGTTTTAATTAATTAAAAAAAAAACTGCGTTAGTTGCCCTTTGATTTTTATAAAATTTCAATTTCCCACCCCTGGAAGCGAAAAATTTTTTCATCAATGCAAGTCTTCATGATGTATAAAACGGTTTCATTTAAAAAAACTTGAAATTTTTAAACATTTTAGTTATTATATGTACCACGAAATACCGAATGTGCAAAAAAAAAATCAATATCCGATCCCTGGAAGCGAAAATTTAATTTTTTTTTAATATTTTTTACCAATGGAAATCTTCATGATGTACAAAGCGGTTTTATTTAAGAAAAAATACAAATTTGTAATCACTTTCGTTACCTTCATGTACTACAAAATATTGCAGCATCGAACCCTGGAATCGAAATTATGATTTTTTTAAATTTTCGATACCAATTTTGTTTTACCAGAATAGAAAATAATTTTAACCAGGAAAAAGCGAAGTTAGTTCATTTTTGGTTATGTTAATGTATGAAAAGTTTAAATTTCCTAAACCTGGATGAGAATTTTTAACTTTTAATTTTCCTTTTCCATCTAAGCAAATCTTCCTGATGTATAAAACGCTTTTATTTAAGAAAAACTTAAAATTTTTAAACATTGTAATTATTATATGTACCACCAAATACCGAATGTGCAAAAAAAAATCAATTTTCGATCCCTGGAAGCGAAAATTTAAATTTTTTTAAACTATTTTTTACCAATTGGAGTCTTCATGATGTATAAATCGGTTTTATTTAAGAAAGACTACAAATTTGTAACCAATTTGGTTATTTTCATGTACTGCAAAATATTGGAGTATCGAAATTTTTATTATATTTTAATTTTTGATACCAATTTTGTTTATCAAAAATAAAAAATAGTTTTTACCAGGAAAAAATGACGTCAGTTGATTTTTTGTTAGCTTATTGTATAAAAAAATTTAAATTTCCTAACCCTAGATGTGAACTTTAAATTAAAATTTTTTTTTTCATCAATGCAAATCTTCATTACACCAAAGATGGTTTTATTTGAGGAAAACTATACATTTGTAAACATTTTAGTTATTATATGTACCACAAAATACCGAATGTGCAAAAAAAAAAAATTATTACCCATTCCTGGAAATTTTTTTTTTTTAAGTTTTAAATGGACAATTGAGGAGTCCCAAAGCATGAAATAGGTTCAATTTTCAAATAAACAAAAAATAATTGGTTTTTGGTGTTAATTTTGCGTCGCGAAATAGGTGTAAGCTTCCCGGCTCTGGAACCGTCCTTACGATTTTTCTGAATTTCAATACCCTATTTAAGTTTATTTCCAATCCATCAGTCCAAGAATTAAATCTCTAGCTCTTCTGGGGGCTTGGTAAAACCGATTTCACCTACAGACAGACGGACTGACGGACAGACGGACATCGCTTAATCGTCATCGCTATTCATAAGGATCCAGAATAAATATACTTTATGGGGTCGCATATTGATATCGAAGAAATTACACACGGAATGACAAACCTAAGCACACATTTTTTTGAGGGTATAAAAACGGACAGTTTTCTTCGGCTTTAGCAGTAGTATGAAAGAACTATTATAAATAAATAAGATCCATACTTATGTATGTATGTACATATATACATATATACAAACGCAATATAAAGTGCAAGAAAATATATTAAGTTACTCAAAAATTGTGTTTGCAAAAAACATGAGAAAGAGAATATATAAGTCATTGGATATCGAAACACAAAATTTTTGAATTTTAATAATATACGGCGTGCAACATTTTTACATTATAGAGTCCTTGCTTCCGCCTTTAGTATTTTATCCAAATGAATGAGCTTTCGAAATTACGGTCGCATATATAAAGATTTTTGTGTAATCTTCTTTAGGAATTAAACATTTTCCTCGCCAAATTTGCCCTAAAACGAATAAAAAATCGTAAACCTTTAAAATGCTTTATAGATCTTTTACACATCTCTACGCAGCATTTTCTGCTCGATATAAATTTTTTTTTCTCAATTACATTCATCATGTAAAGCAAAAAAATTACACATGCACATAAATATTGTAGCTCAATCATTAACAATGTTTTGAAATGAAAATATAATTTTTTGTAAAGATCTTCAAACAAGTTTGCTTTTGTTTTTTTCCACCATGCCTTCAGTACCTTAAAGCTGTATTCACCTTGTTTTTAGTACATTATTGACATTCTGCAACATTTCTAGTTTTTTGAGAGTATGCTCTGAAGCGATTCACCCACTTCGCGTTTTTGTTGTGCAACATCAAGGCTACCATATGAAATGATTTTGTAAACTATGCGTGTGAATTTTACAATTGGGCAATATTTTTTTACTATTCATTTACTATTTATTTATTATTTACTATTTATACTATTTATTTAATTTTATTTATAACTATATTCAATAGATATATATTTTTTAATACCAAACAATACAAAACAAGTGCTCCGTATTTTATTATATACACAAACAATATGTAACAAGTGTGTTTTTGCACATACAAAAGTATAAAACAAGTTCTGTATTTTACTATACATATGTACATATAATATGCTGTGGCATCTAAGTTTTACTTCACTTAAGAAATTAAAATTTTCTGGCAGCAGAGTTGCAATGTTTCGGACCGTGAGATAAAATTAAACCAGTTCAGGTTCCCAAACACGTTACTCTCTTTCGCTCTCTCTCTCTCTCTCACTCTCTAAAACAGAAACGTCAAACTACATATAAAAAAACTGTTTCAGAACGTGAAATTCGTTCTGAAACCATGAGTGAACCATGAGTGACCAACGATCCAACACGTTGGTTTCTGCTTTTTTTCTTCGTTTTTTTCCCTTGCCGCAGGCACCGATAAAGATTTTAAAATCTTATTTTGTGATTTGTTCTACATGCGCCTTCTTATAGTGTATATTCTTTGGTAGAACTGAGTTTCCACATATGTATAATAAAATACAGAACTTGTTTTATATATTTTGAATGTTTAACAATGCACTTCTTTCATATTGTTTATGTATACAATAAAATACGGAGCACTTGTTTTGTATTGTTTGGCATTAAAAATAAATAACTGGTGAATATTGTTAGGAATAAAATTAAATAAATAGTGGTATTGCCCAATTGTAAGACTCACACACATATGGTGGGTGAATTGCTTCAGAACATGCTCTCAAAAAAATAAAAATGTTTCCAAACATAAATTTTGTTCTGAAACCATCCAGCTTTATAGTGTATATTCTTTGCTAATACACACATACTTATGAAAACACAGGTTCTGTGTTTTCTTTTTTATAGAACGTTTTTATACCCTTCACAAAAACGTGAGAGGTTGTCATTCCGTGTGTAATTTCTTTGATATTAATATTCGATCCCACAAAATGTATATATTCTGGATCCTTATGAATAGCGATGACGATTGAGCGATGCCCGTCTGTCTGTAGGTGAAATCGGTTTTCCCAAGCTCCCAGAAGAGGTAGAGACTTCATTCTTGGACTGATGGATTGAAAATGAACTTAAGTAGGGTATTGAAATTCAGAAAAATCGGAAATACGGTTCCAGAGCTGGGAAGCTTACACCTATTTCTCGACGCAACATTATTTGTAGTTTTAACTTATTTCATGCTTTGGAAACCTCAATTGTCTATTTAAAACTAAAATATATACATTTTTTTTCAGGGATGGGAAATCATAAGTTTTTTTGGCACGTTCGGTATTTTATGGTATATGTAATAACTAAAATGTTTAAAAAATTTAAGTTTTTCTTAAATAAAACCGTTTTAAACATCATGAAGATATTGTTACGTTCTTAGACCTTTTCGTAAAAACGGTTTTATTACTTATCCTTCAAGGATTCGTTTTATTGCATCAAATTAAAACACGAACAAATTAATTTTAGAAATATAATGCGGCGATACTTTATTTATTACTTTATTACCACGAGTACTCAAAACTAAGCGATGTTAACACGTCTATATCTGAAATCACACTAACTCGCTGAGCTCTGGCAGCGTCTTTATATCGCAAAAATGACGTCGTCTGGTAACCTCGCGAAACTTCTGGGCATGGTGGTTGTATTTTACTTGACATGTAGCTATATACGTGTGTTTGTATACATGACAATTCTGACTTGTTTGTTTTATGGTAACTATGTGTGGGTGTATGTATGCGTGTTCTGTGTGTTTTTCCTATGGTAACTATGAGTGGTTGGATGGATGAGTGTTCTGTGTGTTGTGTGGTTTTGTTTCTTCTTCTGCTATGTGTATATGGTTGTATGTACTTGTGAACCTGTGTAGCTTGATTAGCAGCGAATACTTACATACAAGATCATTAAGAATAACATCTCTTAGCATTTATGTTGCTAGGTTTTTCGTTGTTGTTGTTTACACTTATTAGTGGCACAGCCTCGAATGATCTTGTATATTCTGAAGTATTCCATTTACGTTAATTTGAATATTATCTATGTAGTGTTGACCAGGGTTGTAACATTTTGACAACTATAGATTAATTGGCAGTGCTGCCAAGTACATATAGCCACATTGTCGTTTTACAATCCTTTCTTCCGTTGTGGGTTATAAAGTAGAACCAATTGTCCTTCCATAAATCCCTCCGAATTTGCTGTGCGGTCATACCTAGCCTTCATCTTGTCACAGACCATCTTGATTCTATTACGCACGAACTCATGCAGTTCGTCTAAGTCCTCCTTCTCTTGGGACGTAATAGCTCCTTCTTCTACAATTGGCTTAACACCAAATTCCAAATCAGCAGGTAGTTTTAATTTAGTGCCGAAGAGAATTTTGGCTGGCGTTCTCGATGTTGAGTCGTGTACAGCTGACCTATATGCCATCAAAAATTTGGGGATGTGCTCGTCCCAATCCCTCTGATGGGTGCTTACTACTTTTCGCAGGTACTCTTTTAAGGTGCGATTAAACCTTTCTACCATGCCATCAGACTGTGGATGCAACGGCGTCGTTCTGGTTTTCTTTATCCCATGCAACTCGCATATTTCCCTGAATATGGCAGACTCGAAATTCCTTCCTTGGTCGGAATGTAATTCTATTGGGACACCATTGCGACATACCCAGTTTTTCACGAATGCATTTACAATTGTCTTTGCTTCCTGGTTAGGTATAGCATATACCTCTGGCCATTTACTAAAATAGTCCATTACCACAAGTACATAACGATTTCCGGCTTCGGTGACGGGAAAAAGACCTGCTACATCCATTGCGATCCGCTCGAATGGTGCTCCTGAGTTGTGTTGTTGTAGCTGTCCCCGGCTTCTTCGTACTGGACCTTTGGCTGCTATGCACTGTGGGCTGTGTGCTATCCAGTCGGCTACGGCTTGTTGACATCCAACCCAATAAAAACGCTGCTTCAGTTTCTCAAGTGTTTTTGTTACTCCAAGATGACCGCCACTATGTCCATTATGAAACTCCTGTAAAACTTTACTTATCTTGGGGCATGGCACAACTATTGAATTTGAAGTTATTTTGCCATCTACACTTTCCCATACGCGGTATAAACACCCTTTTATTACCTTAAGGCTATTCCACTGAGCCCAATAAGATTTGGCGAGTGGGCTTTCGGCCAAAATTTCATTCCGGGATGGTCGTCTGTCCTCTTTTTTGGCCGCTATAATTTCCCTTAGTATATCGTCGTCCCTCTGTGCCGCTGACCAGTCTTCATCAGGGCCGACGTGCATTAGCCGAACATCCACAACGCCTTCCTTTTGCTCGGTTCTAACACAATGTTTACACTCTAAACAGCAGAGTCTTCTCGAAAGAGCATCCGCATTGTTATGCTTTGTGATCCTTCTATGCTCAATGCTGAAGTCGTAGCTCTGCAGGCGCTCAATCCACCTTGCCAGTTGCCCTTCAGGATTTTTAAACTGCAATAGCCATCTCAGTGCAGAATGATCGGTCCTTATTGTAAAGTGTTCACCATACAGGTACTTATGGTAATGTTTAATGCATTCCAATACCGCCAGAAGCTCACGTCGTGTCAAACAGTAGTTCCTCTCAGGTTTTGAGAGTACACGACTATAGTATCCTATGACCTTCTCAGTGCCATTAACTACTTGGGATAGCACACCCCCTTTGCCATAACCGCTCGCATCAGTATCCAGCACAAATTTTTCTCCAGCTATGGGATACGCTAGCACTGGTGACATACATAATAATTCTTTGAGTTTCTGGAATGCATTTTCCTGTGGCTCGCCCCAATGGTATGGTGTTGACTTCTTTGTCAGCTCATGCAGGCTTGCATCTACACTGGCAAAATTTGGCACAAAACATGTACAAAGGCCCAAAAAGCTACGCAGCTCATGAAGATTTTTAGGTTGACGCCAGTCCCTTACTGCTTTTATTTTATCTTCATCCGTTGAGATTCCCTTTGCTGTAACACGATGCCCCAAATACTTTACTTCTTTCTGGAACAATGCACATTTCTTCAAGCTGAGTTTCAATCCAGCTGATGATATCCGTTGAAGAGCTTCTGCCATGTTTTTGAGGTGTTTATCAAAAGTTTTCCCCATCACGATTATGTCATCTAGATATACCAAACATGTCTTCCAGTGAAGTCCTATCAGTATCTTCTCCATTAGGCATTCAAATGTGGCCGGAGCATTGCAGAGACCAAATCGCATGACTTTGAACTGCAATAATCCGTTACCGACACTGAAAGCAGTTTTCTCCTTGTCTTTCTCTGCAATCTCCACTTGCCAATATCCGCTTCGCAAGTCCAGCGTAGAGAACCATTTGATACCAGCTAGCGTGTCCAAAGTGTCATCGATTCTGTGGAGTGGATAACTGTCCTTCTTGGTTATGTCATTGAGCTTCCTGTAGTCTACGCAGAATCTAGTACTGCCATCTTTCTTTTTAACTAAGACTACAGGTGAACTCCAAGGACCAGAAGATGGCTCAATTACGCCATCACGCTCCATTTCACTTACAAGCTCTTTTACTTTATCTCGCTTTGCTAGGGGTACGCTTCTGGGTGGCTGTTTGATCAGCCTAGCTTCGCCTGTGTTAATTTCATGTTTAACCAATGCAGTTCTACCCTGGCTTTGGCTTCCCATGGTGAAAATACTAGCATGCCTTTTTAGTAGCTGCTTGGATTTATTTTTATCTGTCGCTGATAGACCTGCTATCCATTTCTCTATGTATTCCTCAAATTGTTCACGTTATTTTGCGGACAAACTAGAAGGCTCTATCTTCTTCTCCAAGTTTATTATTGTCTCTGCTGGAGTACACTGGCCAACATCGGAATTTTCTTTGATGACTTTTTCATGGTCTGACAAGTTAAGCACTCTTATAGGGACTATTCCTCCTTTACTAGTTTTCACTAGAGCTTTCGCTGTTATAAGCTCTCTCTTTAGATCTGCTGGTTCTACAACCCACAAACGATTGTCCTCACAATCTCCCTTCATCCGCGCCCATATAACTGTTTCAGACTGTGGCGGTAACGTCTGACTCTCAATAGCAAATACTTTTGTTACTTGCGGTTTGCTGTCATATCCAACATCAAGGGGTATTTCCACATTACGCCAAATCCTCAGCTGTTGTACCATATATAGATTAACGCCATGGTTAATCATAAAATCGGCTCCAATAATAACCTCATCGACTATATCACGTTGATGTTGGCTATAGTCACCTTCACTTCAATCTTACCATAGACAGTGGCAGGCTGTCCAGTAGCTGTACGTAGCCGTATATTGCTTAACCGCTCGCATTTCCCCTTTACTATATCGGGCCTTATTACTGACTGCGATGTCCCTGTGTCTATGTTAAGTACGTGCTTTTCCCCATTGATGTGTCCGGACGCAGTAAGGTTGCTATTTTTCTGCTGCATCAATGATATGGAGATTGTGGGGCCCTCGTTTGTGAAAGCTAGCTCTTGCCCCTTAGTGCTAGCTCGTTTTAGTTTAACGGGGACTCTTGCGATGTTGTTTGGCTCACCCGTTTGCTGTTTCTTGGTGGCGAAACAGATATACCTCTCTTCTTTGGTGCTTCGCAGCTGCGTTGAAAATGACCGATCTTTCCGCAGTTAAAGCACTTAGGCTTTTCTTTGATAGCCTTTTCTGCCAGCAGTTGTCACATTGCCTCCTTAACGCTAGCAACTAGGTTGTTATCCTTCTCAGACAAAAACTCCACATTCCGCACTTTACATATCTGTGGCTTGAAAACCATCCTTGCAGTCTCTTGTGCCAGCGCAAATGAAACAGTTTCAGCGAAAGTGGATTTCTGCGTAGCAGACAGCGCCAGTTTAACATCAGAGTCACGAATGCCGTTAACGAAAGCCTCAGTTTTAAAGTGGTCCAGCAACGGGTGACCTTCGCCTGCATATGTGTGCTGCACTAAACGCTCGATCCATTGCGAAATCTTGTAGAGATTCGTTAGGCTTCTGAACTCTACATCGCAATTCCATTCTGTATAAATTGCGCTTGTGCTCACCACCATACTTGCGCTGCAATTCTGCCATTACTTCATTATAGTTGTTTCTGCAGCTTACTGGCACAGTCTCAAGTACCTCCGCGGCTGTACCCTTTAATGACAAGATCAACTCTATGGCCTTTTCTTCAGCATCCCATCCATTTCTGCTAGCAACCGTCTCGAACTGGAATTTGAAGATGCCTAATGGTACGCTGCTGTCGAAGCATGGCGCTTTTATCCGCGCAGAAACCTCCGCAACTGCTCGTACTGGTCCGCCGCTACACTCCAGGTTATTCACTTTGTCCTCTAGAGCATGCAATTTCTCTTCGAACTCCTTTGCATACTCCTCCAGCTCTGAGAATTTATTCTCAATAGCATCCACCCTCCTGTTAATGGCTTCAGAAACCTCTACCAGGGTCTCGTTCGTGGCTTTATTTGACTCCTGTATTTCGGCTACAAGCTTTTCCTGCATCTGCTGAGAGTTCTGTTTTATTTCAGTTATTTCGGCTACAAGCTTGTTACTGCTAATCCTTGATGCCTCCTGTATCTGCTGAGAGTTCTGTTTCATTTCGATCATCATAGCAGCGAACATTGCATTTATGTCCATGCTGCTGGTCGTGGCAGGAGGGCATACCTGCACATCGTCTTTGTCATCAAACTCATATGTCCCGATGTCCATGCCGCGATTCTTAAACTCATCTATCAGCCTCTTCTGCAGTTCAGCCTTGTTACCTGCAGTTGGCAATTCCAGCTTACTGAGCTCCTTTTTCAGCTGTTCAACTTTTAGCTCATCAAATTTATTGATATTTTTAAATTATTTTTGCAATCCCACTTCTGACACCAATTGTTACGTTTTTAGACCTTTTCGTAAAAACGGTTTTATTACTTATCCTTCAAGGATTCGTTTTATTGCATCAAATTAAAACACGCACAAAATAATTTTAGAAATATAATGCGGCAACACTTTATTTATTACTTTATTACCACGAGTATTTGTACTACTCAAAACTTAGCGATGTTAACACGTCTATATCTGAAATCACACTAACTCGCTGAGCTCTGGCAGCGCCTTTATATAGCAAAAACGACGTCGTCTGGTAACCTCGCGAAACTTCTGGACATGGTGGTTGTATTTTACTTGACATGTAGCTATATACGTGTGTTTGTATACATGACAATACTGACTTGTTTGTTTTATGGTAACTATGTGTGGATGTATGTATGCGTGTTCTGTGTTTTTTGCCTATGGTAACTATGAGTGGTTGTATGGATGAGTGTTCTGTGTGTTGTGTGGTTTTGTTTCTTCTTCTGCTATGTGTATATGGTTGTATGTACTTGTGAACCTGTGTAGCTTGATTAGCAGCGAATACTTACATACAAGATCATTAAGAATAACATCTCTTAGCATTTATGTTGCTAGGTTTTTCGTTGTTGTTGTTTACACTTATTACTGGCACAGCCTCGAATGATCTTGCATATTCTGGAGTATTCCATTTACGTTAATTTGAATATTATCTATATAGTGTTGACCAGGGTTGTAACATTTTGACAACTATAGATTAATTGGCAGTGCTGCCAAGTACATATAGCCACATTGTCGTTTTATTTAAATCTATTTCTAATCTTTTTAACAATATGTATTAATGAAAAACATTTTAAAAAATCTCATCCAGGGTTAAGAAATTTATTTTTTTTATACCTTATCATAACCAAAATTGGTACCAAATATTTAAAAAATATCAAAATTTCGATTGCAGGGCTGGATAATTGCAATATTCCGTAATATATGAAACTAACAAAAATGGTTACAAATTTGGAGTTTTTTTAATATAACCGCTTTATACACCATTAAGATTTGCATTGGTAAAAAATAATTTAAAAGATTTAGATTTTCGCTTCCAGGGGTGCGATATTGAAATTTTTTTGACACATTCGGTATTTTATAATACAAATGATAACTAATATGTTAAAAAATTTTAAGTTTTTCTTAAATAAAACGGTTTTATATATCACGAAGATTTTCATTGATGAAAAAAAAATTTAAAATTAAAAACTCTCATCTGGGGTTAGGATATTTATATATATTTTCATATATTAACATAACCAAAAAGCAAATTACGTCGTTTTTCCCAGGTTAAAATTATTTTTTTATTCCGTAAAAACAAAATTCGTATCAAATATTTAAAATAAATTAAAACTTCAATTCCAGGGTTGGATATATGCAATATTTTGTATCACATGAAAGTTACCAAAATGGTTAGAAATTTATAGTTTTCAGTAGTAGGATACTGTATGTGCCAGGACAATTAAAATTCTCAAATCTCGGCAATTAAATTTAAAATTGTTCAATTTTAATTGCCAAAATTCTCAAATTTCAGAAAAATTCTCAAATTTCAATTTGTATGTGTGTGTGTGTATTTTTCCGCACGGTTTAATAGGGTGTTCACATTGTTGTTGTTTTTTTTTATAATGTTGGGGTAGGCTTGGGAGTTTGTGTCTGTCCATATGTGACCTTGAGAATGCTTGTCCGTACGTATGTGAGCGTGGGAATTTGTGTCTGTCCATATGTGAGCGTGGGAATTTTTGTCTGTCCATATGTGACCTTGGGAATACATGTCCGTCGGTATGTGAGCGTGAAAATTTGTGTCTGTCCATATGTGAGCGTAGGAATTCTGTCCGTCTATGTGTGCTATAGCCTAATAGCAAATACGATTTTTAGGAACATTAGAACATTTTTTTAGGAATTACCCTATTTCAAAAGTGTTGTAGCTATATATGGATGGCCATAATGTTTGTGGTTCGTTTCTTCTTGCTAAAGTGAGATTTCTTCTTTTATTTTTTTGTTTTTAATTTTAGTGTGTGTTTGCTTAAGATATTTCGTCCAGCAATTCAGTTATTTCTTTTTTTTTGCAATGCTTGAATCTGGGGGAATAATTTGATTATTCTGATCTTGAAGATGTGGTGAAAAAAAATTTACTATTCCATAAATATTGAAACTGATATTTTGTTTATTTTATACATGACGATCATCGATGGATTTTATTTGGGGATCTGAATGGTGATGCGATTTCTGTATTTTGTATAATATGAATACTTATGCTATATTTAAGTGTGTGTGTGTGTTTTTGTGTTCTGAGTGGCGATTGGAATGTCTGCCTGTCAGACAGGCTGTGTGTTTGTGAGTGTGACGATTGGTGAGTCTGTATGACAGTCCGTTGTCTTGATTTGAATTTATTTTATTTACGCATATACATACAAACAAATACTAAGCGTGTATTCTATGTGCCCAAATATTCCCTTGACCATTTGAATGAATGAACCATTGTGTTTGTTTGTTTGTGTGTTCTCTGAAAAACAATATGTATGTAGGTTTTTATTTGAAATAAAAAGACATTTATTTTAATTTTTGTAAGCATTTATTTAAAAGTTTGTTAGCATTTTCATTTTTAAGTAAAATTGCATTCCTTAAGGCACAAACACCATAGTCGTGATAGCTACAATAGAGATATATTGAATGCTTAGTTTCCATTTGTTTAAAATTAATGCAGCCAATGTCTTCAATGTTATAAACTGCTTGATGAATAATTTTTTCCAGCCATTTTTTCTTCTCCTCCCCCTTAACATATATATGTGAATTTCTTATATTGGTTTTTAAAAACTTGCAAACGCATTGAAATGAGATTGATCCATCATTCCATTTAATATGATGATAGTTTTTTGTTAGCCAAACTGCTTCTCTCTGTTTTTTGGCTGATAAACATGCGAAATCAACAGGAGGTTTTATGATGAAATTGAGGTATTCGTTGTTGCAGAAAACTACCTTGCAAGTCTACAAAAACAATATCACCATCCATGTTATTTAATTTATAAGACCTTCCAGACTTGACCTTTTATTGATATGTATTCTATTACGCGGTCATTAATAAGAACGCAGTAAGCTGATGTTTTTGCTGGAATAGTTGTTCTCTTTCAAATTTAATTTTTATGTCGATTGGTCCGGTATTGAGCGTTTCGTTTTGGTGACTGACATCAACTACAATAATTGGAGCGTTATTTTTAAACTCTTGACCTGTTAGAAGAGGTTGGGGTTGTTTCATGTGGTAGCTTTGTTGGAATCTTAGATACATATCATATAGAATCGCATAGCGCTCATTTTTGAATTTTATATTAAGATCGTCATATGGGTAAGAGGTTGAGTTTAAATGTACTTTTAAGTTAGTAAGATCACAATGAACAAATTTGTTTTCTTGTTGAAAGGCAATCAACACAAAACGAGAGCGTTCTTTATTAGCGGCCAGTTTCACATTCCATATGTGATTGTTCCCCGTATTAAGGTGTGGATTCATATGACAATCGCAACTACAAAATGCCATTGGTAAAGCAGCACCATTATTAAGTGTTTTGATCATGTTCAATTTACTATGATCAGATAATTGAACATGTGGAATTCTCCGTGATATTAGTGAAATTGAAAGTTTTGCTTTCTCAGTGTACAAGATCCTCATCGTTCTAATTACGCAAGATTATCAACTCATGTTTACCATTTAATAAAATTTTATTATAGTCTTCAGCGAATCCTAAAAGAAGTTTGAGTGGTACATAGAAATTAAAATTTCCATTTTAAAGATTTATTTCATCAAGTTTATTCCATCCAGCATTTTGCAACACAACGCTTTCCGTAGGTGATAAAGAAACCAACTTTTTTATGGTACTGGTGGCTCCCAAATATCTTGTATGATCAATTTCAATACCATTTAGTTCATAGCGAATTTCAATGGAAAGTTGGGTGTAGATTTCGATGTTTTTTCATCTACAACAAGTCCTTCCACATATATAGCTTTCAGTGGGTAACACATATATAGATCTTGGTTTTGTATTGAAATTCTTATTTCATCGTTGTTGTTAAAAGACTGAAGGTATGGTATGTATGTGTGAAAATCCTTTATGATTATATTTTCATCAGATATTGGTTTATCTAAAACGCCTATTATTGAACTCATTTTGTTCCCAGTTTAAAGTTCAGTGACTTGAGAAAACTCTTGTTTGCTGCTGTAAGCGATTTTTGACGAACAGATCTTTTCAATTGTTGCTTAGGTTGTAATGTTTGAGGATTAGATGTTGCTGTAGTATTCTTCGATATACTCGTGTTGTATATTATCATTATTTAGTTGTCCTTAAATGTATTCGTATTGTAATTTCCTCTCCTCTGAAATTAATTAAGTCGCCGTTTTGATCAACCACGCGAAGAGCTAGTGAACTTATCTCTCTGGAGTTTACTGGCAAATAAATTAGATTTTTGGGAATCTCAACTATTTTATATCCAGCCGGTACATTAATCGGAAATTCATGTAGTGTATGAGTTTTAGAATTATTCATATAAGTATTAACCACAATACTGCTTTCAATCCTCAAGAGATTCACCTTAAAGATATTCACTGGAAGATCAGAGTAATGTTCTTTGTTTGGCGTTAATATTCTGCTATTGAATCCTAAAAGTCTACCTATTGTATTTTCTTTATTAAAATTAATTGGTTCTTTAGAGCTGCTGACTTTAACATGCATTGTATTGTTATTAGCTTCAATCACAATTTTGTTTCCTGGTCTATATCGTTTGTATTGTTCTTCTATATAGTCAACTATATCATTTAATTCATAAGATCCGATCGGTATTTCAATTACAAGTTCACCGATATGAAATATATTGTTGTAGACATCCACATTTGGGATACTGTTATATGAATGAAAATCAGTTAGAGCACATTCATAGGTTCCGTTTAAATCAATAGGAGGAAAATAATTAGCAGATAGCACTGATGAATTGGAGCTTAGAGTCAATGTTATTGACATTGTGACTGTTTGAGTGTAAATAAATGAGGTTAAACACACAGTATGATTTATAAGAATCACTTTCGTATTTATTGTTTACTTACTTATTTTTAACTAAATTAAATATTGATGCCATTGTTGTTGTTGTTTATTTATTGTATTCCTCCATTTACAATATCTCATCTTTGCTTATCCAAGAATTGTGCTCATTACCAAAGCCCAGCCACTTAACAAACACCTTCTGTCTTTTAGTTTTGAGAACTTTTTCAACTAGGTATGTATTTGGATATCTGATTTTTGAGAGTTCTTTTTCATAGAATCCACCTTTAATAGGATTTCCGCGATAGTCTTCTAATGTATATGTTGTAGGATATGTGTTTTATACTCTTTTATTTGTAAAGAATTCTGTTGTCCAATTCGGAGTATAACCTTTTTCAAAAATGTTTTTATATTTGCTTATGCGTACATGATCTCCTGCATTAAATTTTTACATTTTATACACCTTTAAATGACTGTACACTGTTTTTAAAAGCTGTTTTTCATTTGATGAATTTACTTTAATCGGTGACATTTTAATGGTGCGATGAATTTTTCTATTGCATGCATCAAGTAAATCTCTATACATATCAATCCAATTATATGAACCACTTAAGCTAAATTTTTTCCACATCATTCCTTTTAATGTTCTATTGAATCGTTCTACTATTGAGGCTTTCATAGTGCTATATGTTGAGTAGTGATTAATATTGTATTTATTCATCAGCTGATTGAAATGTTTATTGAAAAACTCTTTACCATCATCTGTTTGCAAGGTTTTCGGTATTCGTCCTAATTTGAAAATATTCTCCATTGCCTGGGTTGTTTCAAATGCATTCTTTCTTCTCAGAGGTACTGTCCAAGCAAATTTTGAGAATGTATCAATTACAGTTAGCAAAAATCGATTATTTCTATTGTCTAAGGAATACTTTCCCATTTCAACTAAATCAGCTTGCCAAAGATCATCTATTCCTTTCATCACAACTCTACGACATACAAAACGTTTTCGAGCCTGCTTATGCAATTCATTTACAATATTTTTTTTTTGAAGACATCTTATTTTTCCAGTCGCTGTTTTAAGTGTGTTGTTATCTACTTGGTGCACTTTCAGCTATTGATACGAACATGTAATTTTCTATTCTATAAATTTTTTCTCGTAACTCTTCAATTTCCATATCAAAAAGTGATTTATTATCATCCATTTTCTTATTGATATTCTGCAAGTGAGCATTAAGATTTTCTAACTGGAAAGCTACTTCTTGTTGCTGTTTTTTGAGTTCAGTTTGCAGAAACAATTTACTGATAACATCGTTTTCCTCCAGAGCGTTTGCAACATTTTTGATTCTCTTGTATTGGACATCAATGGTTTTGTTCGTATCCATAAAGAAGCCCAACAACTTAGGTGCATTTTTGGTTGAAATTACTTCACTTCTGTCGTTGATATAATGCACAAATTTATCAACGGACATCTTTTATAAAAAAATTTATTTATGTATATAGTTTATACAATTATATTAGCTTCACGTAGTTCTTCAATAATTGAGACAATTTCGTTGTTGTGATTAGTATGGCCTGCCAACTCGTTTGGATCATCCCAGTTTGGACTATGAGGGTTAAACTGCATCAAACCCCGTCCTAAATAATTAGTTTTTGTTACATATGAAGAGCTTTTATGATTTTCTCCTTTGAAAAGTTTTCCAATAATATGTTTGTACTTATGGGCTTTGCTTCCTTTGATTTGACCATCAGACTTATAGTCTCTCCTGTGAGCATTGGTAGTAAGTAATATTTTTTTATAGATTTCAAGCTCGAATATGTCATAGTCTTTTGGTGTCTTATGAAATATTAAAGAAAACAGTCCTGGCGTGAGAGCCCATATTTGTCCACCAACCTGTATCTTATCTTGATTTAACTCGATGGTGCTATTACAAAATCTCCATTCGTTATTATTATCTTTATGTGGACCATAGTTAGTATCTAGTTCGTTCCTCGATTGCAATAGTGATAAGTCAGAATAACTTTCTTCATTATTCGAATTTTGTGAGTAAAAGTCATCTTCATCATAATTACTGCTACTTTTACTATTCGATTGCTTAAACATTGATTCTTCAATTAGTTTCTTGGGCGTACTCGTTTCCAATTTTATTGTTGAATTCTGAGGATGAAAACTTTCATTGCCATCAATTCCAGTTTCTTTTTAACTCGGTTCTTTTTTCACCGGAATACCAACGTATTTAGAGCTATTGGTAAATTCTTTTAAAGGTTCTGTGATAGGCTTGAATGTATCTCTTAATTGTTCATGAGTATTTATTTCACCAGTTTTTATACCTCGAAGCTTTTTCTTCAAGATATTTCTTGTAGTCACCAAGTCTTTAAGAATTTGTTCATTCATTTTAGTTATCAGGTCAGTTCAATAGGAGGCAGATCAGTTTATTAGATCAGTTTAACAGATCAGGTATCAGATCAGCTCATCAGGTATCAGATCAGCTTATCAGGTACCAGATCAGCTAACCAGGTATCAGATCAGCTTATGAGGTCAGTTTAATAGGTATCAGATCAGTTTATCTGATCAGTTACAATGATCACATGTATAAGGTTTGAAGTCATATTAAATACTGAAGGGTGCATTAGATGAACTGCAAATTATATCATGACGAAGTAATCAAATGACTTTCTATAACGACCGTTCTTTAGTTCATTCTCTACAAATTTGTTGAAACATTTCAAAGTTCATATCGCTGGCAACGTGATCATCATATACATGTTTCATATTTGTCGAATCTTGTTTAAACATAATAATTACATTAGCATTATCTCTTATCAAATGTTTTGGAATTCGCGTGTAAGTTTGACACAAGTAAAATGAATCTACGTTCTTATGACGACCCATACAAAAATATGCACGTATATTGTTTTACTTTTCACATGCAACATCATCAAAAATCATAATTTAATTGCTTTTAGCTTTAGAACAACGTAGTCGTTATCTGCGAATGTGTAGTATTCCTTTAATTGGTAAGATTAATTTCTTTAGGAATTCATATTTAGGTTGATATAAAGATTTTGATTACAAGTAAATATTTTCAAACTTGAGACCATTAGGACTTTCCAGCAAACTAATCATTATGTTAGTTTTTCCACAATTTGAAGGACCAACTATTAATGCTCGAATAGAATTTGGTAACAAGGAACTATGTCTTATGTTTTTACTGTCATTTGAACAAATATCAGCATTACGAACTAAAATATCTTTATGTTGTTTTACGAAGCGCATTTACAAAAATCACGATATAGCTTATTCAAAAAATAAAGACTTAAACAGCAGACATCAAGCTGACAAAATTCTTGAAAATAAAGCTTGTGAAAGAGTTCTTTCAAAAGATAGTGATATTGCAGAAAAGCATTTGCATATATAGTCACCAACGCAATGAAATCAAAAACTAACTAAACTTGGTATGGGTGTTGAAGCAAAGAAAAGGAAAACAGTAAAAAGACCATTACCACGAATTCGTGTAAATGACAAAAAACTGTTTCATAAAACAATTAAATTAGCAACAAAAATATTGAAGAAGGAAAAACCACAAGATATTAATTCAGCCATTAAGATTGCTTGTAAAGCTATCAATAAATCTCTTAAGGGGAAAAAAGCTCGTGTTGTAATACCACGCATTATAAATGTACCAAAAATTTGTGGTTTTTTGCCCATAATACCGATTCTATCTGCTCTAGGTGTACTTGGTAGTCTAGCAACTGGAGGTGCCGCTATAGCTAAAGCTGTAAATGCAACAAAGTATGCAAAAAAAAAACAACTTGAGGAAGCCACTAGACACAACAAAGCAATGGAGTCAATTGCAGTGGGAGATGGCTATACCTTAAACCATATAAAAACGGTTATGGACTTGTTTGTAAAGATCAATCAAAAAACTTTTAGACATGCTACCCAACAGACCATTATCACAATTTGATCTGCGAAAATTTTCAAAATATATTCCACACTTCAGAGGAGTTTTTATGTTGGATTCGCTACCAAAACGACCAAAGACTGTAGAGTGTGGAATAATCAATTTGGATTTATCAACAGGCCCAGGTACTCATTGGGTAGCATACTATAAAAATAAGAATGAAAAACAATATTTTGACAGCTTTGGAAATTTACAACCTCCTCTAGAATTAATCAAATATTTAGGTAGAAATATTGAATACAACCACAATCAATATCAAAACTTTAATACATACAATTGTGGCCACTTATGTTTGAAATTTCTTTATGAGATAACCAAAGATATTAATTAAAACACAATCATATATATTTAAAAACATTTTATTTTTTATTATTATTATTAATTTTTTCTTGTTAATTACAAAATATATGCACATAACAGTTTTTTTACTGCCTAATGGGGTACTGGGAGTTTGGTATCAAAAACTCATTCATCTCACTATCCAGGATAAGGTTTCGCTCTCCTTTTCTTTGTAGTCGATATTTATCACTTGAAAGATCATCTAATTCGACATCTGTTAAAATATTATATCGGTTGGGGAGAAACATTATATGGTTTTCCAGTTCAAGTTGAACTGTTTCCCCATACTTTATTGTTACTCGCTTTGCACGAACGATGGTGTATTTGGATGATTCATCTAAATCCTTTATATGGATTAAGGATTTTATATTACAGGAATTGAATTTGCTTATTAAACTCATTGCGCTATAAATGAGATGAATTTAAAGCATTTGTTCATTCAATAAACGAATTAATTTATATTGGCAAATGTAATTGCAAATTAAAAACAACAGAAGAACATCTAAAAGAATTTCTGATGGACCAGCATAATGATAGAAAATTCACAGTACCTGAATATACGGAAGACGTTTGAAAAGTAGCTACAACAATACCAACACTTACAACTGATACCGATTATCCAAGATACGAACCACCTGAATTACACATGGATGAAGATGAAAACGAAGCAACAAGAAGTTCCAGAAGCAACTGCTCAAATGAGACGAGATCATTATACTCAAAGTTACGTTGCCTTAAATTTTGTTATGATATATGATAGATTCAGTGTTTCAGATAGAGTCACTTCAATTTAGCAACAGCTTTATTCGAAGTAATAAATTTTAGAGATGTTCATGGTAATCTTGTTATTATGGATAAATCAAAAGTGGCTAGAGAAAAAGTTAAATTTAGAGATGCAGAGCTTCGTACACGATATACAATTTCTTCCATAACTGCATTTTCTTTTGATGGTAGAAAAGATGACTCATTAACTACAGAGAAAATTAATGATAAATTTCATACCACTATGGTAAAAGGACCGCATTTAGTTGTTCTGAAAGAGCCCTATAATTAGTTACTTGGATATGTAAATTTGGGTAGTCAAGAAGATGCAAAAACCAAACACAGAAAACTGTATGAATTTTTCAACAATAAAACATTAACAGCTGATCAATTAATTGGCATATGCAGTGATGGTGAGTCAGCTAATACTAGAACAGAAAATAGTGTTTTACGATTATTTGAAATCCAGTTAAATAGTCACTGGTTTATATGTCTGCTTCATTTCAATGAACTGCCATTTCGTCATTTATATGAAGCGTTGGACAAACAGTCACCAGTGGATCACGAGCAGCAAGTGGAAAATTATTCAAAGCTATTCAAGAATGTGAGAAATTGCAGGTATGTAACACTTTATTTTATCATTATACTACTTTTTCGATTTGAACATTTCATTTTTCAGGCATCCAATACCACTGGAGAATATGCCTGCAATGATGGATCACGAACATGAGCTCGAAATATCAACAGATGTTAAATATTTATATTGTTACAAAGATTAGAAATATATTTAAATAAAACGACAATGAGGCTATATGTACTTGGCAGCACTACCAATTAATCTATAGTTGTCAAAATGTTACAACGCTGGTCAACACTATATAGATAATATTCAAATTAACGGAAATGGAATACTCCAGAATATACAACATCATTCAAGGCTGTGCCAATAAGAGTAAACCACAACAACAACAAACATAGCAACATAAATGCTAAGAGATGTTATTCTTAATGATCTTGTATGCAAGTATTCGCTGCTAATAAAGCTAAACAGATTTACAAGTATACACAGCCATATACACGTAGAAGAAACAAAAACCCACACTCATTCATACAACCACTCATAGTTACCATAGGCAAAACACACAGAACACTCATACATTCAACCACACATAGTTACCATAAGCAAACCAAACAAGTCAGCATTGTCATGTATACAAACACACACATGTCAAGTAAAAAACAACCACCATACCCAGAACTTTCGCAAGGTTACCAGACGACGTCATTTTTGCTATATAAAGGCGCTGCCAGAGCTCAGCGATAGTCAGTGTGATTTCAAATATAGACGTGTTAACATCGCTGAGGGTTGAGTAGTACAAATACTCGTGTTAAGTAATAAATAAAGTGTTGCCGCATTTAATTTCTTAAATTAATTTGTCCGTGTTTTAATTTGATGCAATAAAACGAATCCTTGAAGGATAAGTAATAAAACCGTTTTTACGAAAGGTCTAAAAACGTAACAATTGGTGTCAGAAGTGGGATTGCAAAAATAACTAAAAGGACATTGCAATTTAAGAAAAAGAGAAAAAAAAGGACATTAAAAAAATAAATAAATAATTTTAAATAAATAATCATGAAATTTGATGAGCTAAAAGTTGAACAGCTGAAAAAGGAGCTCAGCAAGCTGGAATTGCCAACTGCAGGTAATAAGGCTGAACTGCAGAAGAGGCTGATAGATGAGTTTAAGAATCGCGGCATGGACACCGGGTTATACGAGTTTGAGGACAAAGACGATGGTGCAGGTATGCCCTCCTGCCACGACCAGCAGCATGGACATAAATTCAATGTTCGCTGCTATGATGATCCAGATAAAAGGAATCAGTGATGCACAAAGTGAAATAAAACATAACTCTCAGCAGATGCAGGACAAGCTTGTAGCCGAAACTCAGCAGATGCAGGACAAACTTGTTGCCGAAATAACTGAAATAAAACAAAACTCTCAGCAGATGCAGGAGGCATCAAGGATCAACAGTGACAAGCTTGTAGCCGAAATAACTGAAATAAAACAAAACTCTCAGCAGATGCAGGAGTCATCAAGGATCAACAGTGACAAGCTTGTAGCCGAAATAACTGAAATAAAACCGAACTCTCAGCAGATGCAGAAAAACCTTGTAGCCGAAATACAGGAGTCAAATAAAGCCACGAACGAGACCCTCGTAGAGGTTTCTGAAGCCATTAACAGGAGGGTGGATTCTATTAAGAATAAATTCTCAGAGCTGGAGGAGCATGCAAAGGAGTTCGAAGAGAAATTGCATGCTCTAGTGGACAAAATGCATAACCTGGAGTGTAGTGGCGGGCCAGTACGAGCAGTTGCGGAGGTTTCTGCGCGGACAAAATCGCCATGCTTCGACGGCAGCGTACCATTAGGCATCTTCAAATTCCAGTTTGAGACGGTTGCTAGCAGAAATTGATGGGATGCTGAAGAAAAGGCCATAGAGTTGATCTTGCCCTTAAAGGGTAGAGCCGCAGAGGTACTTGAGACTGTGCCAGTAAGCCGCAGAAGCAACTACAAAGAAATAATGGCAGCATTGCAGCGCAAGTACGGTGGTGAGCACAAGCACGATTTATACAGAATGGAATTGCGATATAGAGTTTAGAAGCTTAACGAATCTCTACAAGATTTCGCAATGGAAATCGAGCGTTTAGTGCAGCTCACATATCCAGGCGAGAGTCACCCGTTCCTGGACCATTTTAAAACTGAGGCTTTCGTTAACGGCATTCGAGACTCTTATGTTAAACTGGCGGTGTGCGCTACGCAGAAATCCACTTTCGCTGAAAGTGTGTCATTTGCGCTGGCTCAAGAGACTGCCAGGATGGTTTTCAAGCCACAGATATGTAAAGTGCGGAATGTGGATGTTTTGTCTGAGGAGGATAACAACCTAGTGGCTAGCGTTAAGGAGGTAATGCGACAACTGCTGGCAGAGAAGGCTAACAAAGAAAAGCCTAAGTGCTTTAACTGTGGAAAGATCGGTCATTTTCAGGGCAGCTGCAAAGCACAAAGGAAGGGAGGTAGATCTGCTTCGCCACCAAGAAACAGCAAACGGGTGAACCAAACAACATCCCAAGAGTACCCGTTAAACTAAAACGAGCTAGCACTAAGGGGCAAGAGCTAGCTCTTACAAACGAGGGCCCCACAATCTCCATATCAGTGATGCAGCAGAAAAATAGCAACCTCACTGCGTCCGGACACATCAAGGGGGAAAAGCACGTACTTACCATAGACACGGGGGCATCGCAGTCAATAATAAGGCCCGATATAGTAAAGGGGAAGTGCGAGCGGTTAAGCAATAACGGCTACGTACAGCTACTGCAGAGCCTGCCACTGTCTATGGTAAGATTGAAGTGAAGGTGACTATAGCCAACATCAACGTGAGACATGTGTTTATTGTTGCCAATATTGTCGATAAGGTTATTATTGGAGCCGATTTTATGATTAATCACGGCATTAATCTACATATGGGACAACAGCTGATGATTTGGCGTAATGTGGAAATACCCCTTGATGTTGGATATGACAACAAACCGCAAGTAACAAGAGTATTTGCTATTGGAAGTCAGACAATACCGCCGCAGTCTGAAACAGTCATATGGGCGCGGATGAAAGTAGATTGTGAGGACAATCGGTTGTGGGTTGTAGAACCGGCAGATCTAAAGAGAGAGCTTATAACAGCGAAAGCTCTAGTGAAAACAAGTAAAGGAGGAATAGTCCCTATAAGAGTGCTTAACATGTCAGACCATAAAAAAGTCATCAAAGAAAATTCCGATGTTGGCCAGTGTACTCCAGCAGAGGCAATATTAAACTGCGAGAAGAAGATAGAGCCTACAAATTTGTCCGCAAAAGAACGTGAACAATTTGAGGAATACGTAGAGAAATGGGTAGCAGGTCTATCAGTGACAAATAAAAATAAAGCCAAACAGTTACTAAAAATGCATGCCAGTATCTTCGCCATGGGAAGCCAAAGCCAGGGTAGAACTGCGTTGGTTAAACATGAAATTAACACAGGCGAAGCTAGGCCGATTAAACAGCCACCCAGAAGCTTACCCCTAGCAAAGCGAGATAAAGTAAAAGAGCTTGTAAGTGAAATGGAGCGTGATGGCGTAATTGAGCCATCTTCTGGTCCTTGGAGTTTGCCTGCAGTTTTAGTTAAAAAGAAAGATGGCAGTACTAGATTTTGCGTAGACTACAGGAAGCTCAATGACATAACCAAGAAAGACAGTTATCCGCTCCCCAGGATCGATGACACTTTGGACACGCTAGCTGGTACCAAATGGTTCTCTACGCTGGACTTGCGAAACGGATATTGGCAAGTGGAGATCGCATAGAAAGACAAGGAGAAAACTGCCTTCAGTGTCGGCAACGGATTATGGCAGTTCAAAGTCATGCCATTTGGTCTCTGCAATGCTCCGGCCACATTTGAACGCCTAACTGAGAAGGTACTGATAGGACTTAAACGGATATCATCAGCTGGATTGAACCTCAGCTTGAAGAAATGTGCATTGTTCCAGAAAGTAGTAAAGTATTTGGGGCATCGTGTTACAGCAGACGGAATCTCAACAGATGGAGATAAAATAAAAGCAGTAAGGGACTGGCATCAACCTAAAAATCTTCTTGAATTGCGCAGCTTTTTGGGCCTTTGCACATACTACAGACGTTTTGTGCCGAATTTTGCCAGTGTAGCTGCAAGCTTGCATGAGCTGACAAAGAAGTCAAGACCATACCATTGGGGCGAGCCACAGGAAAAATCCTTCCAGAAACTCAAAGAATTATTATGTACGTCACCAGTGCTAGCGTATCCCATAGGTGGAGAAAAATTTGTGCTGGATACTGATGCGAGCGGCTATGGCATAGGGTGTGTGCTATCCCAAGTAGTAAATGGCATTGAGAAGGTCATAGGGTACTATAGCCGTGTACTCTCAAAACCTGAGAGGAACTACTGTGTGACACGACGTGAGCTTCTGGCGGTATTGGAATGCATTAAACATTACCATAAGTACCTGTATGGTCAACACTTTACGTTACGGACCGATCATTCTGCACTGGGATGGCTATTGCAGTTTAAAAATCCTGACGGGCAACTGGCAAGGTGGATTGAGCGCCTCCAGAGCTACGACTTCAGCATTGAGCATAGAAGGGACACAAAGCATAACAATGCGGATGCTCTTTCGAGAAGACCGTGCTGTTTAGAGTGTAAACATTGTGTTAGAACCGAGCAAAAGGAAGGCGTTGTGGATGTTCGGCTAATGCATATCGGCCGTGATGAAGACTGGTCAGCGGCACAGAGGGACGACGATATACTAAGGAAAATTATAGCGGCCAAAGAAGAGGACAGACGATCATCCCGGAATGAAATTTCGGCTGAAAGCGCACTCGCCAAATCTTATTGGGCTCAGTGGAATAGCCTTAAGGTAATAAAAGGGTGTTTATACCGCGTATGGGAAAGTGTAGATGGCAAAACAACTTCAAATTCAATAGTTGTCCCATGCCCCAAGATAAGTAAAGTTTTACAGGAGTTTAATAATGGACATAGTGGCGGTCATCTTGGAGTAACAAAAACACTTGAGAAACTGAGGCAGCGTTTTTATTGGGTTGGATGTCAACAAGCCGTAGCCGACTGGATAGCACACTGCCCACAGTGCATAGCAGCCAAAGGTCCAGCACGAAGAAGCCGGGGACAGCTACAACACAACTCAGGAGCACCATTCGAGCGGATCGCAATGGATGTAGCAGGTCTTTTCCCCGTCACCGAAGCCAGAAATCGTTATGTACTTGTGGTAATGGACTATTTTAGTAAATGGCCAGAGGTATATGCTATACCTAACCAGGAAGCAAAGACAATTGTAAATGCATTCGTGAAAAACTGGGTATGTCGCAATGGTGTCCCAATAGAATTACATTCCGACCAAGGAAGGAATTTCGAGTCTGCCATATTCAGGGAAATATGCGAGTTACATGGGATAAAGAAAACCAGAACGACGCCGTTGCATCCACAGTCTGATGGCATGGTAGAAAGGTTCAATCGCACCTTAGAAGAGTACCTACGAAAAGTAGTAAGCACCCATCAGAGGGATTGGGACGAGCACATCCCCAAATTTTTGATGGCATATAGGTCAGCTGTACACGACTCAACATCGAGAACGCCAGCCAAAATTCTCTTCGGGACGGAATTAAAACTACCTGGTGATTTGGAATTTGGTGTTAAGCCAACTGTAGAAGAAGGAGCTATTACGTCCCAAGAGAAGGAGGACTTAAACGAACTGCATGAGTTCGTGCGCAATAGAATCAAGATGGTCAGTGACAAGATGAAGGCTAGGTATGACCGCCCAGCAAACTCGGAGGGATTTATGGAAGGAAAATTGGTTTTACTGTATAACCCACAACGGAAGAAAGGATTGTCCCCAAAATTACAGACTCACTGGGATGGCCCGTATAAAGTGATTAAGAGAGTGAATGACGTTGTATAGCGGATACAGAAGCACAATAGCCCAAGGTCGAAAATGAAGATAGTACATCTCGAACGATTGGCGCACTATGGAAGAGGTGATTGTATGCCTATTCGGGTCGAACAGGCTTAAGTGGGCGGCAGTGTTACAAAGATTAGAAATAGATTTAAATAAAACGACAATGTGGCTATATGTACTTGGCAGCACTACCAATTAATCTATAGTTGTCAAAATGATACAACCCTGGTCAACACTATATAGATAATATTCAAATTAACGGAAATGGAATACTCCAGAATATACAAGATCATTCAAGGCTGTGCCAATAAGAGTAAACCACAACAACAACAAACATAGCAACATAAATGCTAAGAGATGTTATTCTTAATGATCTTGTATGCAAGTATTCGCTGCTAATAAAGCTAAATAGAGTCACAAGTATACACAGCCGTATACACGTAGAAGAAACAAAACCACACACTCACTCATACAACCACTCATAGTTACCATAGGCAAAACAAACAGAACACTCATACATTCAACCACACATAGTTACCATAAGCAAACCAAACAAGTCAGCATTGTCATGTATACAAACACACACATGTCAAGTAAAAAACAACCACCATACCCAGAACTTTCGCGAGGTTACCAGACGACGTCATTTTTGCTATATAAAGGCGCTGCCAGAGCTCAGCGATAGTCAGTGTGATTTCAAATATAGACGTGTTAACATCGCTGAGGGTTGAGTAGTACAAATACTCGTGTTAAGTAATAAATAAAGTGTTGCCGCATTAAATTTCTTAAATTAAATTGTCCGTGTTTTAATATGATGCAATAAAACGAATCCTGGAAGGATAAGTAATAAAACCGTTTTTACGAAAGGTCTAAAAACGTAACAATATCAAATAGCTAAAGCAAACTCGAATTGTATTGTTCCAGTTGATTTAGCTAACATTAAACCAAGACCATGCACATACTCGTTGGTTAACCAAAGCAATAAGATTACTACGATTATATGTAACAACTAATACACCATCGACCAATTTAAAAACTTTGGCAGTTTATAACATTACAGTTTATGTGCTAATATACTTCATAAATTGCGCAACTTATAAGTTTGAACTTAAATTTCGAATTAATCTCGATATAAGCTTTCTATACTTTAAGAAGTCTAACTGAAAATTATTAAGCAATGATATTAGATTTGTGTGTGTGTGGGAGAGAGAGGGAGCAAAAGACGAAGAGATGAATAATAAAATCTGGCGTTAGAAAAAGATAGAGAGATACTTATATACATTTTTGAGTCCTTTATTCTAAAATTTGAATTTGTTTTTGGAATGGAACGCGGATTTAGTTTTATAAATTATATAAAATTTCTCTTACAACTTGTTCGTTGAAAACAATTATTAGTAGAGAACTGACATTCAAAAATATCGGAAGTAAATTTTGGTAATAGTATAAAATATTCCATAAAAATCATGAGTGACATTAGAAACAAGCTCGTACAATTCTTAGTTGATTTTGAGGGATGTCAACTACACGAACACATGGAAATGGTGAAAATCTTCCTCGATATGTTGGATGAAAATGATTTTACTGCTTGCATGTCGGATATTTTTGGTATGGGAGTGCGGTATATCCACATGTGTTTGTGTGTGTATGTTTTTTTATCGAAAAAGTTTTATTAATGAAAAGGGTATAATAAAAGACTGTTGTCGTTTTTGTAATTTAGGCCATAAAAAAATTTATAGTTACATATAAGCGGGGTACATGATACATATAAGTAGGTACATGAGTTGCTGTATTTGGACTGATATATTCGACCTTTTGTTATAACTTTATTGTGTATCCAGGTAGCTGCTGCTCATATGTAGGTTAAAATACGATAGACACATCAGGTTTTCTTGAATATGAGAATGATATAACAAAAGAAAATTGAATTAAATTGTCGGTACAGGCATGTCTGTACTCCTCTTCTTTCTTCTTTCCTCTCTCTCGTTTAAACACATACATGCTTCAAGAAAACTTGATGTGTATAAAAACAGACAAAATTAAAAAAGATGATCAAAATTGTCAAAACGATGGCTAAGTTCACTTATAACGGTCTTGCTAAAATTTATTTTGAACTAAAAAACAAAAACGATGTTATATTACACATTTTAAAAGACCCTTATTTTTAGTTGTGCTACCATTTAAAAAATATTAATAATTTTTTAACGCGATTAAATAAACGGCGTAATGAATGTTATAGAAATAAGGAAAAAATGTTTAACTGCAACATACAATGGCTTATAAGCAAACTTGTATTTGAAAGCCAACTAAAACCAGCAAATGTGGGCCAACCTGCCAGACCAGTTGAGGAGTGTAGTGAAAGGTCCCGAAGACGAAAGTTGCAAAGCATTAATGAAGAATTTTCTGAAGAAATAATTAAAGATACGTTTTTTCATCAACTAGGACCAACAAAAAATAAAACTAAATAAATTGATATAATAGAAAATGTAATGAAAGCGTGCAAAAAGGATTTTAAAGAACATTCCAACACCAACCGATGATAAAATATTTACATCTGAAGAAGCATTTTCAATATTTCTGGACTTAAAGCTAACAAAATATCAGTATATGGAATTTCGAAAGCTTGCAATTGGAAAACATTGCTCCATATATCCAGAATATAGAGATTTGTTTTTAATTAAAAAAAATTGTTTACCACCACAAAATTCGGTAAACATTATAGAAAGTTCAGCAGAGGTGGTATTGCAGACATACTAAATCATACTGCGGAAAGATTGTTGAATACATTGGACGCACTAATTTCTAAATGGGGATGCAATGATCTTCTGGACGAAAGCGATATAAGCAGTATAATGCAGAAAATATATCAGATTCTGACTTATTTATGATATCTTTTGCTCCGTTAAGACTTAAAACAAATACCATTAACTTTGAGTCATCTACTACCAAAGAAACGAAATACCTTCCTCAACAAAATATTGCAAACCAATTGAATTTGCTGTTAAGAAGGAAACGAAGGATGTAATATTAGAAGAAGTATCTAAACTTAAACAACAAATAGATAACCTTCAACCGATAGCTTTGCTACTTAACGATCAAGAGATTGAAATAAATTACCAAATGTTACTTACAATGATTGATGGAAAAGTTGCACAGGCCGTAACTGAAACAAAATCATCTTCAAGCTGTGTTATTTGCAAAAAAAAAAAATCCAAGCCAACTAAGTCAACTTCCAACAGAAGACACTACTTTCCAAGAAGCCTATGAGTATATTTCCAAGAAGCCTATAAGTTTGGCTTGTCCCCACTCCATGCTAAAATTCGATTTATGGAACACATATTAAAGCTAAGCTATGATTTAGATTTTAAAGGAACAGTACGAAAGTGACGAAAAGAAAGCCAAAAGAGAAGCAAAAATTAAACACGTACAAGAAAAATATTTGGAATTCGGTTTACTGATCGATCAGCCAAAGCAAGGAGAAAGAAACACAAATGATGGCAACACAGCAAGAAAATTTTTTTCTGATCCAGAAACTGCTGCATCTATTACAGGAGTAGATTTTGAATTAATGGAACGCTACAAAATCATACTGCAAGTAATACCACGCAATAAAAAGGTAAATGCAAGAAAATTTTAAATAGCGAAACTATACAACGAAATATATTATTGGAGGAATATGCCATCGACAGTCCATAAAATACTATATCATGGGGAAAACATTATTCAACACAATATGCTGCCGATTGGAGATCTTTCTGAACAAGCGCAAGAAAAAAGGAACAAAGATTATAGATATTTTCGCGAGCACAACACAAGAAAGATATCTAGATATAGTACCAATGAAGACCTCTTTAATATTTTACTGTGCGCTTCTGATCCATATATCTCCAGCACTCGACAAAAATGGAATTCCAACCCCATGGAATTGGACAAAGACGCCAAACAGCTCCTTGAAGATGAACAGGAGACATACTTAGATGAAATTTTCACTAAGATGGTTAAATGAAAAAAGCACAATAAATATTGAAAATGTATAAAAGAAATTTTATTTTATTTGGAATAAAAAGATTTTCTTAGAATTTATGGTAAAACCTTTTTTCGGATATGGATCTCCTACATATCTGTTATGGATTCACGTTTAAAATATATTTAAATTGTTCATATAATAATAATATCTAAAGCCGTCGAACTTACATTTGTTAGTGAATTATGATCACCAAGGCTATTTTTCGAAATTTGACTTACAAGGGCCCTATGAGTAAATGTGGACCAATTGCCCTTAAATTTCACAGGGATATCAACGACTAAAATGAAATTAGTTTTGCTAAATATTATATCAATATTAATACATTTAAAACAATTTTGAGTTTCAAACCCGTATTCTAATTGGTCCATTGGAGAAGAGGGCTAAATATCAAAATAAAATGGACCCGGTTGGACGGCTTACTTAAGTATGTAATTTTTTATTTCAGTTAACGTTACTATTTATAAAATGCAATGTTAAATCACTACACTCACAAATTTATTTTTTTTAAGGCCGATAATACCTATATTGTTAAAAGTAATTTTTCAATCATATATAAGAGTACTTTAATAAGGCCCAATTTTAAAGATAGTACATTAAATTGAAGCTTAAGATGTCTTCTATCCAACAAAAAAATTTCATTAAAAAATTTCAACACAGTGGACCATTCCGCGAAAATGCGGCCAAAACTCATTTTGTTTTACTATCACCAATTGTAAAATGTAAAAGTTCATTCGAAAGTAGACATTATATTTTAACTATATCACAGTGAACACAGTGGTTCAAAATGGACATTTTCATTATTTTGCTAAAATGAAAAATTGCTTAATAAGTTTTAACCACCTATAACTTTTTTGTTTTAAAAGATTTCTAAACAAAAAAAAATTTGTTTATTTGCCCAATTTGTTAGCCGTACTATCAGCAAAATATATGTTTATAAGTTTTTGAAATTAATTTTTTTTAAATTTATTTTACAGGTCCAGAATTTTCCTAAATCCTCCCACTTAATAGAGCATAACTTCTAGTACTATATTATAGTCCGAACCCTCCTCTACACTCTTATACCCCATTGTATACTTAGCACCTTCCGACCGCGAGCACCAGAGCAATTTTTATGATACAAGGTCAAATATTTTTTGAGTGAAATATGTACTTTCTCTTGTGCTCGTTTTTTAAGTACTCTTTTATCGGATCGCTTTTATGAAAGACGGATTTCAGATGGAAAAGTATTTTGGTTTTTATTATAATTTACCCTTATTATAAAGGTATTAAATATTTTTTTCTGAATCGCTTGGGCATAATACCAACTGCATCTAATAAGCAACATATCTCAACTAATTATGGTAAAAGAAATGGACATAAAATAAGCACTGTTACAGATAGAAGTAAAAAATCTAAACCCTTTAGAAATTAAAAGGGAAATTCCTGGAAGAACAATACGTTAAGGGTTCACGTCTATTGTTTGTACCATGGTCTTCTCATCCCTCGTCTGTACGCGTGTGAACGTGTTCGTTTCTTGATTGTGATGTTAACTGTTATAATGCTCTTATTACAAGAAAAGGATGTACGAACGTAACCATTAATGGTTGTCACAGAAATTTGTTTTCGATATTATATCTATAAGTACCAAATGTGGAAAACAGGGTCGACCAGCACAACGAATTGATGAATGTAGTGAAATAACTCGAAGATGCAAACTTCAGAATATTAATGAAGAAATATAGCCAATAATCATCAAGGACTCATTTTTGCACCAAATTCAACCAACTTAAAATAAGGAATCGAAAATTGGGTAGTTGAAGCAGTAATAGGAGCAAGCCCAAGGCCCGAATGAAGACAGGAAATTCAACTCCAGGAGAGGTGCTAGTATTATTTTTGGAATCCAAATTAACTAAAAACAAGTATAAGGAATTGAAAAAATGGGCCAATGAAAAGAATTTTGGGATTTGCCCAGAGTATAGGGATTTAGTCTCTGTCAAGAAAGAATGTTTACCCCCACAAACTGCTATAACTATCACTTCCACTTCAGCAGAAATTAAATTGCAAGATATTTTTGAACACACAGTCGAAGGGTTGTTAATTACTTTTGATCCTGATCGCTTGAAAAAACTTGGAAATGTCTGCATTACTTTAATTTCTAAATGGGAATGTGATGGGTCCTCTGGATACTTGTTTATGGTATCTTTCGTTCCATTGCGCTTAACAAAGAGCCATATCAGGTTAGAGCCATCAACCAGCAGAGCAAAAGAAATTGATGTACGGAAAAATGAAAAATCTTCATCAACAAAGTATTGCAGACCAATAAAATTGACATTCCAAAAAGAAACAAGAGATTTTATAATTGAGGAAGTCCAAAAATAAAAGATTAAATTGCTGAACTTCAACCTGCTGTATTTACAGTTAATGATCAGGAAATCGAAGTAAATTTTAAAATGTGTCTTACAATGATTGATGGAAAGGCTTCACAAGCTTTAAATTATACAAAAGTATCGCCAAGCTGCGTTATATGCTAAAACACATCAAGTCAATTAAGCTATCACATTCCAGAAGATGATAGTTTAAAGGCAGCGTACGTGTTTGGATTGTCTCCTCTTAATGCAAAAATACGTTTTATAAGGCATATTCTTAAATTAAGTTATGATTTGGATTTTGGCCTGTTAGACGAAACAGTAAAAAAGGAAAGCAAAAACAAATCAACAAATTCGAAGGTAATCATAGTTCATCTTAACTATTTTTCCGACCAGTCGATTTCAAAGATTTATACCTTAACTTAAAGCCTATAGTCTTACCTAGTAAACAAAACAAAAAAACTCGTATCGAAATTCCAATCCGATAAAAAGTTATATATATTTGACCGCCTTCTCGCGAAATGGCCTACTGTGCGTCGGCGAAGTTTGCGTTTCGGTATAACACTGTCGAATATACTTCAGTACCAGTGTGGCCATAAAAAAATATTTTATAGCTGAATGGGCTCTAAAATTATAATGAAGAATGCTATAAATAATCCTTAACTGCCAAAAAAATTATGCTAAAATTTTAATTGTATTAACTTTTGTTACTCTAGTTAATATATCTTTATAAATGGTTTATTTTTCATAAAGCTTCCCTATAAACACTTATTGCATATCACTGGAATGGAACAAACTGATTCAAAAGTAACAGAATACATATTGAGGTATATGTAAATATTTATGTACATTCACAAAAAAAGTTTTTTTTAAGCAAAGGCATCATTAAATTAAATATCACATTAAGGGACATTATTACAACTTGACGACAAAGTTGGTGGTAGTAAATGCCAACGTTAGCATAACAAGTCGATAAAGTGGCCGGTAGCAACTTTTCTTTATTACAACTTGCCGGTAATATTAAATGTATATTTCTTATTGTGTGGCAATACCAGATTATTTAGATCGCGAAAAATTGTAGTGGCAACGACACACTTGTTTTTATCTTTTAAAAATATATGCATCTTTTATTTTTGAAAATATAACTTTGTGTTATAAAATAAAAAATGTCAGCATCTAAGGAAACAATCGTGCAAGCTGTGAGAAGACGGGTAAAAAACTTTTCAAGTGAAGAAGACCTACGTTTGGTGCTACAATATTAAAAAATAAGAAAATATGGAAATATAAACATAAATCCTCCTGGTAAAACTTATCGCAAAGTCGAACTTGCCTTTAATATATCGCACATACTTAGATTAAAGGAAAGTTGTAATAATGAAAATGTGTTAATCTGACCGATAAAATCTCACTTTAAGATAACACCAAGTTTAATAATGGCCCTAAATCAATTAATTAGAGAAATATTTGTGATGGTTTTAACACGCATTTTGTGTTTTAGCTGTTTTTAGTACAAAAATTAAGTATTGAAACTTGTTATAAAAGCTTATTTTACAATCAACTTGATATTTTCAGTCACGTTTGCAACTTAAGAATTTAAAATTTTGCAAGAGAATGCCAAACTTTGGCCCCTGTGAAATTTTTAATACGAAAGGTTAAAGAGTCGTTTGTTGAACCAATTTGATTTAAAATATAGTTCATTAAGAAGTATAAAAAATACACACTGGTTAAGTTTACTTTAGATAAAAAGGTTTTAATGAAGAAGATGTAGGTTTCTATTTAAATTCAAAATGTAAACTTATGTTATAAATTTCAAATTATCCAATGATATACATTAAATTTTAAAACGGTAAAAATATGTTTTGAAAAATTACTATTTAAACAACTCTAGTAAATATTTCTTCTAACTAGCCTCGATTTTCATCTTCTAAAAGTAGTTTAGCTTCTACGATCTAATTTAATAGATGTGGTTTTCTATTTTTTGTCGAATATTGGATCTGCTGTGTATAATGAAATAGTAATCAGATCTTCATTAGTACAACATCTGGAAATCTTTCTTGTGTTGTGCTCGCGAAAAAATCTGTAGTCTTTATTTCTCTTTTCTTGTGCTTCCTCAAATATATTTTCTATTGGCAGCATATTGTGTTTAATGGTACAAAATTTTATGAACAGTTGATGACAGAGACCTCCATGAGTATTTTTCACTATAAAGTATAGCTGTTTCTTTGCGTATTCTCCAAATTTGTTTGCATTTATCTTCCTGTTGCATGCTAGAACTTGTAATATAATCGGCTTACTAGTTCCAAATCTAGACATGTGATACATGCTACAGTTTCTGGATCTGTGTTTCCTTCTTGAATTTGATGTTTTCTTTTTTCTTAATTTTCTTTATTTTTCCTCACTGTTCCGCCTAACGAGCCAATATCCAAATCATAACCTTATATAAAAATATGCTTAATAAAACGTATTCTCACATGAAGAGGGAACAATCCAAATTCGTATGCTGCCTTAAAACTATCGTCTTCCGGAATTTATTAATTGAATTATATGCCACAAGACATCAGCAGCTTGACAATGCTTTTGTCAAGGCTTGTGCAACTTTTCTATCAATTATTGTGAGATACATTTTACAATTTACTTCGATTTCCTGGTTATCAACTGTAAATACAGCAGGTTGAAGGGCACCAATTTGATCTTTAATTTTTAGGACTTCTTCAATTATGACATCTTCTGTCATCTGGAAGTGACATCTAAAGCATTTTGTGGAGGTAAACAATCTCTTTTGACAGAGATTAAATCCCTATACTCTGCGAAAATACCAGAATTCTTTTCATTGAGCCGTTTTCTCAATTCCTTATACTGATTCTTAGATAATTTTAAATCCAAAAATAATGCTAAAGCCTCTCTCTTCTGAAGTAAATTTCTTTTCTTCATTCGGTTTAGGAATACTTTTGAAAATCATTTTTGTGCGCCTTGGGCTTGCTTCTATTACTAATTCAATTATCCATATTTTCGATTTCTTATTTTGTGTTAGTTGAATTTAGTGCAAAAATGAGTCATTGATGATTATTGGAGATATTTCTTCATTGATATTCTAAAGTTTGCGTCTTCCAGTTCTTTCACTACATTCATCAATTGGTTTTGCTGATCGATCCTGTTTTCTACATTTGGTATTTGTAGACACAATATCGAAAACAAGTTCCTTTAACTATTCATGGTTACATTCGTACCATACCGTTGCAACGAATGGCAGTAGACTTCAAATGGTTTGATGTTTGATGAAACTTGTCGAATAATTCAAAACAAAAATTTAAAACAAACGAAATAGAATGAATAGAATCAAACAGGTTTGATGTAAGGAGACCATTCGAAAACAAATAGAAAAAATAGAAAGGAAACAATGTTTGATTCCTTTTTTTCGAATGTTTTTTACATTTGAATGTTTTAATAAGAAAACACAAATGATTCTAGAAAAACTCGAAACGTAGAATTGACAATTGTCATTCGTTCTTTAGTTGGAAAGAAATTTATAAGTAAGAATAACTATTGTTTATAATAAAAATTATTTTGAGTGGAAAATATATTAAAATTATAATGTATGTATGTATATAAACATAAATATATGTATATAAATATATGTAAGAGATATTTTTTTGTTAAAAAATTTTTAGTTTTGATTTACAAAACATTTCGTTTTATGAAACACAACCAGTTATGAATAGAATAGTCTATTGACGAGTTGTTTTTTAACTCTAAATTTTTTTTACTCTTTTTTTGTGTTTGATTTGTTTGGTCTCTATTTTGTTTCGAAACATATTTCATATGCATAAAAAAACAAATTATGATTTGATTTAAAAAACAAATGAATGTTTGGAAAGCCCATTCGAGCCATTTGAAGCTACATTATGATTCGTACATCCTTTCCTTTTTATAAGAGCATTCAATACAGGGTGCTTTCAATATATTTGCAAAATTTTTTGTTTGTGTAGTTCAATTGCTTCTAACTGCATATTTTAAAAATTTATTGTCTAGTATATGCAATTCATTATCTTCTAAATCATTTTTTTAAAGAAAATATCAGTGAGATCTCTGTAAGAGGACTTAGCCATGTTTGAAATTGTAATCAATAACAATGAACAACGAAAAAATTCAGGTAGACAGGTAACATCACAATCTAAAAACGAACACGTACACTACCGCACATATAAAGCACAAACAATAAACGTGTACCCATGCACTCTTGAAGTATTGATTTTCCAGGAATTTCCCTTTTAATTTTTAATGGGTTTTGATTTTGTACTTCTACCTGCAACAGCGCTTATTATATATCAATGGTTTTTGCTATAACTTATTGAAATATGTTCTTTATTGAAGACAGTTGTGAATTAGAACATATACATTATGCTCAAGCAATTCCGAAAAAAACTATTTTATACCTTTATAATAAGGGTAAACTAAATTAAAAACTCAAGTACTTTTCCATCTAAAATACATTTTTTATTAGATCGATCTGATAAAAAAAATACTTCAAAATTGAGCACAACAGGAAATACATTTCTTACTCTAATAGTTGACCTTGTGTCAGAAAAATTGCTCTGTTGCTCACGGTCGGATCGTGCTAGGTACAGAATGGGGTATAGGAGTGTAGAAGAGAGTTTGGACTATAAGATAGTATTAGTCGTTTAACGAACCTTAGAAGTTGTGCCTTATTAAGTGGGAGGTTTTGAGAAAATTTAGACCTTTAAAAAAAAATATATTTCAAAAACTTATAAACATATTTGTTACTACATACTATTGCAGCTAACAAATTGGGCCATTATACAAAATGTATTTTGTTTAGCAATCGTTTAAAGCAAAAAATTATAGATGTTCAAATATTAAAAACTTATTAAGAAATCTTTCATGTTAGCAAAATAATGAGAATGTTTTATGATATAGTTAAAACAAAGTTAATATTTTTTGATTCACAAGTGTCTACTTTGGAATTAACTTTTAGATTTTACAGTTGGTGATCGTAAAAAAATAGTTTTTTTTTAAGATCTCTTAAAATGGTCCACTGTGCCGACAATGTTTTATAAATAACTCAATTTTGAACACTTACTTTTTGCACTGGAGAGGTACAAAATAATCATGAACCACATAGTTGTTTGCATGCAGTCGTTTTTTTTCGGCTACATGTATATGCTATCGGCTCTGATTGATGAAAATCAAAACATTTTGATATTTTTATTTGTCGCCTGATTTTTTCAACGTCACCGTATCTGATTGAACAAAAAAACGTTATTTACTTGTTGAATTTGTTACGCAAAGACATGGAGAAGTCCACGGATGAAAAAAAATTTATTTTATTCAGGATATATATTTCTTGTCATATCCCGCTTGTTCGGCAAAAATGCTATTTATAGTTTTTCTGTAATAAATTCGACACTCACAATTGCCAGTACTTACTTTGTGTACCAATATATTGTGCAAAGCGTGCAAAATTCTCTTTCTGTCATATTTTTTCTATTGTTTACGTTGAAAAGAAATATGTGTACAATATTTTTCTAGCCGAAGCATAACCGAAGTCAAACACGACCATTTATTTGTGCTTGTCGCCGGACGCTAACCTCATTGATGCATCTGCATCATTCGGGGGTTCAAAAATTGTTATTCTGTGTTTTGATCAACAAGTGTGAAGTTGAAAATTATTAAAAAAAAATTTGCGTTTGTTTAGTTTTTCGTGGAAAAAAGTGAATTTTTTAAATATATCCGTAAATATATAGTAGCTTGCTTTATAAAATAAAGGTAACGAAAATGACAAAATATGTTAGATTATTTGTTCTTTCATTATTAAAGTAGATATACGTAATGTTTCCAATTATATTTTTTAGATTAAAGCAATGAGGTTCATACTTGAACCTGCCTGTGTTCAAAAAATTTTAAGACGTAATTTGGGTGACGATGTCATTATGGCCTAGAAGAGCTTTAAGAACATAAAAAATTTGTTTGAGCACTATCAGGTAAAAGAACACTTAATATTTTTACTGAAATTTTTATTTTGATTTGAAATTGGCAATAAAATTTTAGCCATTTCAGAAAGGGTCTCAATGACCAATATCAACAGTGTTGGGCCAGTGGATGAACACATCACAAAAGCCGTGCAAATCCAGAAAAGGCGCATCTTTAAAAACATTTCTCTGCAGAGAATAGCTAATATTTCTTTGTAGATGTGAATTAACGTGTTTTTTTAATATAAATTTAAGTTTTTTTTTTGTTTTTACATTTAGTTCTATAATATTTTTTTGTTGTTGTTTATATGTATATATATATATATATATATATATATATGTATCCGCAAAAAAGTAGCGGCTATGGTTATCAATGAAATATAATTACAAGAGGAGGAAAACGACATTAAAATTCTTTTTATTTAATTCAATAAATTCTTCCCAAAAACTAACGTTACTGAAAGACATTTTTTTTTCTTTGCAACATTCCAATAATAATACATATTATAATGACATATCAAACGAATATTCAGAATATTAATTAAATGACGTATTTAATTTATAATTTTAAAATATGTTATATAAATTGTATTGAAATATTAATTAATAGCCATTTATGGTTGAAGTTACGTTGATTTTTTGTTAATTTTGTAATAATTTAGTGTGATATTAAATTTAATGATACCATATCTTAAAAAAAACTTTTCGTGAATATATATCTATATATATATATATATATATATATATATATATATATATGTACTGATACTTCAATATATACTCTGTTACATTTTAATCAGTTTGCTTTATTGAAATGATGTAAAAAAGTGTTCATAGAGTAGCACTATGAAAAATAAACATTTATATATATATATATATATATATATATATATATATATATATTAACTAAAGTAACAAGAATTAATACAATTAAAATGTTAGCATAATTTTTTGGTAGTATAGAATTTTTTTAGCATCTTTTAGCATTATTTTAAATCCGATTTAGCTGTAAAATATTTTCGGTTATGGCCACACTGCTACTGAAGTATGCCGTCAGCATACTTCGAAAATACGACAACGTACATGTATGCCGGTCTAACACCCCTTTTACATACAAAATTTCAACGTTCGCAGGTTCCATGCTTTACTGGTGCCAATGTCAGTAGTACATCAGTACCCTTTCACTATTAACATTTGCAGCAGCATATCTTAATCAAATATAGGTATTGTGGGTGAGCGCGCTTCACATGCATATACATTCGCTCTTAAGAGTCACACTGTCGCACGTATTTGCAATTACTCACAAAAAGCAAAACAACTTCAATTTTATCAGTGTTACCAGAAGGAAAAATTTTGTAATACGAATATTTTCGCTCAAAATGATCTAAATATTAAAATAAAAACAGATATGTATATAGATAGGGTTGAAAATGCATAGAGGATAAGAAAAATTAAATATATTGCACAAATGGAATTTCCGATAAGAAAAAATGGAATTTTCAAAAAAAACGAAACTTCGAGATATATCGAATTTTCGAGAAATGTCGAATTTTCGAGAAATTGTAATGAATTTTGTTATAAAACATGTGCATATGTACATGATATTTATCTTGAATGGATTATATTTATTTTCTGGAACTATAAGTCTATTTGTACAATAAATATTATTTTATTAATTTTTTACTTTATTCTATGGATATATTACTTTATATACATAACTTTTTCAAAATTTTTAGCAAATATATCTCAACAACACAGTTGGAATATTCACACTTCGTGTCGAAAAATCATAATATTTGTAACGACCTTTTGTCTTTGCGAGGCGATGACAAATATGTTATGCCACACATCTCCTCTAACACGTTCTATTAAAAAGGTAATTACGAAAAATTTAAAAGCGCTAACACTTGCTGTGATTAACATCACTGACCTGTTGTGGATCTTGTCATATTTTTTTTGTTCTCTATATTTCTTTATATAGCGGGTTATCCATTTCGTGGTTTCAAAAGTATAGGATTGGAATTCGACATCTGTCAAACTAAGTTGTTAAACCAATTTTTTTCTTTTCAGTTGTAAGTCTGACATTGACGAAAATGGATCGCTTAACTATCACACAACGCATAAAAATTATCAAAACATACTACAAATATACTACTACAAAGTCAATGAGATCAACAGATTTACATGCAATCAAAATTATGTACATGTATTCTCTAATAAATATTTCAAACATACTCTTCTATATCTTCTACTATACTAAAACACCGTGTTATCATATACAAACACGACGAACATTTTGTCGCCTTAAAGGTATTCAGGCGAATGCTGATAAATAACATTAATGATTATTTAACCCTAATCTTACTAACATGTGTCTGTGAGACTCATTTGGATGTTCCATTCGAACTAACTACAGAAATATATAACATATCGCAGCCAAACTTCATGACTTTTATTTGACATGTTTTGTATAATTTAATAAAAAAAAATTTTAGGTATTGCCTTCTTACATCTTTTATATGCCAAAGCATGAAAATGTAGCAGTAAATACTGACATATGTCTCAGAAACACACACATGTATTGATGACAAAAGTTCTAGGACCATTCGACAACAAAAAGACAAACTTGCACCCATTAGGGACTTATTTGAAATTATAAACAAAAACTTAAAAAAATTGTACTGTCCTAGAGATAACATAACGGTCGATAGTACTATGTTTTGGATGGTTCGGTAACACATTTTCCATACAAAATGTGGCTTCATGTCTACGCTACATCGGCATATTAAATTATTTGTTTAGTTTGATACGTTAGGTGTAGGGTGTGTTGTGATTGCGACCAGTGCCGGTGGCAGGGTGTAGTAGTTATGAACTGTATGTGCGGGACCAATTAAAATTCTAAAATTTCAGCAATTAAATTTAAAATTTTGAAATTTTAATTGCAAAATTTGTGTTAATTGGTTTTTTTTAGTAATTTGACACTTTAATGTGTGTATGTGTATTTTCACACAAATAGGGTGTTGACATTGTTGCTGTTTTTTTTATAATGTTGGGGTAGGCGTGGGAATTTGTGTCTGCCATATGTGATCTTGAAAATACATGTCCGTCGGTATGTGAGCGTGGGAATTTGTGTCTGTCCATATGTGGCCTTGGGAATTTGTGTCTGTCCATATGTGACCTTGAAAATACATGTCCGTCTGTATCTGACAGGGGGAATTTTTGTGCGGCCATATGTGAGCATGGGCACTTCTGTCCGTCCATATGTGATCTTGAGAATACATGTGCGGCCATATGTGAGCATGGGAATTTCTGTCTGTCCATTTATACTGTGTACGCCTGGTGAATAATAAAATTTAAAAGCATTTTTAGGAATTATAATATTTCAAAAGTGTTGTAGTTATATATGGATGGCCTTAATGTTTGTGGTTCGTTTCTTCTTGCTGGAGTGAGATTTCTTCTTTTATTTTTTTGTTTGTTTTTAATTTTGGTGTGTGTGTTTACTTAAGATATTTTGTCCAGCAATTCAGTTATTTCTTTTTTGTTTGCAATGCTTGAGTCTGGAAGAATAATTTGATTATTCTGATCTTGAAGACTTTGTGAAAAAAAATTTACTATTCCATAAATATTGAAACTGATATTTTGTTTATTTTATACATGACGATAATCGATGGATTTTATTTGGGGATCTGGATGGTGGTGAGATTTCTGTATTTTGTAGAATATGAATATTTATGCTATGTTTAAGTATGTGTATGTGTTTTTTATGTTCTGAGTGGCGGTTGGAATGTCTGCCTGTCAGACAGGCTGTGTGTGTGACGATTGGTGAGTCTGTATGACAGTCCGCTTTTTTGCTTTCCTGGATTTAGCGCAAGTGGGTCACTATGAAATGTGAAATGATGTACATATTCATGCGTAGATAAATATCTACAAATTTATTTCATTTACGCTATACATACAAACAATTAATAAGCGTTTATTCTTTGTCCCAAATATTCCCTTGACCATTTGAATGAATGAACCATTGTGTTTCTTTGGACATATTCACTAAATAGTTCCATGTTAAATTTTATGCTTTGATGTGTCTTAAGCTCATCATTTAATAATTCGATTACCTTGTCTCTAATTGTATCCAAAAAGTTTTCAGGTATTAAATCACCTTTCTTCTTATTTTCAATTAAGTATGTTACAATGCTCTCCACGATGGATGGTCATCTTGACGCAATGTGGAGGGTAAGGCGCTGTTGCCTGGATCGTGCTGGCGGGGGCAGCTGGTTTCAGCAGCCCCCGGTATTGTCACCCATCCCAGATGGTCCAGGCGGCGAGCCGACCAAGAACCCTCCTTCCCAGCACCCGATAGCGTCTGTTTTTCCCCTGTGGGGCGGCTATCGGGTGGTCCGTAACTCTTCGGTCCTACGGACCTGTCCACATCTATCAGCGTCTGTACCCCATAGGGGAGGCAGCTGTCCGAAACCTGGCATTAGGTATAAAATGTGGAAGAAAGAGGAAAGCTTCAACGGACCAAAACCAGGGCCCAGCTCCTCGTACCCGGTCAGGGGGTTCATAACCTCCGGGAACCCTATTTCCACGGTGCAAGTAGCAGGCCGTGGTTAATCGGTTGCTACTGCTGCTCAGGCTGGTCGGGTGTCCACATCAGGCCCGACTAGTCTGCAAGCTACTGATGTCACAGATAGTCGGCCAGGAATAACCATGCCAGCTGCCGACAACAATAGGACAACACGGCCGGAGCACGGTGGTTGTCCAAAATCAGGCAGCGAGGTACCTCTGTCTTCAACCCCAAGTACCTCGAAGGCTGCAAAGGTCCTTACCGGTAAAACGGTAAAATCCCCTTATTCGGGTGTAAATGGAATGGAAAGGTCTAAACCGTCCAAACCTATCACCTCCCATGCGCATTCTGTGCAGGAAAGGGCTAAGAGGATAACCTCGAGCCTCAGTACTGTGCCATCCACTGCCAAACCCGGCAACACAGAATTAAAACCTAAGCACAAAAATCCATCTCGCAGGGCCGCTATTCAAAGGCGCTCCGCCTAAAGGACAATTTCGCTTTTAGGTGCGATCCCGGCTGACCAGCTTTCTGAAAAGCAGGCAGCCTCTCTCGAGTGGGCTAAGGCCCATGCTGGGCCGCAACCATGACCTTCCACCGCAACCGAGAAGGTAGCGGTGCCTAGACGGCAACGTTCAGAGGAGGAGAATGAGGCTGCCAAAAACCCAGGGGCCAAGCGTCGCAAGCACACCCAGTCGGGATCCTTTAGTGAGGTCGCCAAAGGCAGCCTTCTTAGAGCCATCATCGACAGGGAAGTGTCCGATGGTGCCATGTCCCATGCTAAATGGGACCTGGTCAACCAAAAATTGGCGGGTGTGTTCTGGAAAATCCGGAAGGATAATCCGGGACCACCGCCTCAATGCGTAGATGCTAGTTGGCACCAGCGATGCGTACAGTTGATGGCCTGTACAGATGAACGCTCAGCGTCGCTGTTAAAGAAGGCCATCGATATTATTGAGGAAGTATGGAAAGGCTCTAAGCTGGATGTGGTTCCAATTGAGGAAATACCCAGAAGGTTTAGAGCCATGACCATAGTTCCCTCTGAACCTTCTTCCCCGAAGGAGATCCTCGAGATCCTTAAAACTGCAACCCGGATCTACCTACCCATGATTGGAAGGTAGCTAAGGTGGATGCACCCAAAGGGTCTAGGAGGAGAGTGGTTCTGGTTCTTAACAAAGAATCACTGACACCAATACGGGAGTGAAACAACAAGATCTTTTACTGTTTCAGTACGATCTTGTTGCACCTTTACCGTAGCGATGTCAGAAAGAATCGCAACCAAAGGGAAGATGATGCGGGTACGTCGGACGCAGCTCCATCCGAGATAGGATACACCCACTCAGTCTCTGACTTGGTTGGTGATTTCCTCAAACGAATGGAGGTTGCGGATGACAACGATGACGCCCTCCTGGAATCCAGTCAAGAGGACGTCAACAAAACCGTTGTTGCTGCTGATGGTGAAGGTGACGCAGATCAACCTTCACTATTCTAAAGCACCATCCGCTGCTTTGCTCCTCCAACTGGCCGAGAGAAAGGAGGAGCTGATAATGGTCCAAGAATCCTGGGTCCACCAAGGTCGGGCTCAAGGACTAAAAACAAAGGGCTACAAGCTCATATGTGCCAAAAATACAGGTAATATAAGATCGTGCATTTTGGCTAAGAACTCTTTGTGTATCTTCATTTTATCTGAATACAGTGATGAGGACACCACTTCTGCAGCCCTGGAGACTCCGGCTGGAACAATATGGCTGGTCTCGAACTACATGGCACATGACCACACAGCCGGCCCACACGATGCTAAGGTGCGTGGAATTATGGCCAGGGCGTCGAGCACAAGAATGCCGCTAATCATATGTGCTAACGCGAATTCGCACCACACCGCTTTGGGTAGTAGCGATACCAACGAACGGGGTGAGTGTCTTTTTGATTTCATATTGAGTAACAATCTTGAAATAGCTAATAGGGGCTCAGAACCCACATTTTTTGTGTCCAACCGGCAGGAGGTCTTGGACATCTCGCTGGTTAGCACAAGTCAAATTAATCTGGTTAGCGAATGGAAGGTTGCAGACGACTGCTCCTTCTCAGACCATCGCATAGGGCTAGGTATTGATAGACCAAACCCCGTAGTGAACAGAAAGAGGACCAATTGGGAGCTACAGAACAATCTGCTCTGTAACTCCCTATCCTAGATACCACCGATGAATGACATCGGGGATATTGATTCTGCTGTGGAGATTCTTAGCAAATCATTCCGCTACGCCACTAGCATGGCCTGCAGGCCGGTGATTTGTAGGGGCAAGGCAAAACCACGTTGGTGAAGCCTGGAAATTGCGCATTTACGGAAGGAATGTCGCAGGTTATTTAATGAGGTGAAAAGATCAGCAAACTGGTCAGCATATAAATCCTCGGTGAATAGGTTCAAGAACCTAGTAAGAAACGCAAAAAGGAAGTCTTGGAGGAACTTCTGCAGTGGAGTTGAGGGATCCTCTGAGACCAACAGACTGCGTAAGATAATATCATCCACAGCGGCTGTACCAAGCTACATACAGAAACCCTGTGGTAGCTGGACAATGAGCAGTCAAGAAACGCTTGAGCTATTACTTGACACTCATTTTCCTGGCAGTCAGGCTGCGCCTGTAACAGGAGCTGCTATTTACCACTCAACTGACGGCTCAGCTGGAATTCCGTTGAGTATCGACAGACTGCGCTGGGCTGTTAACAGCTTTGATCCGTATAAGTCTTCGGGGCCTGATGGAATAATTCCAGCTGACCTACAGAGGAATGCGGATATTGTCCTATCATGGCTCTCGGTGATTTACAAAGAGTGCCTAAGGAAGGCTTATTTACCAGCATGCTGGCACATGTGCAGGGTGATCTTTATCCCGAAGGGGGTAAGACATCCCACACTACCCCAAGGGACTTTAGACCTATAAGTCTCACTTCTTTTTTGCTTAAGACGTTGGAAAGGGCAATTGATATATATTTGAGAATGACCATACCTAGGGACGTTCTCTCAGAGTCACAGCATGCCTATACGAAGGGAAAGTCTGTGGAAACTGCGCTACATTATCTAGTAGGCTGCATAGAGAAATCCCTTTAACACAAGGAATTCACTATGGTAGCCTTCCTGGACATTGAATGTACTTTCAACTACGTCAATCCTGAGTCCATCATTGAAGGAATGTTGGCAGTAGGGATTGATATCGGTATCTGTAGGTTTGTCAGGAATCTGCTTAGATTCAGGGTTGTCAGGGCCTCGATTGGAGATGCAACTGAATACAGAGTAGTCAATCGGGGTACTCCACAGGGGGGTGTTTTATCACCCCTTCTGTGGAATCTGACTAATAATTCGCTTCTACAGACTTTGGAGCGTAAACTAAGCAAGACGGTCGCATATACCGATGATGTTGTGGTGGCGATCTCTGGTAAACACTGGTCCGCACTGGCAATCCTAAGCAAATGGAGCACCAGAAGTGGGCTCAGTATGAATCCGGCCAAGACTGAGCTGTTACTCTTCACAAGGAGGTACAAGATCGACAGCTTCACACATCCGAAGCTGAACGGTACTCCCTTGAAAATATCCGATAGCGCTAAGTACTTGGGTGTAATCCTAGATAGCAAGCTATCATGAAACCAAAACATCCGAGCGAGGGCGGATAAAGCTCTAGTGGCCATTTATACATGCAAAAGGGCAGTTGGTCTCAACTGGGGTATAAACCCCAGAGGGATTAACTGGATCTTTGAAGCTGTTATTAAACCGATACTCTTTTATGGAGTACTGGTGTGGTGGGAAGCGATGGAAAGAGACACTAATCGCAAGACCTTTGAAAAGATTTTTCGTCTTGCGGCGAGGCTGATGACAGGCTCGCTCAGATCGACTCCAACTGGAGCACTCTTCACCCTGCTGAATTGGCTCCCAATGGACATTCTGGCCAAACAGTTGGCTCTATTTTCTGCGGTCAGGCTGCACACTGCGTGCCCATGGTCACGGTTTGACTACGGGCATGCCAGGATTCTGAATGAATACCGAGACAACAGGATCCATGACAACATTGACTATTGCATACAAAGACCTTTCTTTGGCGGACTTTTCCAGTCTCTTGTCATGGACAGGGACCAGGTTTCTAGACTTTCATTTAACGCAGATTCCGTTAGAGTCTTCACTGACGGATCTAAGAGGGGAACCAACGTAGGCAGAGGTTTCTACGTGGAGAACTTTAACGTAAGAACTTCATTTAGGCTTCAGGACGGTTGCAGCATCCTGCAAGCCGAAATTTCTGCTATTGCTCGTGCAGCTAGATGGCTGAGGTATTATAGGATATCGAACGATAACTATATCTTTACCGATAGCAAGGCGGCCATCTCTGCTATTAATGGTGTGTACAGCACATCCATAACTGTGGTCGAATGCCGAGTATCTTTAAATGAGATAGCGAGACATTCGAAGGTGACACTTGTTTGGGTACCGGGACATTCCGACTGTCCTGGCAACCTCATCGCTGATGGAATTGCCAGGGAAGGGACAGAGATGGATGACTCTATGATCTGTCACTTCACAGGCATTCCCCTATCGCATTGCAAGTTCTTGGTTCAGTGTGAATCATATAGACTCGCTCAATTAAGGTGGGATAACGTGACCAACTGTCGTGTGGCAACGGCCACATGGCCCCGCTATGACCCACGCAGAACACGCGACCTTCTGAAATTGAACAAGATACGAATTCGTCAACTTGTGAATGTCTTAACTGGACATTGTAACTTTGGGACCCATGCGAGAAGGATGGGTCCAGAATACAATGACTTCTGTAGAAGTTGTAATGATGAAGAAAAGGAAGAAACTACCATCTTCTATGTCAGTGTCCTGCCCTGGGAGGCTTAAGGGCAGTGGCGCTGCGCTCCAGCTTCCTGCCGGACTTAGATAGCCTGGCGAGTCTGGAGCTGACTAGAATATCGGCCTTCCTAAAGTCCACGGGATGGCTTAATGCGGCAGAGGACGACTCGTGAGTGGTCCTTGCTTTAGGGTATCACAACGGGACCGAATCAATGGACCCAAGTGCATTGCTTAGGCAATGGCCCTAATAACCCAACCTAACCTAACATGTTACAATGCGATTGTTGAAAACAGATTTTATGCATCATCATTATTCACTTTTTCGGCGCTATTTAGTTTATGCTCATTTGTCCTTTTATGGTAATGCCATAAAATGTTTTGTGAATATGTTTTCTACAGTCTTTACAATAGAAATTAATTCCGTCATCTCTCATCCCTCCTGTCCAGTGAAACGAAGAAGTTGTCTCTTCACGATCATGATGTAAATGGATATGTCTTCTTAGTGATGAATTTAAATTGTATACCTTTTGACAAATCTCACAAATAAAGCTTGCCATTTTTTCTTTTTTTGTTGGTATGTTAACCAAATTGCTTGATACAGTATTCTAGACAATAATGAGCTTGTGTTCTGGGAATCAACGTATTTAAATCCTAAATTGTAGGCGAGGGGAATTCTAATAAGTGGCGAGTAACCTTGCATATGTCATATTATTATCAAAAGCCTGCAAAACCACAACTATTTCATTTAATACAAATAAAAAAACAAACAAAAAACACAATTCAAAACATCTTCTCGTCAAAGGTCACTTACAACAGCAACAAATATTCCAGCAATGACATCAGCGTACTGCGTTCTTATTCATGACAGCGTAATAGAATACATAACAATAAAAGGTCAAGTCCGGAAGGTCTTATAAATTAAATAACATGGATGGTGATATTATATTTGTAGTCTTGCAAGGTTTCAAATATAATTGAAATCACTTCATCGCACTCCTTTTGATTTCGCATGTTTATCAGCCAAAAAACAGAGAGAAGCAGCTTGGTTAACAAAAAAAAAACTATCATCATATTAACTGGAATGATGGATCAGTCTCATTTGAAAGCGTTTTATAAGTTTTTAAAATCCAATATAAGAAGTTCACAAATATACATATGTTAAGGGGGGGAGAGAAGAAAAAATGCTTAGAGAAAATGGTTAGAAAAAATGGTTACAAAAAATTATTCATCGAACAGTTTATAACATTGAAGACATTGGCTGCATTAATTTTAAACAAATGTAAACTAAGCATTCAATATATCTCTATTGTAGCTATCACGACTATGGTGTTTGTGCCTTAAGGAATGCAATTTTACTTAAAAATGAAAGTGTTAACAAACTATTAAATAAATACACGTTACATACAACTGTCCATGAGAGAAAACTGGATACTCTAAATTCACACAACAAATGTCTAAGGATTGGCCTTGCGCCTTAGTAATGGTAATCGCAAGCGCAAGGCGAACAGAAAACTGAAGTCGTTTAAATTCAAATGGTATATCAGAAGGTATCATTGGGATGCGTGGAATGAATACATTTTCGCCTTTGAATTTTCCAGTTAAAATAGTAGCTTCAATTATATAAGCCATCAAGCACAATGATAGGGGCTTCAACTTTCAATAGGAGATTATGCGGAGGCCACCCTTGTAAGTCCACCGAATTCAAAAATTCTGTTGGATAATTCACAACATCTTCTTCATTGGTAACACTGTAGACAGACTCGCGCAACACCACTTAGCCAGGAATCATTTATTGTATAGCCATGTTTAATTCAGTGACATCTTAGTTCTTTGCCGCTAAAATCGCTCTGGCACTCAACCATGCATGGCATGTATATTGTTGTGATATGTTAGTGAAACACATTCAATCAATTCCTTTTTGACTGTACGAAACGGCAAAAATCATTTGGCAATGTTATCAATCCAGTGTCATCAACAGGCATTGCACCATTCCCAATTTGCAGCAATTGCTTAGAGAACTTATCAGCAGATGGATCATTCCATATATATAAAGACTTTAAGCAAGCGTTAATTTCATTGGCAGCTGTCGATCTAGGAATGACGGGCAATGTTTGCCCAAAATCGACTGACAATAAAATTAACGCACCACCAAACAACTCTGAGTTATCTCGGAGATCTTTTATTGATCTTTCCAAAGCTTCAACAGACTTCTTATTCGCGTACTCATGCATATGACGTGGGCTGTGCATAATGTATTTAAATACTTAAGTTTTTAGTGATGTATTTAGATTAATTTATTTCATAGATTCCCGAAGTTGTGATTTAGAATAGCTAAGTATATATTTTGAATTAATGGTTTGACTAAAATTGAATTGTAATGAATTTTAAAACGAATTGTATTTCAGTTTTTCAAAATAATAACTCAAATACTTCGAAATGATTGCAGTGTATATATGTGTACATATTTTTTTTTTTCAGAGAACACACAACAAACACAATGGTTCATTCATTCGAATGGTCAAGGGAATATTCAGGACAAAGAATAAACGCTTATTAATTGTTTGTATGTATATGCGTAAAGGAAATAAATTTGTAGATATTTATGTACGCATGAATATGTACATCTTTTCACATTTCATAGTGACCCATTTGCGCAAAATACAGGAAAGCAAGAAAGAGGACTGTCATACAGACTCACCAATCGTCACACATACACAGCCTGTCTGACAGGCAGACATTCGAATCGCCACTCAGAACACAAAAACACACACACACACTTAAACATAGCATAAATATTCATATTCTACAAAATACAGAAATCGCACCACCATCCAGATCCCCAAATAAAATCCATCGATGATCGTCATGTATAAAATAAACAAAATATCAGTATTTATGGAATAGTAAATTTTTTTTCACAACGTCTTCAAGATCAGAATAATCAAATTATTCCCCCAGAATCAAGCATTGCAAACAAAAAAGAAATAACTGAATTGCTGGACAAATTATCTTAAGTAAACACACACCAAAATTAAAAACAAACAAAAAAATAAAAGAAGAAATCTCACTCCAGTAAGAAGAAACGAACCACAAACATTAAGGCCATCCATATATAACTACAACACTTTTGAAATAGTGTAATTCCTCAAAATGCTTTTAAATTTTATTATTCGCCACGCATACACAGTATAAATGGACAGACAGAAATTCCCACGCTCACATATGGACGCACATGTATTCTCAAGATCACATATGGACGGACAGAAGTGCCCACGCTCACATATGGACAGACAGAAGTTCCCACGCTCACATATAGACGCACTAAAATTCCCCCGCTCACATATAGACGGACATATATTTTCAAGGTCACATATGGGCAGACACAAATTCCCACGCTAACATAGGGACGGACATGTATTCTCAAGATCACATATGGACAGACACAAACTTCCAAGGTCACATATGGACAGACACAAATTCCCACGCTCATATACCGATAGTTGGTTTCTGCTTTATTCTTCGTTTTTTTCCCTTACCGCCGCACAGTGGGTTAGAATAGCATGTTTTCTTGGATCAAATCAGGGAAGCTATGTTCGGATAATTTTTCTTTATTTTTCAGTTAATACCATTAAAATAAGTTTAAAAAAATGTTTTCTAAGTATATTTGAGTATAATTTTATTAAATAATGCCAAATATCAGTGTAGGTATATAGTGCAAGGAGTACATTTTAGAACTTAAACATTACATTTTATACATCTTAAAGTTAATCATCAACATCATCATCATCATCATTATAATCATCGTTATCATCATCATCATCGTTATCATCATCATCATCGTTATCATCATCATAATTATCATCATCATCATTAGCAGCATCAGCAAGTTCAACATCACTGTTCTTGTTCGGAGCTGCAGGTACAATTAAATCAATTGCCTCCTCTGGCAAGATTTGAACCTTCTTTGTAGGCAATTTTTGCATGCTTGAAATAATTGGGTCAGAGGTTATCAAAAACATATTAAAAATGTCTTGGTTTGATTTTTCGCGACTGCACTTTCGTGAATGAAACTCCCTATATTTCTTAAAATCTTTATTTCGAGCTTCTTGCGCTTCTTCTGATAACTGCCCAATATGTAAAATGGCATTTGACACAATTTCGGGTCCGTGAATAAAATACTTGTGCAAAGTGGGAGGCATATTGTACCAAGGATACGTTTCAACAAAAAGTCGTCCTGTATTGTGTGCATATATATAAAATTTTTCATTATTAATTTCATGGCCACTAGATACAGCAATAAGCAACACGTGCATTTTTTTTATTAAATTAACATCTATTTTTGTTATTGCCAAAGTTAATTTGTGGAAAACATGTACAACTTTCTCACCAATCGTGACAGTTGAACAGGTTAAATTCTATATTTCACTAATTGACACATATGCGGTTTCTTTGGTAAATTCAATTTTCAAGGGTCTGCAAAATATAGTGGAAGACGACCATGGATTTTGCCAAATTACCTTCTCCTCAAACATAAGCCTAAGTGGTACAATTGTGGTTAAAAAAACTGATGAATCACTAGCATCAGATCCATGAAAGGCTTGTTTGTATGAGCTATGGCCAGAGCTTCCATCAAAGCCCCATTTTGAATATAATACTACATTCTAGTTCGTAATGCCTAATGAGTCAATAACAGTTTTTTGAAGTTCTATTAGTCGCTCCGCTGTGTGATTAAGAAGACCTTGTAAAGTTACTTCAACGTAGGTCTCGCTTGTTTTAAAGCTGGTCGATTCTGGGTAAGTTTTTTGTTTTTCAGTTTGAATATTGTTGTAGGAGGGAAATATCTGAGGAGCAGCTTGTCTAACAACATTGTATTGATTTCGTGTCAGTTTAGCTTCTACAAAAACAGCCAAAGCTTTTGTATTCGATATTTTCAAGGTGGGAAGTGGTTGTTTCAACTTTTTTTTTAAATTTATGCCCTTGCAACACTTTTCATATATAGCTCGCAACACTTTTGATTCCTCGACGTAACCTGCGCTTTGTAATTTAACCTGTGAAGCATAAAGTAACTCTGGCAATGATATGGTGTCTCTTAAAATCTTTGTTTTATTATATTTAGTCCAACCAACGGACTCGGTAAAACTAATTTCTTTTCGACCACGTTTTGCAGTCGGGGCAAGAGTAAAACCAATAGAGGATTCCAACCAGATTTTATTTTGAGCAATAAACCTCATTTCCATTCTATGCGCTCTAGTCCACCTAGATTTAAATTCATAAAAGAAAACATCCATTCTTTTATTAAAATCACACATATTATCCTCAGAGCAGTTGGTGCGTTTTTTGATTTCTTCAGCTAAAAATTTCATCTTGTCATTCATTGTTTGAGCGCTTGAATTCATCATAATATCAAATAAGCTTCGACGAGTATAAAAAACAACGTTCGAACTTGTTTCTATAAAAAACAAAATATAATTCTAATACAAAAAAAACCTTTCAAAAATCCCTTTTACCCGATTACTTAAAAATGTACAACACGATCACTGTTTGTCAAAACAAAGAATATTATTAAAATAATCAAAAACAAAATATTATTGAAACAAAGAATATTATTAAAAGAAACAAAAATAACATCATTAATATACTGAAAAGAAGAGCACAAATAAATGGAAAAAAGTAACATGAAAAACAACAAAACACAATACACAACAACAGCAGCAGTCGCGAGATCAATGTGATTTTTAGCTAATTTGACTGCTGCAACACTTGCATTAAACAACGCATAGCTTCTAAAAGGCACAAAAAGGCAGCGTAAAATTTTGCAATATAATAGAGATTTATGTCTTCTTTAATATAAACTAAAAATTATGGCACGAATATGGACGAATAATAACTTTTTATCCATTTAAACTATAAAAATGCTAACTTTTTTGGCATTTCCAATATAAATAACTACATCTAAAACACTTCCACACACAATTTTACACACAAATGTTAACGAAGTATTTGCAAAATAACCTGAACTTGATGGTTCCATTGAAAAATTGTTAACTTTAGCAATACTTCTTAAAATAAATAAAAATTTCAACGGGAAAGTTTTCACTTTTTTTCAGCCTTTTTTGCACAAAAATTTCTATAAAGTTTGACTTTGAAGTTTCACTACAAAAACACCAGAGCACTTTTGACATTTATTTTAACGACAAGTGATGTAGAATTTTATATACTCTAACCGGGTACAAAAAATTTTGACAATACTTAAAATTTTTTTTTTAATTAACCCAAGAAAACAGGCTATTCTAACCCTCTGTGCGCCGGCACCAATAAAGATTTTAAAATTTTATTTCGTGATTTGTTCTACATGCGTCTTCTTATAGTGTATATTCTTTGATTTAAAGTATTAGGTGCCTCTGATTTTATATCTGATATCAAGTTTAAAAATTTCAAAATTTCAAAATGGCGACCAAATTTTTTTTAAATAAGTTGTTTTGGGTTTCTGTGATGCTAAACGTGTAAAAATATGTGGGAAATTCAAAATGGTGTAATTAAAATGGCAACTAAATATATATAAATAAATATATATATATATATATATATATATATATATATATATATACATATATATATATATATATATATATACATATATATATATATATATATATATATAAATATATATATATATATATATATATATATATATATATCCTTATCATTTATTGAAAGGTTTTGGTCATATTGTTTTGGCAATGAAAGCAATTGAAAAACTTTTGGTGGGAGAACTAACTTTTTATGTAGTCTTAAACGTAGGCTGGCATCTTGTGAAATTTTGCAGACATGTTGTGAGATTTATACTTTTTTATATAATGCTCAAAAGTCGAATTAAACAATGCTTCAAACTTGTTATTATCAATTGAAAGACGGAAAAATAAGACAATTAAGATTGTTGAGAAATTTGAAACTAGTTCCTCATTTAATTCCAAAATTTTTGTAAATAAATTCGGGTCTATGAATACACTACGTGCTATAACCTTATCGATACCTGAACCACTTCCTCCTGGCGTTGGTTTTTTTACCCTAATACTAAGTTCCTCCCATAACTTTTGTTGAATATTTTCTTTAGTTGTTCTATAAATTTATTTTTTCATCTTCGTTTCTTACCTTCCACTTTTGTATGAACCCATGCATGAAGAGGACTTCAAAGCAATAGGTCTACAAAACCTAGAATATTATGAAGTAGGATTATTCCAAAGCACAATACCATTTGAAGTTACCAATCTCAGTGCTATACATGTAATTTCAAATAGATTGGTGTCGCTTAATACATTAACATCACTTTGTTCAAAATATCTTTATTTATAAGGAGCGAAGCCACTACTACCATCAAAACCCCAACTCAAAATGAATATTGCTTTAATAACCGATGTTTTTTCAAGCTTACCATTTTGTGCAATAACTTCTCCTTGTAGGCTAACTCTTCTAGAAGTAGTGTGATCTAGTACAGAAGCTACATTCAGCACTAGATATATTTGGTAGCCTGCAAAATGATTTTTCGTTTCGAACTAAAGTATATGCTGGTCATATGTCAGCACCACTTGATTTAGATACTAAACGCATATTTGTGTATAAACCTTTACACATATATTAATAAAACAAATTAACAGTAGATGTATATATTATATATATATATATATTTATATATATATATATACATATATATATATATATATATATATATATATATATAATATATATATGTATATTTATATATATATATATATATATATATATATATATATATATATAACTTAAAAGCACAAAAAATTGCCATCGAACTTGAGAGAATTAAGAAATTGTTCGGAAAATCATACAAAGGGAGTTATTTGTTTTCCTGTGACAAATTTTTTTTAGCAAATGCCAAATTATATTGTTTACCCTTCATGCCTTCCAAAATTGAATTGTATGAACTATATGAAATATATATTTAGAACATTCCTCAACTATGTGGGTAGCTAATTCAGTTTATTGTCAATATCCCTTTTGTTTATAAACTGTCGCAAAAATATATAAGAGTAAGACATTGTTGAGTCGATTGACATAAAAAATTATTGTAGTATCCTTTATATGTTTTTAAATATAGGAGTTAAAAAATCCAAACATAAAAATTTTGTGCATTTTGATAATATCTAAGGAGTTTTACGCGGTTTTTGTAATATTTCTTATCATTTGTATCTGGTATATAAAATGTTTCAGATGGTTTTATTAAACATATTTTCAAAATCTTATGAATTGTATAAATAATCCTTATAGCGAAACTAGGACTAAATATATGAAAAATTGATTTTCAGTGCATATAAACAAAATTCTACCGACCGAAAATGAAAAAATTTTTTCCTAACATAGCTTAAGCTGAATACTTTCGGAAAATATAAGCAGATTTCCCTCTTACCTGAATTGGACTTTTGGCTAAAAACTTAATATTTGACCCGTTGTGCATTATAAGAATGCTTTAAATGCCTTGATGTCGAATTCCTATGTCGTTGCTGAGTCTTTTAAGGTTGCACTATTTAAAAAGGATTCGCGCGATGCACAGTGAACGGTCCCCATAGTAAAAGTGGAAAAAAATCGAAAGAGTTATGGTAGGTTAATGAAATTTTTGGCACATATCTTTCTTGGCCTACTATTTTCGAAAATGAATAAACATTTTTGGAAATCTTTTTATTTTTCCGGTGCGGGGACAATTAAATACGCAAAATTCCCCCATTTCAGTAATTATTATATATTTTTAATTTTAATGTATCATTTTACATAGAAAATGATAAAGCGTGATATTTTTTTTATAAAATATAACCAATCTCTAATTATTTAGGGTTGCCGTATACCTTTTTTGAATATAACATTATTTTAACTTCTTAGTATTTTTTTTACAGTTTGAAAAATAATCATTGGTATTAAAATAACATTGTATAAATAGGGTTACCAAATTGACAACACTTAATATTTTAAAATTAAGTTACTATTTAAGATAAAAAAACATATTTATATAAAGATTAATAATAAAGTAACAAACAAATTAAAATAGTAAAACAATTGTAAGCAATTCCTTAACCACTAAAATAAGTTTCTGAATCCGAATCATTGTTAGAAGGTTCATCTACTATTATGTAATTACTAATTTTATCTCTTAGCTATTTAATGATAGATTTATTTATAGGTTTTCCAGAGGATACTGTTTTTAAAATTAAAATGAAATTATATATCGATTGTTCATTAACTCCTGTAATCTCGGACGATATTTTGAATTCGTCAAAAAAAAAATTCGAACTGTATTGCCATCATTACTGGTGCCAAAATTAGACTTCACTTTATCAACTGTTAATCCCATCTCAGATCGAAATTTATCTTGAATTTCTTTTTTTTTTCTTTTATTCTATAGTGCTTTTTACAGCGTAACATGTACTCAAAGCATCTTAGCAAACAATGTTAAGGTGAAATTCCATATCTATAATGGTCTTCGTTGGGAGAATAAGTAATGCTAAGTTTGTTGATATCTTTAGGTTTACCTTGTCATATAAAGCACTTCGACCCCGAATTTTTGACGGTTCTCGCTTATGTACTTATTTGTATTATGAAACAGTTAGTTTCACATGGTGTCCAAAAATGTGAGAATAATGTTTTATATGTGTTAGAGTCATCCTACTTTGTATTCTTAGGATTAAAGCAAAGCTACTATTATCATACATTTGATATATTTAATAATTTCAATAAATATATCAAATATGGATGATCATTATATTTCATTATATAGAAAACACCGGAAAATAAGATTATTGATGCATAAAAGTCGTTTTGTGATGTGCCTAGTTTTTCGGGTCCAATGAAGATGACTATTTTTTTTGGTACATATTTTTTGGCTGATATATTCACAATTTTTCTTACAGTGTTGCTATTAATATTTGAATTTTAGGATTTTATCATTGTTTCTGCTCCATTTCTAAATAAAACAAATGTAATTGCAAGCATTTTTATTGAAAAATTAATCTTTTATATTCATTTTTCAAACCCATTTTTTGTTACTTAAAAGTTATGAAAAAATTATGAAAATAGTTCGACTTTAAGGCCGTATAACTTTTTATATGTGTAACGCACATGAAAAACCAAACCACCTTTGGAATCGTAGGAGTGTCAGTTTTCATCTTATATTATTTTATTGATAAATTCTAAAGTTTTTTTTTTCGATATTTTTTCACTAGACAGCTTACTGTGCGATGGGTAAAATTAGTTCGATTTAAAATACAATAAAAAATTGTATAGCAATCGGAAATTAATCATCCAGCCGTCTAAGCTTTTATTATTTTTTCCGTTATTTTTTATTTTATTCTACTTATACTGAATATTGAAGAACGTTTAAAAAAAACAGATCATGCAGGTGTTAGATACTCCACATATGTGGTGGTGGTGTGGTCAACCACTGAATAGGGAAGATTGACATATACATTAATACACGACATCAGCTTATAGCTGACTAGGAAATATGGTGATTTTAACTATTGCCTAAAACACAGTTCTTGTATGAACATGGTTGGTTACGGTCATATCTATTTCGTTTAAAGCACGAGGATTCTCCGTTCTCTCCACATTGCAGTGGGAATGTTATTGAGGATGCTGAGCATGTCATCGTTGTCTGTTCACGATTCAACAAATAGAGGTTGTATTTAGAAGAAAGGTTGAAGCGTACAATCATCCCGCTGAATATAATTTCGGTCATACTGGAATCCTTATTAAATTGGACCAGCGTGCGTAATTTTGTACAGCAAGTTCTAATAGAACTTCACAGACCAGAATAGATTCGATGAAGAACTAACACGTCTAAGAATTCGTTAGTAATTAACGATGAAGTATGCGCATCACTTCCGAACCTCCTTACTTATAAGCGAAGAAGGACGTAGGAATAATACTGATAAGACTGCCAACCTGGAACGAAATTTTGAAACTGTTCCAGGGTGGTGCTAGTAGAGTGCCGTGGGGCCACTATCGATAGTTGCTATCATTTCGTAAAAAAAACAATAAAATTTATATATATATATATATATATATATGTATATATATATAT
>OY776276.1:33601555-33631555 GCA_963675445.1 Linnaemya vulpina
TGTGTGTGTGTGTGTATATATGTATATACATAGTTCTTGTGTCAAATTTTTTAACCTTTTTTTTTCTAATAATAAATTTGTTTCAGCTTTGAGGTTCTTTTATATTAATATTCGATATTTCGCTAACCATAGGTTAGCTTCTTCAGGAAATTTTTTTTGGATTGTCAAAAATTTTCTTTTATATATGTATGTATATAGAAATTTTTTAATAACATAAAGCATACATTTTATACATTAAAATTAATAACTGTAAAATGTATAAAAAGTATAAATTAGTTAATTTTAAATAATAAAACATACTAACTATAAAATTTATAAATATTATAAATTTTAATTATATATAATAATGGCATGAAAATGGTGTGTGTGCTAACAACAATTCTTTTAAAACTGGTGCATTTTAAAGGTCAGGATAGTGATTAAATTTAAAACCTTTCATCTCTCTTAAAAATCACATCTTAATATTTATAGATGTTGATCCATTTTCTCTTAATATATATGCGATGTTTTGTGTTATTTTATTCCCTACTGCTTCATATATATTAATACAAAATCTTGCATATGGTTTCCTTTTGAATTATCCGTAATTCATCCTGTTTATTTTTACAGCGGACTCTCTGTTATAATATGATTCTTGTGTCTACTTTTTTATCCTTTTTTATTCTTATAATTAAGAGATTTGGTTCAGTTTTGAGATTATTTTATATTACAACTTAATATTTGATATTTCGCTAACCATCGTTTAGCTTCTTCCGGAAATTAATTTGTACTGTCCAAAATTTTCTTTTCAATTATATGTATAAAAATTTTTTAACAACAGAAATCATAAATTTTATAAATTAAAAAATACTAGCTCTAAATTATATAAAAAGTTTAAAATAATCAAATCTATTAATTATATATATATATATATATATATATATATATATATATATATACGAGGTCAGATCAAAAAACAACCGTTATTTTAAATTTTTTCAAAAAAGTATTTTTTCATCAAAAACTATTTTGTCCCTTTGAAAGTATTACCCCTCAGATCTAATACACTTATGCCAGCGTTTTTTCCTATCCTCGAAACACTTTTGATACGCGCTTTTTGTTTTCGCCAATAGATCCTGTTTCGATTTTTCTTTTACCTCTTCAATCGTAGCAAAACGCTTTCCTTGCATCGGTGTCTGCAGTTTTGGGAAGAGGAAAAAGTCAGCGAGATCCATGTCCGGTGAATACGGCGGTTGAGGCATGATAACGGTTTTGTTTTTGGCCAAAAAGTCACGCACAAGCATCGATGTGTGAGCTGGTGCGTTATCATGGTGCAAAATCCATGATTGTTTTTTCCACAATTCTGTGCGTTTTTGACGAATTGCGTCGCGCAAACGGCGCATGACTTCAAGGTAGAAAAAAGTGAGCTCTTCTGGACGCTTCCATTGGGATGATTGGGCTTTGGTGTCAATGTCATAGCCATACACCAATTATGACCTATTTGAGCATACCTGGATCGTCGTTGACGATGTTCAACAGCTCCTAAGCGATGTCCATGTGCCTTTGTTTTTGCTCAAAATTTCGGAACAATCTTAGCTGCCGCACGTTTTATGCCTAAAATATCCCTAAAATTGATTGGCATGAGCCGAACGATATGCCAATATCATCAGCAACCTTTCTGATAGTGATTTGACGATTATCCAAAATCATTTTCTTCACTGCTTCAATGTTTTCATCGGTTTTTGACGTGCTCGGGCGACCAGGACGAGTATCGTCATTGACATTTCTCGGCCTTCCTTAAACCAGTTATACCACTATTGAACTTGTGTTATGCTCATAGTAGACTCGCCAAACGCGAGTTTAATTAAAATTTTTACACAAAACTGCAATAGTCGTTTCTACTACCATATATATAGCATCCACTGTTGACCTTTGCTGAAGCCAAATTGGTTGACTGATAGGCCATGTCTGTCTTCAACGCAATTTGGGAGTCTTCTGCATACTACATCCTCCAGCAGTTTCCCACATGTATCTATCATACACATTGGCCGATAAGATGAGGGCTCATATAGGGGTTTATTTTCCTTGGGTATTAACATCAACTTCTGTCGCTTCCTTCTTGCTGAAAAAGTTCCTTTACTTAAGCATACATCTACCACTATTCAAAGGTATATATTTTCCATCCTGTTAAATTTCGTGCCTGGAGGGTCACATGGCGTATATCATCCTGCACTGTGATCGCTGTGAGTATAATGATCAGCTACTCTCTAGCTTCCACGGTTTATGATGATATTACTGGCAAACGTAATGTCAATAATGGAACCACCATTTCCTCTTCTGAAGCTTTCCTCATCTCCAGAGATTAAGAGTGTAACACCCACTGCAGAAATGGCTTCCAATAGAACCTGCCCGCTTACATTTGTTGAGGAGCAACCCCATTTAACAGCCCACGCATTGATTTCTCCTGCTATTATAACAGGACACCTGCCAGCAGCGTTTATCACTATGTTGTCTATAATAACAAGGAAGTCCTCGATAGAATACCTAGGAGGAACATAACAGCTTTACAAAGATATTCCAGAAACAGTGGCCCGCATGTACCCACATTGTGGTGCTGATTTCTCACTCCATGTTAGTGAACCGGTAGCCCATATAGCCAATGTATCTGTATTATCAGCAACCCAAATTGTAGATACAATTTTCTTATATGGCTCACTAAGTACAATGAGGTCTACGTTTAAATCTTGTACGCTTTGCTTAAGCAACTCTTGTGCTGCTTAACAATGATTGAGATTTAGCTCTAAAATGCGCATTTTTATTCTTATGTACTGTTCTAACCCTTAAGCTTTTGTAACGCTCTCTTTTAGTGCGTGAAAACTACACATCCGGTGACTAAGTCACCATTTGTGTTTGCTCCCTTTCTACAGAGCATGCTAGACGGTTTATTGGAACATGTTTCAATTCTTTAGCCAGTTACCCCACACCGCAAGTAATTATTGGATAGATCCCGGAGCTTGCAATTTCTCGCTCTATGTCCATATTCGAGACAGTTGTAGCACTTTTTCGGTGCCATCTCTTCCCGTATTCGATATACGACCCAGGTGATGCGAATCTTCGACATCTCTAGAGGACGTCTAGCTAGATCTTATGGAACTATCCGCCAGAGTCAGATACCTGCTAACCTGGAATCGACATTCGCACCTATACCATCAACATAATGATGACGAATTTCAAACGTACTTTGAGACTTGCCATGTTTTAATAGGACGGAGGCTGTTGTGGCATTATCCTGAACGTCATTTCTGTACAATTTCAATCATGTATATTTTTATATATATAATTATATATATAATTATACCATAATACCACATCCGCAGCCCAGGCTTCTGCCAATTTTAAACCGTTTACCTAAGAAGGCCATAATTAAGACCGTACAGGACTTGGTCTCAATGACAGGATTTCAAAGCCCCATACTGCAGTGTTCCAGATAAAGGGCCACACTGAATAACAGCTCTTCTTCGGGCATCTTTGTTCCAGCCCTCCAACCCGTCATAATAACCCGAAAAAAAATTTTTGATTTATGTTGTTAAAAATTTTTATGTATTTATATAATTGAAAAGAAAAATTTTTTTGACAATATAAAATAATTTCCTGAAGAAGCTAACCGAAGGCTAGCGAAATATCGAAATAAATATATATATATTAATATTGAATAACCTAAAAACTTAAGCAAATCTATTGATTAATAAACGAAAAAGGTTGAAAAATCAGATACAACAATATATGTATAAATATATATATATATATATATATATATATATATATGTATATATACCTTTATATATATATATATATATATATATATATATATATATACGTATTGTTACGTGTTTCCACTCTGGGCGATGCGATTTTGACGCCAGCTAGCACACTCAGTATCACCAGGGTAGGATCCAACCCTTAATTATAGCCCTGAGACCGTCACAATATATACATCAACACAACTTTTGTACTGAACTAAAACAAACAATTACCACTAACACACTGGAAACATATTTTGGAGGGAGAATCGCTGGTATTTCTCCACTTTGCACACCCAACCTTGGACACTTTTTTCTTAAAATTTCATGTATATTTTTATGTGTCCCCGAAACCCACACGCACGCTATTTACGCTTAACTCACATCCAAACCCACTCGAAACAACAAGAATTAGTTTACAAACATTTTTCGATTCTTATAGATCACAACAGAAATATTCACTATGTATATATATATATATATATATATATATATATATATATATATATTATGCTTATTTTATGCATATATATATATATATATATATATATATATATATTCGATTCCAGGTTAGCAGGTATCTGACTCTGGCGGATAGTTCCATAAGATCTAGCTAGACGTCCTCTAGAGATGTCGAAGATTCGCATCACCTGGGTCGTATATCGAATACGGGAAGAGATGGCACCGAAAAAGTGCTACAACTGTCTCGAATATGGACATAGAGCGAGAAATTGCAAGCTCCGGGATCTATCCAATAATTACTTGCGGTGTGGGGTAACTGGCTAAAGAATTGAAACATGTTCCAATAAACCGTCTAGCATGCTCTGTAGAAAGGGAGCAAACACAAATGGTGACTTAGTCACCGGATGTGTAGTTTTCACGCACTAAAAGAGAGCGTTACAAAAGCTTAAGGGTTAGAACAGTACATAAGAATAAAAATGCGCATTTTAGAGCTAAATCTCAATCATTGTTAAGCAGCACAAGAGTTGCTTAAGCAAAGCGTACAAGATTTAAACGTAGACCTCATTGTACTTAGTGAGCCATATAAGAAAATTGTATCTACAATTTGGGTTGCTGATAATACAGATACATTGGCTATATGGGCTACCGGTTCACTAACATGGAGTGAGAAATCAGCACCACAATGTGGGTACATGCGGGCCACTGTTTCTGGAATATCTTTGTAAAGCTGTTATGTTCCTCCTAGGTATTCTATCGAGGACTTCCTTGTTATTATAGACAACATAGTGATAAACGCTGCTGGCAGGTGTCCTGTTATAATAGCAGGAGAAATCAATGCGTGGGCTGTTAAATGGGGTTGCTCCTCAACAAATGTAAGCGGGCAGGTTCTATTGGAAGCCATTTCTGCAGTGGGTGTTACACTCTTAATCTCTGGAGATGAGGAAAGCTTCAGAAGAGGAAATGGTGGTTCCATTATTGACATTACGTTTGCCAGTAATATCATCATAAACCGTGGAAGCTAGAGAGTAGCTGATCATTATACTCACAGCGATCACAGTGCAGGATGATATACGCCATGTGACCCTCCAGGCACGAAATTTAACAGGATGGAAAATATATACCTTTGAATAGTGGTAGATGTATGCTTAAGTAAAGGAACTTTTTCAGCAAGAAGGAAGCGACAGAAGTTGATGTTAATACCCAAGGAAAATAAACCCCTATATGAGCCCTCATCTTATCGGCCAATGTGTATGATAGATACATGTGGGAAACTGCTGGAGGATGTAGTATGCAGAAGACTCCCAAATTGCGTTGAAGACAGACATGGCCTATCAGTCAACCAATTTGGCTTCAGCAAAGGTCAACAGTGGATGCTATATATATGGTAGTAGAAACGACTATTGCAGTTTTGTGTAAAAATTTTAATTAAACTCGCGTTTGGCGAGTCTACTATGAGCATAACACAAGTTCAATAGTGGTATAACTGGTTTAAGGAAGGCCGAGAAATGTCAATGACGATACTCGTCCTGGTCGCCCGAGCACGTCAAAAACCGATGAAAACATTGAAGCAGTGAAGAAAATGATTTTGGATAATCGTCAAATCACTATCAGAAAGGTTGCTGATGATATTGGCATATCGTTCGGCTCATGCCAATCAATTTTAGGGATATTTTAGGCATAAAACGTGCGGCAGCTAAGATTGTTCCGAAATTTTGAGCAAAAACAAAGGCACATGGACATCGCTTAGGAGCTGTTGAACATCGTCAACGACGATCCAGGTATGCTCAAATAGGTCATAATTGGTGTATGGCTATGACATTGACACCAAAGCCCAATCATCCCAATGGAAGCGTCCAGAAGAGCTCACTTTTTTCTACCTTGAAGTCATGCGCCGCTTGCGCGACGCAATTCGTCAAAAACGCACAGAATTGTGGAAAAAACAATCATGGATTTTGCACCATGATAACGCACCAGCTCACACATCGATGCTTGTGCGTGACTTTTTGGCCAAAAACAAAACCGTTATCATGCCTCAACCGCCGTATTCACCGGACATGGATCTCGCTGACTTTTTCCTCTTCCCAAAACTGCAGACACCGATGCAAGGAAAGCGTTTTGCTACGATTGAAGAGGTAAAAGAAAAATCGAAACAGGATCTATTGGCGAAAACAAAAAGCGCGTATCAAAAGTGTTTCGAGGATAGGAAAAAACGCTGGCATAAGTGTATTAGATCTGAGGGGTAATACTTTCAAAGGGACAAAATAGTTTTTGATGAAAAAATACTTTTTTGAAAAAATTTAAAATAACGGTTGTTTTTTGATCTGACCTCGTATATATATATATATATATATATATATATATATATATATATATATAATAGATTTGATTATTTTAAACTTTTTATATAATTTAGAGCTAGTATTTTTTAATTTATAAAATTTATGATTTCTGTTGTTAAAAAATTTTTATACATATAATTGAAAAGAAAATTTTGGACAGTACAAATTAATTTCCGGAAGAAGCTAAACGATGGTTAGCGAAATATCAAATATTAAGTTGTAATATAAAATAATCTCAAAACTGAACCAAATCTCTTAATTATAAGAAGAAAAAAGGATAAAAAAGTAGACACAAGAATCATATTATAACAGAGAGTCCGCTGTAAAAATAAACAGGATGAATTACGGATAATTCAAAAGGAAACCATATGCAAGATTTTGTATTAATATATATGAAGCAGTAGGGAATAAAATAACACAAAACATCGCATATATATTTAGAGAAAATGGATCAACATCTATAAATATTAAGATGTGATTTTTAAGAGAGATGAAAGGTTTTAAATTTAATCACTATCCTGACCTTTAAAATGCACCAGTTTTAAAAGAATTGTTGTTAGCACACACACCATTTTCATGCCATTATTATATATAATTAAAATTTATAATATTTATAAATTTTATAGTTAGTATGTTTTAATATTTAAAATTATCTAATTTATACTTTTTATACATTTTACAGTTACTAATTTTAATGTATAAAATGTATGCTTTATGTTATTAAAAAATTTCTATATACATACATATATAAAAGAAAATTTTTGACAATCCAAAAAAAATTTCCTGAAGAAGCTAACCTATGGTTAGCGAAATATCGAATATTAATATAAAAGAACCTCAAAGCTGAAACAAATCTATTATTAGAAAAAAAAGGTTAAAAAATTTGACACAAGAACTATGCATATACATATATACACACACACACACATATATATATATATATATATATATATATATATATGTATATATATATATATATATATATATATATATATGTATATATATATATATATATATATATATATATATATGTAGGTATATATATATATATATATATATATATATATATATATAAGTATATATATATATATATATATATATGTATATATATATATATATATATATATATATATAGATATATATATATATATATATATATATATATGTATATATATATATATATATATATATATATATATATACATATATATGTAGATATACATATATATATATATATATATATATATATATATATATATATATTTATATATATATATATATATATATATATGTACATATATATATAGAAGAAATGTTGAAGCACATGATCAGCCCGGGGAATATAATTTCGGTCATGCTGAAATTGGAGCAGCGTGTTTAAGTTTGTATAGCTAGTTCTAATATAACTTCACAGATTAGAACAGATTCGTTAGTAATTAACACGTCTTAGAATTCGTTAGTAATTAACAATGAAATATGCGCATCTCTTCAGAACCATTTCTATTTACCCTCTTTATTATGATCTTCCGAAGGTTATTAACTTCTTCAATGTTTTAATGTATACCGATGATGTTAAGATTTCCCTAAGCTTTAATCATAATACTGGTCACAGACTACTTCAACAAGACTTGCACTCATTTCAGTCATGGTGTAATTTAAATTTGATGGTGCTTAACTTAAATGTATGCAAACAAATGTCTCTCCAAAGAGGAAATCATATAAGTGTGAATATTATCTGGGGAACTACCAGCTAGAACATGTTGTTATATTTTTTGGAACTGGCAGATCCGATGGACGCTAAATTAAACTTTATAAAACTCATTTCCGTAACTGCAAATAAAGCAGTGTATATTCTTGGGCAAAAGAATTTAAAGATTTATATGTTACAAAAAAATAACTTTATGTTTCCCTTGTAATACCTGTCCCATAATATGAATCTATAATTTTGGATCCTATGTATATGACTCACAACAGTTGTACTGAGTCTGCATATAATTCGTTCTTTTGCCTTCGTGGTCTACAATATATCTTTTGTTTTCCTGCTCGCTAACATCTCAGTTAATGAACTCCACTTCCATCTCGAAACTTGGAGTTGCTATGAATTACATACTTCAGATCAAATGATGGATATACTGATTCATTTAAAAGGATATGATATTATTCTTTCTATGAAAATTATTTTTCTGTGAATTCTCATGTTATTAAACGTAAAATTATTGTTTTGTTAAACAATCAATAAGTTGGACTATTATTGCTATTTCCTCTATGTTATTATACACTGCCGCTCACTTGAATAGGTTCACTATATTATCGCATTCAAATAATTTTTTTTCTAACATTAATTAAGTTTATAATAATATTTATTTTGAAATAGTAAAGTATTAGATTGTGTTTCATGAAAGAATTTGTTTTTATAATTAATAACTGAATTTTAATAATTTTTTTGCAGAACTAATATGTGTATGGACATAATATTTTGTGCCACTTGAATAGGTTCACTATCTTCAATTTAAAAAGCTAACAAAAAAAATGTTTTTTATGTTAAACTTTTTTTATTTTTTAAGGTTTTTACAATGTTTTGGCATTGAGTTAATAATGATTATATCCACCTTTATTCGATATAACTTCAAAAATATGATTTATAAGCGAATTATAAGGATTTCCAATTAATGGTAATGAAATTTCGGACTAAGATTTTTTAATTCCTTCAAGCAAGTCTTTTATTTCTTATTGTCTGCCGCACTCGTACAATATGCGAGAAAGCAATCCCCTTACATTTTCTATGATATTTAAGTCAAGGGAATATGGTGGCCACTCCAAAAAATTAACACCCTGGATTCGAATCCACCCTTTTACAGCCGTGGCATTGTGAATCGGGGCATTATCATGTTAAAATGTCCAGAGAATTGGTCCAAATACACCAGAAAAATGTGGAAACGCCTTTTCAAGTATAGCTTTGTAATTATTCGCATTCATTTTTGATGTTAGAAATTGAAGCTCAAATGTACCATACTAATATGAAATTGCTCCCCATACCATTACTCTTCCTTCACAGCTGTGCAGACGTCTTAGATAACTTTCTTCCTTACGTAGGTCATGAAAATAATAGTATATAATAATACATATATATATATATATATATATATATATATATATATATATATATAATATAATATAATATAATATATAATAAAGCACATTTAAGTGTATGTTGCTGTAGGTTGTAATAATGGCCCTTTCATTATGTTAAATCGAATGTAGGTTGAAAATATATTTTGAATTTTACACTACCGACTAAAGTTTTTATTACTATATACATATATATATATATATATATATATATATATATATATATATGTCTGTATTGTAAAGGGCCTCTCCTTCCCCCACAAAATAATAAGTAAATTTTTCTCTTGTTTTTCAAGTTTCTTGTCCACGCAGGATCGGTGCGGATAAAGTATATATATATATATATATATATATATATATATATAGCTTGAGCCTAGTTTTTTCAGCTCAAGCTAAACTGAGCTAAGGAGTATCCGAAAACGTACTGACATAATTCCAAATGCGTTTGTTTTCATCACTCGTATGGCTCTTGATAAACGATGATTTAAAACCCTTTGCATGCCATGCATGTCTCGCGCACTATATGGTTTTGATATATTTGCGCCCGCTGTGCCAATTTGAGAACAATTGTTAATGAGGGGCATTTAAAAAGCTGTTGACATTATTCAAAATATCTTTGCGTTATTGATTAGCTGAAAGCTCAAACATTATGCCCAGTACGAAAAAAATTTATTGCATTATATGATTTTGTGGAAAAAAATTCTTAAATATAACGATAAAGCCACCTACAGAGATGAATATGGTTTCCTGATTATTACTTTTTATGCAAAACTTACATTGCCATAATTAATTATTTTTTAAGATATTTAATATATATCAAAACTTTTAAGAACTTTGAGACGAAATATTCATTACGTTAAAAAAAAATATATATATACATACATATATATATATATATATATATATATATATATATATATATATACAGTGGATGTCCAATAGTACGAATTATATAATGTCACGCCTTTTCGTACTATTGGAAAATTCGTACTATTGGACAAAGATTTTACCCTATTTTATGTAAAATAAATCATATCCAAATAGTTTAATTTAAATTATATATTCATTAAAAACAAAACAAAGGAAAAAAACAAAAAATATGCAAATTCATATGAAATCAACAAGTGTGAAAGCATACATACGTTCATTTGCATGTAAGTAAATATTAAAAGTATAAAATATATTTGTTAAAAAAATCAGTCATTATATTTGTTGGAAATCAGTCCTCAGGCATTGGCGTGCTTTGTTTTGCTGTTTAATTTCTACCGTCTTTTCTTGAATAGATCTCAAAGGAAGTGTTTGAGAAATTTCAATATTGTTTTCAACAGGCCATTGAATACATGTGTCAAAACATTTTATTGCATCTTCATGTTTGACTTTTGTTAATGGATTCGAAGGAACTGCAATTTGATCATCATCGCCATCATTATTTTGCTCAATTTCTTCATCTCGGTCGTCAATATTCCAATTTTCCACATCATCATATTCAAAGTTAGAATGTGGAAAATTTTCATTAAGCAAATTTAAACAATGATTGACTCTACGCATTTCTTCGCCATCTCTTAATGATGAAATAGGAAGATCATCTTCATCATCAAAACCGCTGTTACCTAAAATATTTCTCCAACATTTTCTTAGCATTTCAGCAGAGAGTTTCTCCCAAGACACTGCTACTAAAGATACTGCTTCAAATAAATCTATCTTTGTGAGAGATCCTGTAAAGTCTTCAGATGAGGCCGTAATTTTTGATAGCAACCTGCTACGATAATTAAGCTTCAAAAGTATGATCGCGTTCTAATCCATCTGTTGTATTAATGGGGTCACATTGGGTGGCATATACACAACCCAAATTTTTCCATCTTTAGTTAGGTGTACCAATTCTTGCGCAGGTGAGTGACTTGAAGCATTATCGAGCAAGAGAAGCGCTTTTATGGTGATTCCTCTGGTTTTTAAAAAATTTTCCACCTGCAAATGTTAATGGATAGACTCCAAACAAATTTTAGTTTAATAACAACTCACCTCTTGAACAAAAGTTGTAAAAAACCAATTTGTAAAAAGAGATGCATTCATCCAGGCACGAAAACATCTTGGTTTTTGGGCTTTTCCGATCACAAAAGGCTTAATCTTTTTTGTTTCCTCCGCATTTGCGCAGATTAAAAACGTTATTCTCTTCTATGAAAGTTTTCTTCCAGGTGCAGAATTTTCCCCTTGAATTACATACGTTTTATCTGGCAACATTTTCCAATAAAGTGCGGATTCATCTGCATTAAAAATCGGTTCATGTGTAAGGCCGTGCTCTTCAATAATAGCAGCTAACTTATTGATGAATCGAGCCACAAGTTCTTTTGAAGACGATAGTTTTTCACCAGATTCTTTAAGTAGTCTTATACCATAGCGTTTTTTGAATTTCGTAAGCCAGCCATCACGGGCACACAAGTCTCCTTTATACAATTTTCCATGAAATTCCAAAGCTTTAGATTTTAATTGGTTGCTCCCTACTGGAATATGAGCTCTTCTTTCACATAAAAATCACTCGTACAGCTCATCTTCCATTCTTTTAAATTCCCCAGTTGCAATCCTGTAGCGGGATTTTAGTGCACCTGTTGCAGCTAAAAGCTATGCCTTCTGTTTTCTCATAGTGCAAATGGTTGACTCGAATAACCCATACTTGCTACAAATTTCATATAGAGATTTTCCACTTTCACTGTCTTCTATAATTTTTAGTTTATTTTCCAAAGATATTTCTTTCTTTTTGACTTCTTTTACTTTAAAAATCTTGTGTTCATCAAATGTACAACACGCGACACAAAACACTTGCTATCACTATTAAATTTCACAACAACTAAATATGTACATCAGTGATGCTTCTTTCATAGAGCAATTGCTTATTGTTAACACCCACCACTTCGTTATGCTCCTTTAATTCAGTTGTCTCTCAGATGGAAAAGAGTACAAGATAGTACGTAAAAAAGATGGTAGTACCATTACGAAAATTTTTCGTGATATATTATGCATTTGGTAATCCTCAATGCCTTTGTGTTATAAGAAATTTAAAGGATACTGGGATTCGCTTATCAGAAGGCATTATGATATTTTTCATAGCGATATACAATAATATAATGCAAATAATAAACCCTTTAAGAAACTACCTGTAATAAAATGCAATATAGGACGTTTACATCATTGTAAACTTCAAACATTAATTTCAAATGCACATGCAATAAAACGATTTTACATATTCTTAATTCCCGGAGAAGTAAATTGTAGGAATTTTTTTCCCGGAAACCTTAAAAATATAAAAATATTTGTGACCTTTCCATATTTCTTACTTCACCTACCTACGCAGCAGAATAAAATTTTGTGTGCGTGATGTCGTGATTTTTTTTCTATCATTCTTGCTTTTCATTTACTTTTTCGATTTACTGTACTTATATATTACTCTCAGTTTCTCATCAATACAAACACGTTTTAGTTTTGAGCATCACTGATGTACATACAAATTTGGCAGTTGACCGCAAAATGAAATAATAAAACCCAAAAAAAAATTACTCAATCATATTCTCTCAAAAACTGCCGCTATTCGTACTATCGAGTAGTAAAAAAATTTTGTATTCATACTATAGAACTGACAATGCAACAAAATTGCCATTCGCAGAAACGAAAGTACGTACTATTGGACGTCCACTGTATATATATATATATATATATATATATATATATGTATATATATTTATATATATATATATATATATATATATATATATATAGTATATATTGTTCGGTTTTACGAATTTCAATATACATAAATCAAAAACAACATAAAAAATAAATATGTATATATATATATATATATATATATATATACATATATATATATATATATATATATATATATATATATAGATTTATATATATATATATATATATATATATATATATACATATAAATATATATATATACATATATATATATATATATATATATATATATATATAGATTTATATATATATATATATATATATATATCAATCTATGTATATATATATATATATATATATATATATATGTATATATATATATATATATATATATATATATATATATATATATGTATATATATATATATATATATATATATATATATTATATATATATATATATATATATATATATATATATTTATATTTTACAATTACAGATCTTAAAAGTCTAACATATATAATGTATAATTTAACAATAATAATTACAAAAGGTCGAGTACAAAAAATTTTTAAAAAGCAAATAAATAAGCAATAATGTAACAGCAACGAATTTTATATGTATGTATAAGAGTTTGGATTTTAGAATACTGCAGCCGTGCTTCAAAATTATTTATATATTGGAGATTCGAGCCAAGGATAGCTAACTCAATAGATGTTTTAACATCATGTGCTAAAATTTTCGGATTCGTTATTTCAAAACCAAACCAAAAATAATTTTAATCGATAACCAATATATTTGTTATATACATGATGATCAAGGAACAATTAATGATATGCCATTATCTCGATGAATCATAAGCCGAGAACACGCCATGTTATTTTGTGCCATTATAAGCAAGCACAGCAGTGTGTACAAGAGCCAACGTTTGAGATTTTCGTATAAAAATGTTACCAGTGCTTCGTTTCTGTAACTGAAGTGAGAACTTCTCGCATCGAAAAATAGTCGTCACTCTGTGAAACATAGGATTAGTCAAAATATATTTCTTACTTCATTTAAAATATTTTCAGGGCGTACTTAACTAGGTGGCAGCCTTAAGAAAGTAAACAATTTTTTGCTGCTATTGGATTTTTGTTTGTTGTGAATTTTGAATGTCAAATGTTGATTAATTTTATATTTGAAATAAAATTATTAAAAATAAAATTATTTCCAAAAAAAAAAATTTTGAGTTTATTTTTGTGAAAAAGTGAGACAAAAGAAAATAATTATAAATATTTCATTGCAAAAACAAGTTCAAAACGATAAAAGGAATCTTAGTTGTACTAGAGTCAGTTTTCCGTTATTTTGAAATTAGCTTTTAACAGCTTTTTGCTATTACATTTCCTTTAAATTTGGTCAGTGAATATACATTCCGTAAAAATATGCCTTTTTGTGAATTGTGTGGAAAAAAGTACGTTCCTGGAAATGGTTATACATTTTTTCATGTGCCTAAATGTCCAATAGCGATAGAAAAGTGGAGTAGCTTATGCCAAAAGGAATTTACAAAGCGTTCTGGGATATGCAGTGATAATTTTTCTAAAAGTCAGATAATATCTGCTGGACGTCATCCTTTATTGATGCCAATGGCTATGCCAATACCACCTCCGGCAAGAAGTTATGAACCCAGCAGCGGTCGGGAGCTTTTCCCATAGGGAAAAACAACCGACTACAGCGGGAGAGGCAAGCATATTAACAAGCCCTTAAGACAAATACAAATGCCAACTGCCTTACGGTTTTTTACTGCAAAAGAGCTAACCAGTACTGCAGTTTCAAAGTCCATACCACCACGCTTTAAAGAGAATGAGTCTCAAACTGAGTAAGTAATTCCAAATTTATAAAAGCGCCTGTCGTCTACGGCCCACATGTATCAAATGCCTGTACGCACTTAGTAGTGCACTCAATTTTTAGTTAGATAAATTATATTTTTTTAATAATTTTTATTTTACTTTAAGCTGTTTTATAAAAAAAGTATTTATTACGTTTTGTTTTCCATTCAAGTCCATCAATTTTTGAAGAATATTCAAAAAAGTATAAAGAAAAAATTCGTCAACTGGAGTCAGAAAACAAAGCGTTAGGATCCGAGCTCCTCAAAGCGAATGCTGCCCTTGACTCCATGAGAAAAATATTTACGGAAGGGCAAATACGTTCTCTAGTGACGCCAGGCAACATCAAATGGCACTGGAGTGACATTTCTAGTGCCATTTGCTTACACGCATCTGGTCCTAGGGCGTGTCGTCACATGTATAAGAAAGGTTTACCTCTACCTCATGTAACGACTCTGCAACGTTGGTGCCGAAAAGTAAATATTTCGCCAGGAGTGTTGAAAGGCTCCATAAATTTTATGAGAGCCATGACGGACCTATCGTTAGACGACAAAATTTGCGTTTTGGCATTCGATGAAATGAAGGTAGAGGAAACTTTTGAATACGACGTAGTTGACGATATCGCGTGGAAACCATCCAACTATGTGCAGGTTGTTATTGCAGGAGGGTTGAAGAAGTCATGGAAGCAGCCAGTGTTTTATGACTTCGACTGCAAAATGTCTGCAGAAATTTTACATAACATTATAAAGGAATTGTACGGAGCAGGCTTTCCTACGGTTGCTATCGTGTGCGACATGGGTCTAACTAACCGTATGTTGTTGAAAGAGTTGGACATCACTCCAGGTAAGTAATGTATGATATATACAACTGATTCACAATAAATGCATTTCCACATAAACACGCACATACAACAAATACACAACCAACGACAAACACTTTGCGCAAACACCAATATTCGTTATATTGATTAATTAAATTAAAAAATCATTTAAAAGTTAATATTAAGGTTCGTTTCTAGTCTCATAATAGATTCAGGTTTCGGGAAAAAGTAGTTATTAAAATTAATATTAAAATTATTAATATTTGTTATTATTTGCTCTGTAATTTTTCGACCTTACGGAATTTTTTCTTTTTTTTATATAAAATTTAATATTTGTATACAATATTTAATTATAATAAAAAATTATAAACAAAAATTCAATTTTATATAAAAAAGAAACAAGAAATTCAATTAAAAATTTATATGTTATTAATATAATTAATTATTGCTGATATTATCACTCATTAAAACTTTCTTTGAAAAAAATGCTTAACACGTTTTAAAATTATTTTTTAAGGAGAAACCATGGTTTACTAATCCTGCGAATGTGGAAGAAAAGGTTTTCACATTTATTGATGCACCTCACCTCTTGAAACTAATTCGCAACCATTTCGTGGATAATGGAATCATTTACAATAACTCCTTATTGAGTCCCCGCAATATTTCGGAATTACTAGTTATAACTTCGAAGTCTGATGTCTCTTCACTTTTAAGTTAAGTGAAGAGCATCTTTCGCTGAAAGGAGTTGGTATGCCAATATCACATTACACAGAAATAGATATTTAAGCATTTTTACTTTCAGCAAGGCAAAAAGTAAAACCAACTGCTCAGCTTTTTTCACACACCACAGCCAGTGCTCTAATACGTTGCCATACAATGGGGGAAGTCTCTATAACCCTATTGAAACAGCCGAATTTTTACAATTGGTAAACGATTAGTTTGATGTTTTAAATTCGAAAACTGATACTCTAAATTATCACGGCAAGGTAAATAAAAATATATCTAAAATATCATTACGTACAATATTTTCAATAATCTTTATCCAAGCAACCCTATGGGCTAGCATATGAAAGCCAAAAGAGTACTTTGGATCGCATGACTAAAGCAATGTCGATTCCACTCCCACACAAAAGGATTTTAAAGCCATTTCAAAAGGGTATAATCGTTACCAACTCTGCAATAGACAGGTTAAGGAGGTATGTCGCAAAGTATGGCATGCTCTACTTGGTTACAAATAGACTAAACCAAGATGTGTTGGAGCACTTTTTTGGAGCTATCCGAAGCAAAGGTGGCTTGCATGATCACCCTTCTCCACAAGAATTTGAATATAGGCTTCGTAAATACATTTTAGGTATGGACATTAATGTACTTTTTTAATTGTATAAATTAAACTTATTGTATTTTTCATTTAGCGAAAAATACAGAATTTTTAAGTGGAAGAGGAAATGTGGAAAATGACCAAACCGATTGGCTAAACAGCAGCAACGTCAACATGTCCTTTGCGGAGCATAGCCAATCCCTTTTTACCATCGACGATGATGACGATATCTTGCCTGAAAGTGGATTTGCAGAAAATGATTGCCTAGAGTCAAAAGAAAATGATACGTTGAATGACCTATACGATACGGATATACATGACATTGGTCTTTTTCAGGAGGATATGTAATTCGAAAACTTAATCTTGTGGAATATGAATTTCATGAAGATTCGTTTACGTGGGTTGACCAGGTATTCAAAGGAAATTTGAGAAAGCCGAAAAAACAATTCCTCTGCAAGGTTAAGGAAATGGAGATAATATTTAAAAAAAAAGGGGTTTAATATATCTCACCGTCCAAATATCCTTCGATACCTGGTGGACGCAAGCAAATCTGTTGACCTGCCAGATAACGTCAGGAAATTCTTTTTTAAATGCCGAATACACTGTAGGATTCGCAACCTCAATAAGCGACTTAAAGTTAAAAAAGGCAAAGAGCGTATAATGGGATGCAAGAAGATGTTGAAAATAATCTTATAAATTATTTTCATATAACCAGGTATGTTTCTTTTTTTGTATCCCTTTCTCCGTTTGTGCCTACGTAATATTTTTTAAAATGTCTTATATAATTTGTATACCAGGTGAACGTATTGATCCTGTAACTGAAACGGATGGTAAAATGCTGAGCGTTCTTTAGTCTTTGACTTTTTTGTTACTAATTATATTTAAAACCTAAATAAAGTTTTATCATACCATTTAAGCTTAAAGTCCAGAAGAATTGAAAAAATTACAATAAGAAACGGAATTAAAAAAATGTTTATTATATAAATTTCCTTAAAAACATAAAACACTTTTTATGTTTTTAATACTTTTGATATTTTTAATAATTAATTTACATATTTAATGTTTATATAACTTACATTACAGTTTAATAAAAACATTGTATACATATACATATATACATTGTAGTTTTTTGTATATATATATATATATATATATATATATATATATATATACATATATATATATATATATATATATTTATATATATATATATATATATATATATATACATATATATATATATATATATATATATATATATATATATGTATATGCATATATATATATATATATATATATATATATACATATGTATATATATATATATATATGTATATATATATATATATATATATATATATACATATATATATATATATATGTATATATATATATATATATATATATATATATACATATATATATATATATATATATATATATATATATGTATATATATATATATATATATATATATGCATATACATATATATATATATATATATATATATATATATATGTATATATATATATATATATTTCATATATTTCATTGCAAAAACAAGTTCAAAACGATAAAAGGAATCTTAGTTGTACTAGAGTCAGTTTTCCGTTATTTTGAAATTAGCTTTTAACAGCTTTTTGCTATTACATTTCCTTTAAATTTGGTCAGTGAATATACATTCCGTAAAAATATGCCTTTTTGTGAATTGTGTGGAAAAAAGTACGTTCCTGGAAATGGTTATACATTTTTTCATGTGCCTAAATGTCCAATAGCGATAGAAAAGTGGAGTAGCTTATGCCAAAAGGAATTTACAAAGCGTTCTGGGATATGCAGTGATAATTTTTCTAAAAGTCAGATAATATCTGCTGGACGTCATCCTTTATTGATGCCAATGGCTATGCCAATACCACCTCCGGCAAGAAGTTATGAACCCAGCAGCGGTCGGGAGCTTTTCCCATAGGGAAAAACAACCGACTACAGCGGGAGAGGCTAGCATATTAACAAGCCCTTAAGACAAATACAAATGCCAACTGCCTTACGGTTTTTTACTGCAAAAGAGCTAACCAGTACTGCAGTTTCAAAGTCCATACCACCACGCTTTAAAGAGAATGAGTCTCAAACTGAGTAAGTAATTCCAAATTTATAAAAGCGCCTGTCGTCTACGGCCCACATGTATCAAATGCCTGTACGCACTTAGTAGTGCACTCAATTTTTAGTTAGATAAATTATATTTTTTTAATAATTTTTATTTTACTTTAAGCTGTTTTATAAAAAAAGTATTTATTACGTTTTGCTTTCCATTCAAGTCCATCAATTTTTGAAGAATATTCAAAAAAGTATAAAGAAAAAATTCGTCAACTGGAGTCAGAAAACAAAGCGTTAGGATCCGAGCTCCTCAAAGCGAATGCTGCCCTTGACTCCATGAGAAAAATATTTACGGAAGGGCAAATACGTTCTCTAGTGACGCCAGGCAACATCAAATGGCACTGGAGTGACATTTCTAGTGCCATTTGCTTACACGCATCTGGTCCTAGGGCGTATCGTCACATGTATAAGAAAGGTTTACCTCTACCTCATCTAACGACTCTGCAACGTTGGTGCCGAAAAGTAAATATTTCGCCAGGAGTGTTGAAAGGCTCCATAAATTTTATGAGAGCCATGACGGACCTATCGTTAGACGACAAAATTTGCGTTTTGGCATTCGATGAAATGAAGGTAGAGGAAACTTTTGAATACGACGTAGTTGACGATATCGCGTGGAAACCATCCAACTATGTGCAGGTTGTTATTGCAGGAGGGTTGAAGAAGTCATGGAAGCAGCCAGTGTTTTATGACTTCGACTGCAAAATGTCTGCAGAAATTTTACATAACATTATAAAGGAATTGTACGGAGCAGGCTTTCCTACGGTTGCTATCGTGTGCGACATGGGTCTAACTAACCGTATGTTGTTGAAAGAGTTGGACATCACTCCAGGTAAGTAATGTATGATATATACAACTGATTCACAATAAATGCATTTCCACATAAACACGCACATACAACAAATACACAACCAACGACAAACACTTTGCGCAAACACCAATATTCGTTATATTGATTAATTAAATTAAAAAATAATTTAAAAGTTAATATTAAGGTTCGTTTCTAGTTTCATAATAGATTCAGGTTTCGGGAAAAAGTAGTTATTAAAATTATTAATATTTGTTATTATTTGCTCTCTAATTTTTCGACCTTACGGAATTTTTTCTTTTTTTTATATAAAATTTAATATTTGTATACAATATTTAATTATAATAAAAAATTATAAACAAAAATTCAATTTTATATAAAAAAGAAACAAGAAATTCAATTAAAAATTTATATGTTATTAATATAATTAATTATTGCTGATATTATCACTCATTAAAACTTTCCCTCACCTCACCTCTTGAAACTAATTCGCAACCATTTCGTGGATAATGGAATCATTTACAATAACTCCTTATTGAGTCCCCGCACTATTTCGGAATTACTAGTTATAACTTCGAAGTCTGATGTCTCTTCACTTTTAAGTTAAGTGAAGAGCATCTTTCGCTGAAAGGAGTTGGTATGCCAATAGCACATTACACAGAAATAGATATTTAAGCATTTTTACTTTCAGCAAGACAAAAAGTAAAACCAACTGCTCAGCTTTTTTCACACACCACAGCCAGTGCTCTAATACGTTGCCATACAATGGGGGAAGTCTCTATAACCCTATTGAAACAGACGAATTTTTACAATTGGTAAACGATTAGTTTGATGTTTTAAATTCGAAAACTGATACTCTAAATTATCACGGCAAGGTAAATAAAAATATATCTAAAATATCATTACGTACAATATTTTCAATAATCTTTATCCAAGCAACCCTATGGGCTAGCATATGAAAGCCAAAAGAGTACTTTGGATCGCATGACTAAAGCAATGTCGATTCCACTCCCACACAAAAGGATTTTAAAGCCATTTCAAAACGGTATAATCGTTACCAACTCTGCAATAGACAGGTTAAGGAGGTATGTCGCAAAGTATGGCATGCACTACTTGGTTACAAATAGACTAAACCAAGATGTGTTGGAGCACTTTTTTGGAGCTATCCGAAGCAAAGGTGGCTTGCATGATCACCCTTCTCCACAAGAATTTGAATATAGGCTTCGTAAATACATTTTAGGTATGGACATTAATGTACTTTTTTAATTGTATAAATTAAACTTATTGTATTTTTCATTTAGCGAAAAATACAGAATTTTTAAGTGGAAGAGGAAATGTGGAAAATGACCAAACCGATTGGCTAAACAGCAGCAACGTCAACATGTCCTTTGCGGAGCATAGCCAATCCCTTTTTACCATCGACGATGATGACGATATCTTGCCTGAAAGTGGATTTGCAGAAAATGATTGCCTAGAGTCAAAAGAAAATGATACGTTGAATGACCTATACGATACGGATACACATGACATTGGTCTTTTTCAGGAGGATATGTAATTCGAAAACTTAATCTTGTGGAATATGAATTTCATGAAGATTCGTTTACGTGGGTTGACCAGGTATTCAAAGGAAATTTGAGAAAGCCGAAAAAACAATTCCTCTGCAAGGTTAAGGAAATGGAGATAATATTTAAAAAAAAAAAGGGGTTTAATATATCTCACCGTCCAAATATCCTTCGATACCTGGTGGACGCAAGCAAATCTGTTGACCTGCCAGATAACGTCAGGAAATTCTTTTTTAAATGCCGAATACACTGTAGGATTCGCAACCTCAATAAGCGACTTAAAGTTAAAAAAGGCAAAGAGCGTATAATGGGATGCAAGAAGATGTTGAAAATAATCTTATAAATTATTTTCATATAACCAGGTATGTTTCTTTTTTTGTATCCCTTTCTCCGTTTGTGCCTACGTAATATTTTTTAAAATGTCTTATATAATTTGTATACCAGGTGAACGTATTGATCCTGTAACTGAAACGGATGGTAAAATGCTGAGCGTTCTTTAGTCTTTGACTTTTTTGTTACTAATTATATTTAAAACCTAAATAAAGTTTTATCATACCATTTAAGCTTAAAGTCCAGAAGAATTGAAAAAATTACAATAAGAAACGGAATTAAAAAAATGTTTATTATATAAATTTCCTTAAAAACATAAAACACTTTTTATGTTTTTAATACTTTTGATATTTTTAATAATTAATTTACATATTTAATGTTTATATAACTTACATTACAGTTTAATAAAAACATTGTATACATATACTTATATACATTGTAGTTTTTTGTATATATATATATATATATATATACATATATATATATATATATATTTATATATATATATATATATATATATATATACATATATATATATATATATATATATATATATATATATATATGTATATGCATATATATATATATATATATATATATATATATATACATATATATATATATATATATATATATATATATATATGTATATATATATATATATATATATATATATATATACATATATATATATATATATATATGTATATATATATATATATATATATATATACATATATATATATATATATATATATATATATATATGTATATATATATATATATATATATATATATATGCATATACATATATATATATATATATATATATATATATGTATATATATATATATATATATATATATATATATATATAAATATATATATATATATATGTATATATATATATATATATATATATATATATATATACAAAAAACTACAATGTATATATGTATATGTATACAATGTTTTTATTAAACTGTAATGTAAGTTATATAAACATTAAATATGTAAATTAATTATTAAAAATATCAAAAGTATTAAAAACATAAAAAGTGTTTTATGTTTTTAAGGAAATTTATATAATAAACATTTTTTTAATTCCGTTTCTTATTGTAATTTTTTCAATTCTTCTGGACTTTAAGCTTAAATGGTATGATAAAACTTTATTTAGGTTTTAAATATAATTAGTAACAAAAAAGTCAAAGACTAAAGAACGCTCAGCATTTTACCATCCGTTTCAGTTACAGGATCAATACGTTCACCTGGTATACAAATTATATAAGACATTTTAAAAAATATTACGTAGGCACAAACGGAGAAAGGGATACAAAAAAAGAAACATACCTGGTTATATGAAAATAATTTATAAGATTATTTTCAACATCTTCTTGCATCCCATTATACGCTCTTTGCCTTTTTTAACTTTAAGTCGCTTATTGAGGTTGCGAATCCTACAGTGTATTCGGCATTTAAAAAAGAATTTCCTGACGTTATCTGGCAGGTCAACAGATTTGCTTGCGTCCACCAGGTATCGAAGGATATTTGGACGGTGAGATATATTAAACCCCTTTTTTTTTAAATATTATCTCCATTTCCTTAACCTTGCAGAGGAATTGTTTTTTCGGCTTTCTCAAATTTCCTTTGAATACCTGGTCAACCCACGTAAACGAATCTTCATGAAATTCATATTCCACAAGATTAAGTTTTCGAATTACATATCCTCCTGAAAAAGACCAATGTCATGTGTATCCGTATCGTATAGGTCATTCAACGTATCATTTTCTTTTGACTCTAGGCAATCATTTTCTGCAAATCCACTTTCAGGCAAGATATCGTCATCATCGTCGATGGTAAAAAGGGATTGGCTATGCTCCGCAAAGGACATGTTGACGTTGCTGCTGTTTAGCCAATCGGTTTGGTCATTTTCCACATTTCCTCTTCCACTTAAAAATTCTGTATTTTTCGCTAAATGAAAAATACAATAAGTTTAATTTATACAATTAAAAAAGTACATTAATGTCCATACCTAAAATGTATTTACGAAGCCTATATTCAAATTCTTGTGGAGAAGGGTGATCATGCAAGCCACCTTTGCTTCGGATAGCTCCAAAAAAGTGCTCCAACACATCTTGGTTTAGTCTATTTGTAACCAAGTAGTGCATGCCATACTTTGCGACATACCTCCTTAACCTGTCTATTGCAGAGTTGGTAACGATTATACCGTTTTGAAATGGCTTTAAAATCCTTTTGTGTGGGAGTGGAATCGACATTGCTTTAGTCATGCGATCCAAAGTACTCTTTTGGCTTTCATATGCTAGCCCATAGGGTTGCTTGGATAAAGATTATTGAAAATATTGTACGTAATGATATTTTAGATATATTTTTATTTACCTTGCCGTGATAATTTAGAGTATCAGTTTTCGAATTTAAAACATCAAACTAATCGTTTACCAATTGTAAAAATTCGTCTGTTTCAATAGGGTTATAGAGACTTCCCCCATTGTATGGCAACGTATTAGAGCACTGGCTGTGGTGTGTGAAAAAAGCTGAGCAGTTGGTTTTACTTTTTGTCTTGCTGAAAGTAAAAATGCTTAAATATCTATTTCTGTGTAATGTGCTATTGGCATACCAACTCCTTTCAGCGAAAGATGCTCTTCACTTAACTTAAAAGTGAAGAGACATCAGACTTCGAAGTTATAACTAGTAATTCCGAAATAGTGCGGGGACTCAATAAGGAGTTATTGTAAATGATTCCATTATCCACGAAATGGTTGCGAATTAGTTTCAAGAGGTGAGGTGAGGGAAAGTTTTAATGAGTGATAATATCAGCAATAATTAATTATATTAATAACATATAAATTTTTAATTGAATTTCTTGTTTCTTTTTTATATAAAATTGAATTTTTGTTTATAATTTTTTATTATAATTAAATATTGTATACAAATATTAAATTTTATATAAAAAAAAGAAAAAATTCCGTAAGGTCGAAAAATTAGAGAGCAAATAATAACAAATATTAATAATTTTAATAACTACTTTTTCCCGAAACCTGAATCTATTATGAAACTAGAAACGAACCTTAATATTAACTTTTAAATTATTTTTTAATTTAATTAATCAATATAACGAATATTGGTGTTTGCGCAAAGTGTTTGTCGTTGGTTGTGTATTTGTTGTATGTGCGTGTTTATGTGGAAATGCATTTATTGTGAATCAGTTGTATATATCATACATTACTTACCTGGAGTGATGTCCAACTCTTTCAACAACATACGGTTAGTTAGACCCATGTCGCACACGATAGCAACCGTAGGAAAGCCTGCTCCGTACAATTCCTTTATAATGTTATGTAAAATTTCTGCAGACATTTTGCAGTCGAAGTCATAAAACACTGGCTGCTTCCATGACTTCTTCAACCCTCCTGCAATAACAACCTGCACATAGTTGGATGGTTTCCACGCGATATCGTCAACTACGTCGTATTCAAAAGTTTCCTCTACCTTCATTTCATCGAATGCCAAAACGCAAATTTTGTCGTCTAACGATAGGTCCGTCATGGCTCTCATAAAATTTATGGAGCCTTTCAACACTCCTGGCGAAATATTTACTTTTCGGCACCAACGTTGCAGAGTCGTTAGATGAGGTAGAGGTAAACCTTTCTTATACATGTGACGATACGCCCTAGGACCAGATGCGTGTAAGCAAATGGCACTAGAAATGTCACTCCAGTGCCATTTGATGTTGCCTGGCGTCACTAGAGAACGTATTTGCCCTTCCGTAAATATTTTTCTCATGGAGTCAAGGGCAGCATTCGCTTTGAGGAGCTCGGATCCTAACGCTTTGTTTTCTGACTCCAGTTGACGAATTTTTTCTTTATACTTTTTTGAATATTCTTCAAAAATTGATGGACTTGAATGGAAAGCAAAACGTAATAAATACTTTTTTTATAAAACAGCTTAAAGTAAAATAAAAATTATTAAAAAAATATAATTTATCTAACTAAAAATTGAGTGCACTACTAAGTGCGTACAGGCATTTGATACATGTGGGCCGTAGACGACAGGCGCTTTTATAAATTTGGAATTACTTACTCAGTTTGAGACTCATTCTCTTTAAAGCGTGGTGGTATGGACTTTGAAACTGCAGTACTGGTTAGCTCTTTTGCAGTAAAAAACCGTAAGGCAGTTGGCATTTGTATTTGTCTTAAGGGCTTGTTAATATGCTAGCCTCTCCCGCTGTAGTCGGTTGTTTTTCCCTATGGGAAAAGCTCCCGACCGCTGCTGGGTTCATAACTTCTTGCCGGAGGTGGTATTGGCATAGCCATTGGCATCAATAAAGGATGACGTCCAGCAGATATTATCTGACTTTTAGAAAAATTATCACTGCATATCCCAGAACGCTTTGTAAATTCCTTTTGGCATAAGCTACTCCACTTTTCTATCGCTATTGGACATTTAGGCACATGAAAAAATGTATAACCATTTCCAGGAACGTACTTTTTTCCACACAATTCACAAAAAGGCATATTTTTACGGAATGTATATTCACTGACCAAATTTAAAGGAAATGTAATAGCAAAAAGCTGTTAAAAGCTAATTTCAAAATAACGGAAAACTGACTCTAGTACAACTAAGATTCCTTTTATCGTTTTGAACTTGTTTTTGCAATGAAATATATGAAATATATATATATATATATACATATATATATATATATATATATATATATATATATATATGTATATGCATATATATATATATATATATATATATACATATATATATATATATATATATATATATATATATATGTATATATATATATATATATATATATATATATATACATATATATATATATATATGTATATATATATATATATATATATATATATACATATATATATATATATATACATATGTATATATATATATATATATATATATATATATATATATGCATATACATATATATATATATATATATATATATATATATATATATATATATATATATATGTATATATATATATATATATATATATATATAAATATATATATATATATATATATATGTATATATATATATATATATATATATATATATATATATACAAAAAACTACAATGTATATATGTATATGTATACAATGTTTTTATTAAACTGTAATGTAAGTTATATAAACATTAAATATGTAAATTAATTATTAAAAATATCAAAAGTATTAAAAACATAAAAAGTGTTTTATGTTTTTAAGGAAATTTATATAATAAACATTTTTTTAATTCCGTTTCTTATTGTAATTTTTTCAATTCTTCTGGACTTTAAGCTTAAATGGTATGATAAAACTTTATTTAGGTTTTAAATATAATTAGTAACAAAAAAGTCAAAGACTAAAGAACGCTCAGCATTTTACCATCCGTTTCAGTTACAGGATCAATACGTTCACCTGGTATACAAATTATATAAGACATTTTAAAAAATATTACGTAGGCACAAACGGAGAAAGGGATACAAAAAAAGAAACATACCTGGTTATATGAAAATAATTTATAAGATTATTTTCAACATCTTCTTGCATCCCATTATACGCTCTTTGCCTTTTTTAACTTTAAGTCGCTTATTGAGGTTGCGAATCCTACAGTGTATTCGGCATTTAAAAAAGAATTTCCTGACGTTATCTGGCAGGTCAACAGATTTGCTTGCGTCCACCAGGTATCGAAGGATATTTGGACGGTGAGATATATTAAACCCCTTTTTTTTTAAATATTATCTCCATTTCCTTAACCTTGCAGAGGAATTGTTTTTTCGGCTTTCTCAAATTTCCTTTGAATACCTGGTCAACCCACGTAAACGAATCTTCATGAAATTCATATTCCACAAGATTAAGTTTTCGAATTACATATCCTCCTGAAAAAGACCAATGTCATGTATATCCGTATCGTATAGGTCATTCAACGTATCATTTTCTTTTGACTCTAGGCAATCATTTTCTGCAAATCCACTTTCAGGCAAGATATCGTCATCATCGTCGATGGTAAAAAGGGATTGGCTATGCTCCGCAAAGGACATGTTGACGTTGCTGCTGTTTAGCCAATCGGTTTGGTCATTTTCCACATTTCCTCTTCCACTTAAAAATTCTGTATTTTTCGCTAAATGAAAAATACAATAAGTTTAATTTATACAATTAAAAAAGTACATTAATGTCCATACCTAAAATGTATTTACGAAGCCTATATTCAAATTCTTGTGGAGAAGGGTGATCATGCAAGCCACCTTTGCTTCGGATAGCTCCAAAAAAGTGCTCCAACACATCTTGGTTTAGTCTATTTGTAACCAAGTAGAGCATGCCATACTTTGCGACATACCTCCTTAACCTGTCTATTGCAGAGTTGGTAACGATTATACCCTTTTGAAATGGCTTTAAAATCCTTTTGTGTGGGAGTGGAATCGACATTGCTTTAGTCATGCGATCCAAAGTACTCTTTTGGCTTTCATATGCTAGCCCATAGGGTTGCTTGGATAAAGATTATTGAAAATATTGTACGTAATGATATTTTAGATATATTTTTATTTACCTTGCCGTGATAATTTAGAGTATCAGTTTTCGAATTTAAAACATCAAACTAATCGTTTACCAATTGTAAAAATTCGGCTGTTTCAATAGGGTTATAGAGACTTCCCCCATTGTATGGCAACGTATTAGAGCACTGGCTGTGGTGTGTGAAAAAAGCTGAGCAGTTGGTTTTACTTTTTGCCTTGCTGAAAGTAAAAATGCTTAAATATCTATTTCTGTGTAATGTGATATTGGCATACCAACTCCTTTCAGCGAAAGATGCTCTTCACTTAACTTAAAAGTGAAGAGACATCAGACTTCGAAGTTATAACTAGTAATTCCGAAATATTGCGGGGACTCAATAAGGAGTTATTGTAAATGATTCCATTATCCACGAAATGGTTGCGAATTAGTTTCAAGAGGTGAGGTGCATCAATAAATGTGAAAACCTTTTCTTCCACATTCGCAGGATTAGTAAACCATGGTTTCTCCTTAAAAAATAATTTTAAAACGTGTTAAGCATTTTTTTCAAAGAAAGTTTTAATGAGTGATAATATCAGCAATAATTAATTATATTAATAACATATAAATTTTTAATTGAATTTCTTGTTTCTTTTTTATATAAAATTGAATTTTTGTTTATAATTTTTTATTATAATTAAATATTGTATACAAATATTAAATTTTATATAAAAAAAAGAAAAAATTCCGTAAGGTCGAAAAATTACAGAGCAAATAATAACAAATATTAATAATTTTAATATTAATTTTAATAACTACTTTTTCCCGAAACCTGAATCTATTATGAGACTAGAAACGAACCTTAATATTAACTTTTAAATGATTTTTTAATTTAATTAATCAATATAACGAATATTGGTGTTTGCGCAAAGTGTTTGTCGTTGGTTGTGTATTTGTTGTATGTGCGTGTTTATGTGGAAATGCATTTATTGTGAATCAGTTGTATATATCATACATTACTTACCTGGAGTGATGTCCAACTCTTTCAACAACATACGGTTAGTTAGACCCATGTCGCACACGATAGCAACCGTAGGAAAGCCTGCTCCGTACAATTCCTTTATAATGTTATGTAAAATTTCTGCAGACATTTTGCAGTCGAAGTCATAAAACACTGGCTGCTTCCATGACTTCTTCAACCCTCCTGCAATAACAACCTGCA
>OY776276.1:33636555-33904055 GCA_963675445.1 Linnaemya vulpina
TGATGAAGATGATCTTCCTATTTCATCATTAAGAGATGGCGAAGAAATGCGTAGAGTCAATCATTGTTTAAATTTGCTTAATGAAAATTTTCCACATTCTAACTTTGAATATGATGATGTGGAAAATTGGAATATTGACGACCGAGATGAAGAAATTGAGCAAGATAATGATGGCGATGATGATCAAATTGCAGTTCCTTCGAATCCATTAACAAAAGTCAAACATGAAGATGCAATAAAATGTTTTGACACATGTATTCAATGGCCTGTTGAAAACAATATTGAAATTTCTCAAACACTTCCTTTGAGATCTATTCAAGAAAAGACGGTAGAAATTAAACAGCAAAACAAAGCACGCCAATGCCTGAGGACTGATTTTCTTAACCAACAAATATAATGACTGATTTTTTTAACAAATATATTTTATACTTTTAATATTTACTTACATGCAAATGGACGTATGTATGCTTTCACACTTGTTGATTTCATATGAATTTGCATATTTTTTGTTTTTTTCCTTTGTTTTGTTTTTAATGAATATATAATTTAAATTAAAATATTTGGATATGATTTATTTTACATAAAATAGGGTAAAATCTTTGTCCAATAGTACGAACTTTCCAATAGTACGAAAAGGCGTGACATTATATAATTCGTACTATTGGACATCCACTGTATGTATATATATATATATATATATATATATATGTATATATATATATATATATATATATATATATATTTTTTTTTTTTTTTTAACGTAATGAATATTTCGTCTCAAAGTTCTTAAAAGTTTTGATATATATTAAATTTCTTAAAAAATAATTAATTATGGCAATGTAAGTTTTGCATAAAAAGTAATAATCAGGAAACCATATACATCTCTGTAGGTGGCTTTATCGTTATATTTAAGAATTTTTTTCCACAAAATCATATAATGCAATAAATTTTTTTCGTACTGGGCATAATGTTTGAGCTTTCAGCTAATCAATAACGCAAAGATATTTTGAATAATGTCAACAGCTTTTTAAATGCCCCTCATTAACAATTGTTCTCAAATTGGCACAGCGGGCGCAAATATATCAAAACCATATAGTGCGCGAGACATGACCAAATATCCTTCGATACCTGGTGGACGCAAGCAAATCTGTTGACCTGCCAGATAACGTCAGGAAATTCTTTTTTAAATGCCGAATACACTGTAGGATTCTCAACCTCAATAAGCGACTTAAAGTTAAAAAAGGCAAAGAGCGTATAATGGGATGCAAGAAGATGTTGAAAATAATCTTATAAATTATCTTCATATAACCAGGTATGTTTCTCTTTTTGTATCCCTTTCTCCGTTTGTGCCTACGTAATATTTTTAAAAATGTCTTATATAATTTGTATTCCAGGTGAATGTATTGATCCTGTAACTGAAATGGATGGTAAAATGCTGAGCGTTCTTTAGTCTTTGACTTTTTTGTTACTAATTATATTTAAAACCTAAATAAAGTTTTATCATACCATTTAAGCTTAAAGTCCAGAAGAATTGAAAAAATTACAATAAGAAACGTAATTAAAAAAATGTTTATTATATAAATTTCTTTAAAAACATAAAACACTTTTTATGTTTTTAATACTTTTGATATTTTTAATAATTAATTTACATATTTAATGTTTATATAACTTACATTACAATTTAATAAAAACATTGTATACATATACATGCATACATTGTATTTTTTTGTATATATATATATATATATATATATATATATATATGTATATGCATATATATATGTATATATATATATATATATATATATATATATATATATATACATATATATATATATATATATATATATATAGGTTTTTCTACACACTATGTAATATACTTATTTTTAACCCTATTGGCTTTATATCACAAATAACGATGAAGTAAATAAAATAATAATTATTTTGTAATAATAATTAGGCAATTAATTATGAGCTGGTTGTCATACTTCTTGTTTAAACATTTCATCTCTATGGATACCGGTACGATTTATTATATATCGGTCTATCATTATTAATAAGCAGTGTGGTCAGAACTCAAAAATTTTTGGAGCTAGATCCATTAAAAAATAATGCTAAAAAATCGTTTATAGAGCTAAAAAACAGAGCAGTCTTTGCGTACATAAAATAGTTTATTCAATAACAAAAGAAATTAACACAAAAAAATATAAGCATGTAACATATGTAGCAGGTACAATAGTTCTTAACAATACGTCTTAACATAAGTAAATAAAATCGTTTGTTATGAGATCAAAACTTTGTATCGAACAATCACACAGTTGCTATAATAACGAAACTTAAATTAATTAACTCAAGAGAATTTATAAAATCTTTTTGAATTCTACCAATTACATTCACGAAAGACACAAATTAGTAGGTCTGTCAATGCATTTTAATCTTAACGAATTACATTTTTTAAATAGCGATATGAAAACTTATTTCAAAATTCACAACAAAAATATCACATGAATTCTAAATATTTTAAAATAACTTTTCACGTTGAAATAAAAGAATAAAAATTGAGTATAAAAAATTATTATGTATTTAAAAATTAAATACATCATCAAAAGTATATTCTTCAGTTTCTGACTCAGATGAAGTATTATAAATATTTCCACTATATTTTCTTAGTAGCTCTGAGCTAATTTCAAATGTTCTGCAACATTTGTTTAACCTTTTTAACCCGCATCTTATATAAAGTATAAAAGAGAATTAATTGTACTTAAACCCATACGATTTCTAATTTTGGTTTTTAATAGATTCATTCCACTAAAAACTCCTTCAACCTCAGCGTTACTAAATGGCAAAATAAGAAAATTCATTACAAAAGATGCCAAATCCTCGAAAGGATTTTCATTCCAAGCATTCTTATACTCGAATACATCAATCCAGAATTCGACAGTTGATTTCTGGTTAGCCCATTTATAAGAATTAAGCTTTTTCCACTGAAGCTCTATCATTGTTATTTTATCGGTTTTAAAGCTTGACATCTCTTCTTTAAAATTATCCATTAAATTGCATTTATTACTTTTCAAACTATTTTCCACAGAAAAAAATTCAGCCTTTGTTAAATTTAAAAAATTTTTTGGGAGCCGTTGTCTTATTTGGTGCACCAACTGTACAATAAAATTTCTACAATTTATTCTTATTTCATTTTCTGTATCAGAATCTATTTTATCTTTTATTGATTTTAAAAATTCCTCAAAATCATAATTGAAGTACGGCGTAGGAACAAAAAAGTCTTCTAAGCGAGAATGAAGTGGATCAAATTTGTCATCTTTCAAAACTATTTGATATGAAAGATTCTTAAAAAGATGATGCAGTTCTGATAAGAGCATGGTATGATCGGCATCATTGCTTTCAAACATTTTATTTACCTTTTGTACATCTGACAACAAAGGTTTTAAAAATTTTAAATACAAAAGATTTTTATTATTGTATAAACCTCTTAGAACTTTGGCTTGGTGGCACGATTCAACAGAAGCAGCAATTTCAAAATGTGTTTTTAACTCTAACCATTGTTTTTCAATACGATTTACAGTCGGTTCAATAGAAAGCCATCTGGTTTCGCAAGCTCTAACCAGTTTCAAAGGCTGTGTTCCATTATTTATTGCGGCATGAATATTTTTATAATTTTTTTGTCTTAAGGTGGACTTAGAAAACCAATTATATGTTTCGGCTACCAGATACTCAATTTCATTTGGCAAAATTTTGGAAGATGAAAAACAGATAATTGTATTGAATGACAAGCGCATGGTACTAATATTATGTTTTCATTCTTTTGTCTTAATTTAGCAATTACGCCGTTATTAATACCTATCATGACTTTTGCGTTGTCAGCCCCTAAGCCCACCATGTTAGAAATTTTTAAATTGAAATCTTTTAAAACTTTTAAAATAGCTGTGTATATTCCATTGGCTGTTGCATCTTCTAGTTCATAAATATGAAGAAAAGTATTTACTATTTTTTCATTATCATTTTTCATTTTCATTTATCATTAAAAGAGCTAGTGTAAAAAGATTGCAACAAGATAAAAAGAGATAAAAAGATGTTATAATAAGTAAACGTTAAAAAGTTGAGCTGCCAGAAGATTTTTTCATTGCATCGTTTTTAGAAGGTTACCACTATTTTAAACATGTTTTATAGGTTTATTTCTATTTTGCCGCAAATGAAACTTCTAATTAAAAAATAAAAGAACAGAATTCTGTTAGATTAAAAAATGCTAAAATTATTTTGAAAAAATGCTAAAATTATGCTAAATGCAAAACGAAAATTTTGGAGCTAAAAGAAAATAAATAATGCTAAATCTAGCTCTAAAAATGCTAAAATGGACACACTGTTAATAAGGGTCATGTGTTTCACTTCATTTGTGAAAGTCAAGTCGGCACTCTTTTTATAAAATATATTTAAAAATTTACTCACTAATATCTTGATCGTCGTTGCTTCCTCCCTATTCAAATGTTCCAGTCTCAATTGTTCTTCTATACCCAATTCATCAAGATGATGTAATTCAGGCAAATTTTGTATAACCCTCAAATCAAAGTCAATTCTCTTGTTATAATTTTTGTCACTTTCTCCTTCCAAATACAAAGGAAATTTCTGTGTATTTATTATTAAAATTTTATTTGTATGTTTTCGTGTCTGTCCGCTAATATCCATCGGTTCTGGCCTCGGATAATTGGTCCATCCTAAACACCTATTCTCAGTGGGGTAGAAACCATTGTGTCCATAATTATTTTTCTCATTGTAATTTTTCTGATAATTTTGTGTTTGATATTTTTTTTTGGGAATCAGGATTAGGAACTTTTTAAAATTCTTATTTTGATTATTATATCTAATTTTTCCTTAATATTGATCTTTTCGATAAGATTTGCTTGTCCAAGTTCATGGAGGACATCCTCCAAAGAAGTTGGTTCAATAGCACTAACCACTTTTCTTAAATTTAATGGCAATTTATTTATAAAAACTTTTATAGCATCTCTATTATTATACGTTATTTCTAACAAATTACCATCTATTTTTTGTCTTTGATTAAGAAAAGATCAAACCCAGAAATCTTAAAGGGTCAATATCTCGTCCCATAAGTTGTTGATGTCCTTGTTGCTGCAGTGAAACCAATTGTTGTTCAAGCTGCTCCTGAAATTCTTGTTGTAATTGTTACCGCTGTTGTTGCAATTGCTGCTGTAGCTCCTGTTATAGCTGTTGATCCGTCTTCGAAATCCTTCTGTGTCTGTCAAACAGTCTACCTCTTCTCTGTTTGTTTTCCACTTTTGGGCTGCTCAAGCAAAATCGTTGCTTGATGACACAAAATATATAACACAACAGTTGCCAATAATACAATATAATAATAATTTTTTTATAAATTTCTATTTTCTATTGTAATTTCCTCTTTCACAGGAACGTCTTCTTTTATTAAAGTAAAAATAATGCTTAAATTCTAAACTTACATTATTGTTTTATATTCTAAATGAAGCAATCGTTTGTTGCAGTTATGTGATCAACGATTACTCACGGTCTCAAATAATATCACTTAAAACTATGAATCAACGAATGCTGAAAATAATGTTCTTTCTCTTGAGTCAATTATGAAAGATTCAGATTACATGAGTTAAAATGATAACTATGATAAGATTCATATTACAGTTGTTTATTATAAGATTCATAACGCGTGAACCAAATTAGTAAGTTTCATTATATATGAAAGATTCACATTACAATAGTTTATTATAAGATTTATATATCAATGGGACACTTAGTCAGCATAATACTGTTGGGTAAAACTTATATATAAATTTAATGTTACTAGACCAATTTTCTCTGAAAAACAAGATGAAAATACATAGCACTTTATTCTGTTTTTACGCGAATTTGATTTAAGGCGTTTTCAATTAAATATTACATTCTGTTTTTACGCGTTTTGATTTGATGTAACGCTATATAAAATTAGGTTTGCGCTGAAGATACCCGAAACCAAGGAAATTTGCGATGATAATTAAAGAAAGACTTCAAATAGCAGTTAATTTGGGCGACCAAATTCGGCACTTGATCCTAATGAGGAGAGAGTCGCGAAATTTCAACGTGAACTAATATTATTAATGAGTAGTTACCGTGAATTACACAACAGTTTTATAAAAACCGGAAGCCTACGATTAATAATACCAACAACTTATCATGATTTTATATTTATAAAAATAATATATGCTAAATTAACTATTTGGTTTAAATAATGTTTGTGTATAAAGCAACATGAATTTGAATTATTTTATTTTTATTTTTCATAGGTGGAACCAATCCTCTCATGTAATATGGATACTCTATCTTCTCTTTTACGCGGTTTATTTCTACGTGAGTTTTCGAGGAAAACAGAATAAGGTGTATATTGTTATAAAGAAAATATTTGTTTATATGCCAATATATCTTTACGAAATTTTTATCAAAAAGAGGTTATAAGCATAAAATATTTTTTGTATATAAGACCTTTAAAATTGTAACCATTTATAAATTAATATTAGAAATAAAATTCTTTTAAATAAAATATTAGTTTTCCATCCGTGCTACCGTTGCTGTGTACATGCCCATATATCGTTGTGTGACGTTACCTTCCGAACTTCAAAGTTCTGAACGACAGCACAAAATTTCATGTTGTGATTTCGCCTGAATATACATATATTGAACTTCCCATATAAATGTTTACAGAGTTCAACTAAATAACATAGTTCAGATATCTCCTCAATATATACTGAAGGAGTAATGACCATACAACAAAAAGGAGAAAAGAAAACTGTTACGAACAGCAACATTTATTCATGGTTATTAAGGTATAAAATTTAAATTGCTTTTGTTGTTGCCTTATGTCACATTATACTAAATAAGTTGCGAGTTCAAGGGTATATGGACTCAAAATCGCTTGAAAATATAAATTACATCATTTACATCAGTTCAGTTATTTTAAGGAATTATATATATATATATATATATATATATATATATATACATATGTATATATATATATATATATATATATATATACATATATATATATATATATATATATATATATATATGTATAATAGTCTACGGTTTTGTAGCTTATTAAAAACAACTAATGTACATTTAAGAAGCTCATTACACGTTCTGTTAACATTGACCCATTTCTTATATTATGCTTTACCTAAATTATTTCCACGTTTTCTTCATATATTTTTGTTTCCATATTGAAATATTCTGCTTCCCAGTCTCTTTTCATATTTGGAACACATGCGCAAATCATATTTTCTTATATAATAATGTGTACAAAATTGCTAATAATTTTTATCAAAAACAACAAATAATATTAAACGTGTTGCACAATTATATCCCAATATAATTGTTCATACAATATTTCACTGTTTTCATGTTTCCCCAACTATATTTTTTCTTACCTTTATAACACAAAGCAATTACAATTACAATATGCAAAATATAGCGATTCATATTGGATGTTTTTGGTTTACTTTTAATGATTAAGTTACTTCGTCCTTTGATATTAAATTCAATGTTCCATTTTACTTTTAATGCTTAATATTTGTTACCAATTGGAATGTATAAATTTATTTATAATATCTTAATTAAAATTGAAGAGCAGCTCTAACTTATCTACTGCACAGTTTGAGCGAACACTTAAAACTGCAACGTATATATGTCAAAGTGTGAAGTACTTCGTGTAGCAAAGTACTAAATGCATGTAACTTTATATATAGATATAAATATATGTATATATATATATATATATATATATATATATATATATACACATATATATATATACATATATATATATATATATATATATATATATATATATATCAGAGATGCTAATGTAAGTAATTTGCATCGAACAATTTATTGTTATAATATATACTTTTATTTTTATATTGTTCGAAAAGTGTTATTGATTCAAAAAGAGATGATACCAATTCAAAAAGGCAAGAGAAAGTCAAGATAAGTTTTATACATTTAACTACCACAGGAGAGCAGAACAGCTGTTTTTGAAAGCTGTTACACTTTCGTCATTAATAATCATGCATAATATAGTTTATTGCCACTTGTAAGGATGCGTAGCTGAATTTTATAATGGTTTCTCTTTGCACCAATTTAATTTTGTATAAACCACGTTTAACCCTATAACAATTATATTTAGTGCTTGTTTTCATAAAACTGAAACTAAATGTCTTGCCACAAAATACATTAGAAGAAAAGGAGCTGCTGAAATTGTTTTCGATATACATATTTGCATAATAGAATGAATTTTTTCATACTGATTTTTTCGAATCTCCATAGACTCAGGTTAACAGCGCGATCACCAAATTGCCATGTTGCTGGCATCAAATATATCACGTTAAGGGTTGTTATGGCTTAGTTACTATTTGATATGTAACCATATTAGCACAATTTTTGTTCTTTCTAGAACACATTAGAATAACTTACCTGTCATAACATGTGTACATATGTATATATATCTTAGAGTGGATTAGTGCTTTTATAAACGCATTAGTTAAAAATTATACCAACCAGAAACCATTCTCTTCACCGAGTTTTCCAACAGGCTGCCATATTAATCCCGTCTATATACATACATATATATGTATGTATGCTCAAGATTACTACACAAAAAATATTTCTTCATGCTTATTTGTCAATATAGCAGAAGGATTATAATATGCAGGCACAAAAGGACATGTTGATTGCTTCTGACATAGTTTCAGATATTTACGAACACTTGATCTGCTTGCAAGTTTTATTGCAATTATTTTTTATTAAAAGTGATTGTGAAAATAATATAATTGCAATATGCAGCGTTATTTCAATAATAGTTGGCACATTCCATCTTGTCAAATTAAGATACAAAAATAATTCTCCCGCTTTCATAACATAATTTGGTTTCAATATTAACAAACTATACGTAAAACAAGATTTTAAATTAATACTAATAAAAACAGCTGCTGTCAGAAGTGATAGAACGCGGTGTAATTAAAATTTTGTCAGATGAGTTTGTGTCTGACTGAGGTTTATAGAACCAATCTACTTATGTTGCTATTGCAAATTAAGCTTCTGAAAAGTACACAAACATTTCATGGTTTGCGGTATTTCAAAAACATATATAATACTTGGTGGTCATATAGAAATGAAAATTATGTGTGTATATCATACACTATATTTGTTTACAAAAAGTAAGATATTGTTACGAAGTTTCAAATTAAATCTCAAACTTAACGACAACCTGGCTTCATATACTTGGCCACACAATCATTTCAACTCTGATTGACAAAACACAACATCCCTGTAATGTTCATAACACCCCTGTTCCTTGTACAAAACAATTAACAACATCAATGCCAAGGCACATCTATATTAATTAGGTATACACAATTTGCAACCCTGCAGAAAATATATGTAGTATTATGTTTGTGTAAAAAATTTTCGTCTGTCAAATAGACTTGACAAGTAAAACATAAGAAAAATGGCGATACAGAAGACAAAACACGCAGACACTAAAGGCTCCATTAGCGAGACGCTAAAACGCAAGCGCAGCGCATTTTCTTGCCACATGACTCGCCCTCAGTCATGAATATGGTTTCGAATTTTTCTGACATGCATTAGTGCAAGATTGTGTTTATTATTATCGGGTTGTCTCAATAACATCGTACTGGTCGCTTAACATTATCCACACATTTGCCTGCATGTATATACATAAATTACATATGTAGTAATATTGGTGCCAAATGAATTTATGCCCATTCGTTCATATATCTGCATATACATACGTATGTATAACATTAACGTACTATTGTACAAACAATATTTACAGTCTTTTGTGATTTTATAAATTAAATTAAGTTATATAGCAAATTAATTTAATGAATATGCTATGTATATCTACAAATGTATCAACTATATGTTCAAATATCAAACCAAACAAGAAGTACATACAAAAAACGCTTTTGTGCTCTTGCGTAAAACTCTATTTTCTGTAGGTTGGGTGCGCTGCGAATGTTGTTGATAATTTATTACATCTCGAAAGTCATAGGTTCTCGGCCTTTAACTTCCAAAGTTTGGTAGCAGGGCTGCCTTTGGTATTTTTGCTATGGGTATGCAGGCTTCCAACCCTGCCCCATTACCCGATTTATCTGTAGTCTTTTCCGACTATAGATGATATGTTGACATGGATATTCCGCCACGGTTTCGGTCGCTAGAGCCTCTTTGGTAGAAACGGGCTGCACCAGCGGGAAAAACGAAGTTGATATTTCCGAGAGGCTATTTGAGACGCGTCACAACCCCTTCGACCCATTAACTATAGTAAAGTATGAAATTGTTATTATTAAATGTTCATTGCTGAATTGAATTGGTGCTTATAAGGGTAAGCTTTTTTAAATACATATAATAATATTCAAATATAAAAATTCAATTTAATTAGTTCTGTCGGGGTTAATTCATATATTTCCTGCTCTTATGAAAGAATCGGACACAAATTTTGCATCTACAATTACTACAAATAGCTCTAACACATATCCGTCTAAACCTAACGAAATGAAGTTGTTGCAACGCTCTAACAATCAAGAAACAACATTTCAGCCAGTTCTGGTGGTTTTACACAAGCCACGAAATGAATATCAGTCTGCCAATTATACAGCACCCATAGCTAATCAAGCTGTAAAAATTCTAAGAAGGCTAACCAAATCTACTGAAATCCATAATAATGGTGTACGTCCGAGGCAGCCTATAAAAACTACAGCAAAGAGAACAAGAATCCAGAAGATGAGAATAACGGCGAATTTAACTTATTTTTTATATAACAGTTTACGAAATATTTCTTTCTTGTTATTCTGCATATATAAATTCGTTACGTGTTAATGCCAACTCACCAGTATGCATTAAATAATTTCTTGGAATAATTTTCAAATTCCTGTGTTAAATATATAAATAATGCACTTTAAATGATTTTCTTACCTTGAAATTACTTATCGCGTCATTCAAACCGATTGCATTATTGGAAATAATTTTTTATTTATTTAACAATAATAATATATTAATTTCGAATAAATCATACAATTTGAAGTTAACTATTTTCAATTTTATATATAACAACAATTATATACTACAACCGGTAAAGTTTTATTGGATATCCATCTTATGTTTATTAAATTAAGAGTATATTCAAAAAGTTACACAAAATACAATCTATTTCTTATGAATTGCAAATAGTTTTACGCAACAAATCTCACCCCATTTCAGCCTGGATACTACATCTTTCGGCGCTTGGAACAAACATCCCTCTCCCTTGAAGAATTTGCGCTTACACACTTCACAAACACCCATTGTCTTATTAGTTAAGAAATTTTTTTTAATAAAAACTATTGCTTTTAACAATTACAAATAAGTCGATCAGCAATAATTCTTGTTTTTTAACAATTTCCGGAAGCAAAGACTTTATAATATAAAGATGTTGCACGCCATACATTATTAAAATTCAAAAATTTTGTGCTTCGAAATCCAATGACTTATTTATTTTCTTTCTCATGTTTTTTGCAAACATAATTTTTGAGTAACTTAATATATTTTCTTGAACTTTATATTGTGTTTGTATATATGTACATACATACATAAGTATGACTGTTATTTATTTATAATAGTTCTTTCATACTACTGCTGCGGCCGTTTTTTTTCTATAAAAAATATTATAAAATGTTTCATATATTTTTCTAAAAAATATCTCAATTAATATATTTAGATAAAAAATATTTTATTATGAAAAATTGTTTATAGTAAAAAATTCATTCATAATAAAAATGTTAGTAGAAAAAATTTCAGAACAAAAATGTTTCTATGGAAAATAATTCTTTGATTATAAAAAATTTCATAAGCTACATCTTAAAATTTTCCGTAGAAAAGTTTTTATACAAAAATTTTTTATGCCTAATCTTCTTATAATAACTTTACTGCGTGAGCATTCTTCATGGGAGATATGTAAGTAAATGTTATCTAGTGCTCAGAAGGTTAACATTTTAAATCATAAAAAAACTACTTTTTTGTTATATGTTTTATTGCCCATAAAGTAATTTGAATTTAAATACTATGGATATTTTATTTTTGAAGTTGAAAGTAGTTCTCAAAAATTGCATCAGATATTGCACATGTATATAGGTATTAACACTCTGGTGCGAGTCGATATTTATTTGTTTCTACACAAATAAAATACATATTCTTTACCCTACATTAATACTAACAATTGTTAAGCTAATTTTTTTATTCATATACATATATTTTTAAGGAATAATGCATTTGAGGTCGTAAAGCAAAAATGCGCACAGTTGGACGAAAGAGATTCTAAGTAAATAGTTTTGGTTATGGACGAAATGATTATGAGAAAAGAGTAAAGGTATAATCAGAGTAATATTCTTGTTTTATCGTTCGGCTATAGGTCAGGTTTTTAAATAATCAGAGTTTAGATATAATACATGGATTCCAAACAACAGGTTTTTTAAGAACTAAAATAATGGTACTCATGCGTGTGTTTTTATAGTAAAAGCATTGTTTTCTAACTGGAGTATACTATGAAAAAATTCGCGTGAGACTTGCAACTCAATTTTATACCAGAACTGTTACAGCTGCTATTGAAACAGTATGCAAAAGTGGCCATTTAAACAACTCAGTTTGTGGAAAAAATTGGTAAGATTTTCGATTGTGTTAATAGTGGTTCCCTTTATGGCGATAACTGCTACAGATCTGCAGTTCAAGTTAACAATGAACCTCACAAATTTATAGAAAATTTTATAAATTATCTGGATGACATGGAATTCGTTGACCAGAAAAAGCGTGTTTTTTTAATGGTATAAAGCTCACTCTTAATTCAGTCCATTTACTGGTTAATGACATTTTAAAAGAAGGGGGTGATTTATATTATGTTATGACAAAATCTGTTAATCAGGACAAGTTAGAAAATACATTTTCTGTACTGCGGCAAAAGGAAGCCAACCCTTCCGTAGCCGGGTTAAATACTATTTTGGCAAAAGTTATGGTTGCTAAAATTGTTCCATCAACTATTTCCAGTAACTGTGAACTTGAACAAGACGAGATTAATTAAATTGATACATATGATATATGCATGTGCAAAACAAAAAACAACAAAAAACATATATATATATATATATATATATATATATATATGTATATATATATATATATATATATATATATATATATATATATATATTCCTCAAGCGAACATACTGAAGTAGGCTCTAATGAAAGTGTTGGAGATGATTTTGACGACGATATATACATACTCAGATTACTCATTAGAAGATATTTTAAATAATTCTGAGAATATAAATTTTGAACTGGTTTCCATGAGATACTTCGTTGAGTATGTTGCATTTAAAATTATTCCAAAATTGCAATGTGAAAATGACCTTAGGAACATGAAATGACCTTTTAACCGCTCCAAGCGAGCTTTTTGTTTTCTTTAAGAATTATCAGTCTCTGACAGATTTTGGAAATTTAGCTGCTCCATCAGACAAACTAAGGGATGCACTTGAGGTTACTCAAAAATTGTGTTTGCAAAAAAAAGAAAAAGAGAACAAAAAACATTGGATTTCGTTGCTACATATTTGTCCCGCGCATCTTAAGTGCCCAGGAGACGTACAAAATAAACCAACAAGCGTTAAGAATGTGTTAGTGTCGTTTAATTGCTGATTTTCGGAGATGCACAATAAAACTCTTCAATCATGTACATGCATACATATATTTTTATGGCGTTTCGTCGCGTTCGTATGCAAGCATGTCATCTCCGGATAATGATTTGTTGCTATTGACTAAATGTGAGCATAAAACGTCTTGTTGGACCAAGTTCATAATGTTCAATAATGAATTCTTCTCTTTTTTTTACACTTAATTTCATGAGTACGCAAATATTGCTGTTCTCTTAAAAAAACATACAATAGCATTTATTCTTCTTCAAACTAATGCAACATTTATTGTTGTTGAAAATAAAATTTCAGTACTGAATTGTGTGTTTCAATGGTGTCTTTCTATATGAAATACTGTTATAGGCGACAACATGTATGGAAATGTATGATGTTAAAAGCAACGGTTTGTACTTTGTATTTAGTTTATTTCATATTTAATCAGGTTTTACAAAATGACTTGTAATTGGAAATCTTTTGTTTTTATTATTAATATTTTTAATTTTGATCAATACTTTTTTTATTATTCATAAGTTTTTATTTCATTTGTTCTCATTCTAGGAACGGTAGTAGCTTGAATTTTTTATGTTTATTCATGAATAAAAAATGTAATTTAGATTTTTCAATTAAAAAAAAATTTACACTCATAAAACTGTAATGGCCCTATTACACTGACGTATATGTCGGCCGACATGCTCGACGCCGAAGTTTGCGTTTTGCTATTACACTATCGAACGCTGATGGCGTACTTCATTATACAAAAATTTTTGAAGTGAGAGCATGGCAATGAAGCGAAAAGTTGTAGCAGCTATGGTTATCAATGAAATACTATTACAAGAGGAGGAAAACGTAAATAAAAGAAAAAGGAAAATATGGGTAAAGGAATGGTTGGGAAAAAGGAAAAATGTTTCCCATACCAATTTATTAAGGGAATTAGAAGCAACCGCACCTGAAGACTACAGAAATTTCTTGAGAATGGATAAAAATATTTCTTGGGAATTGCTGCAGAAAGTGGTTCCTTTAATTGTAAAGCAGGACACACAAATGAGAGAATCTATTTCACCACATGAACGATTATCTTCCACTTTACGATTTTTGGCAACGGGTGAAACTTTGGCTTCTTTAAAATTTAAAACTTATATATCCCAGCCGTCTATAAGCAACATAATTTTTGAAACTTGCGAAGCTATAATTACTGTTCTGAAAAATTTCACACACGTAAGCATTTAATTAATTTAAAGAACTTCAACACAAATTAATTTCAGAAAGTTAAATTTTTTCTTTCAAAAAATATTGTATAAAAAAGTACTTTAACAATATTATGAGATATGTATAGAGAGGTATGAATATTAATAATAATATATATTTAGTTTGATCGTTGACCTGTTGTATTATAATAATCTTCTTGTTTTATCGTTCGGCTATAGGTCAGGTTTTTAAAAAATCAATAAACACTAAATATTTTTTGATTATTTAATCTTTATTTAATGTTATTTTTCCCAATATTTCGAATAGCTTCGCTATTCATCTTCAGGGGAACACTGTTGGGTACAAAACAATATATGATAAACATTAAAATTAAGTTTTGATTATTTCTAATAAATTTACAATTACATACATGTAAATTAAAAATTAAATAAAATTGTATTGAATTAACATATTTTCAATATGTCGATCGTCTGTAGTCCTTAGCTGCGAAAACTGATTTGTTTATGTTGTTTTTTGTGTTTGTTTAACACACTTCTGTAAATTTGAGCGCATTTCTCTGTGTCTTGTTTATAGTTAAGTCTTTTCTCTGCAGGAACGTCAATTATGTGTAACATCTCTAAAGTAAATCTCCTGGAATAATGGTTTTCTTGTTGTAATATTTTTACATTCTCAAAATTTGGCACATGATTTTCCTTTGCACAGTGGGCCGCAAGTGCAGTTTTTTGTTCCATGGGTTTGTTTTTCATTCTTATATCTGATTTATGAGATGTTAGTCTGGTCTTCAGTTTATTTTTAGTTGTTCCTACGTATTTCTTATTGCATGTGCCTGAGCCGTCACCGTTGCAGTTAATACTATATATAACGTTGCATTTGTCCTCTTTCTTTAATTTAGTCTTTGTGTTACTATATAGGCTGTGCATAGTATTATTCGTCTTAAATGCCAGTTGATATTTTTCAATGTCATATAGATCTGAGTTTTTTAACCTTTCAGAAAAACCTTTTATATATGTTAGTCCTTTATAATACTTTGTATTAGTCTCTCTTCTTATTGTTGTGTCCTTCTTTTTATATGTTAAAATGTTTATAATTGTTTTCGGAAAATCGTTCATGTCTAAGATTTCTTTTATTTTCCGTAAATTTTCTTCATGATACCTATCGTCACTAATGGTGAGTACTCGTCTGATGAAATTACTTGCTGTGTTTATTATAATTCTTCTGGGATGTTTTGAATGGAAATTAATCAGACGACCGGATGCCGTGGGTTTTTGATACCAGTTGACTGTCATCATATTTTGGTGTCTACTAACAATTGCATCTAAATATGGTAATTTACTATCTTTTTCCGTTTCCACTGTAAATTGTATTTGTGGGTTAAACGTATTTAAAACATTTAGAACTTCATCTGCCGTATCCTTATTTATGATAGCAAATATGTCATCTACGTATTTTGTTAATAATCTGGGTTTTATTTTTAATTTTAATTTACATGTATGTAATTGTAAATTTATTAGAAATAATCAAAACTTAATTTTAATGTTTATCATATATTGTTTTGTACCCAACAGTGTTCCCCTGAAGATGAATAGCGAAGCTATTCGAAATATTGGGAAAAATAACATTAAATAAAGATTAAATAATCAAAAAATATTTAGTGTTTATTGATTTTTTAAAAACCTGACCTATAGCCGAACGATAAAACAAGAAGATTATTAATAATAATAATATTTACGGAGTATCGTTCGAGATCTTGTTAAAAATTAGGACAATTATTATTTCTCATAAAATCATAAATATTCAATTAACTAAGTATAGTTTTGATAAAATTTGTTTTTTTCAATCTCAACGCAATCGTAACAGTGTAATACCCCGTCACAAGTGCCTAGTTTCAGAATGGCAGTTCTATGTGCATGCCGCTCGTCCCTGGAATAATATTCCAATGTCAGCATCTCAATAGCAGTGCTAAAAGTTTAAAAACCAAGAATGATAGAAAACAGATTACGTAATCACGCACAAAATGCGCAAGCATGTGAAGTTCCTTCAGTTTATTTGATTCAATAAATAATTGGGAAATTTTCAAACATTTTTAATTGAGGGTGTATTCATAAATATATTTCCTACATTGCATTTTATTGCAGGTAGTTTTTTTAAAGGGGTTTTCCTGACAAAGAGAAAAAAAAACATTGGAATGTTATAATTATTTCCATGTTTTTTTCTATGAATTAAAAAACCCAAACATGTTTTTTGCAACTTTCCGATCAACACACAGCAACGGCCACAAGTGGACTGAATTTTTACATGAAGTACGACCGACACGTTATTACACCAGTATGTTGGTACGCGACGAACATAAGAAAATCAAAAATTTTTGAAACCGACCAACATGTCTCACGACATGCGATTACATCAGGAGATTTGGTACGTTTGTCGAGCATGTTGGCCAACATGTACGTCAGTGTAATAGCCCTATAAGTAAAATGAACTATTGAACAGAATGCAGTGTACAACATATCTATTGCACCCTTGATATAACTGTCCACTCAAATGAGGTGCTGTGATTTTTTGGTTGTTTGCTCTCTTGTTCTCTACATTTACTGTTTAGCCATATCCCCATACAAATACAATCAATATTTGCGCTTAAAAAATGTGCAATATTGTACACTTTTTAACGTCTTGTGCTCACCTTTACTATTGACTGCGTGTGCAGTTTCGTTTAAATATATTTATATTTTTACATTTATTGTTTCTTTCGGATATATTTCTTTCAATAAAAATAACTACATCTCATATTGTTTATTTTTTTTTTCTTCTTTATTGCTATACGCTTCTAATTTTACATATCATACATTTATATATATTTTACATACATACACATATATATATATATATATATATATATATATATATATATATATGTATATATATATATATATATATATATATATATATATATATACATATATATATATATATATATGTATATATATATAAATATATATATATATATATATATATATATTATTTATTTATTTTTCTGTCCCACACACAAGACATTGTAGTCTTATATTGCAGTACAGGATTGAGTTAACAATACCAAAGAGTATATGTATGTCTGTGTATATAAAAAAAAATAAAATTGAAGTTAACTCAAAAAGGATTTAATAAAATACTTCCTTATCTTCCAAAAAATATATTTTTTAATTTAAAATTAATATATTTATAATCTTAAAAATAAGAAAACGTATGCATTTCTGTAGTCACAGCTTATTTCAACCAGCTATTATTAGACTTGTTTAATTGACATCATGATAAGTGTAACGGTATATTTCTAATAACTATTGTTTGTAGTTATGTTTTTAATTATTTAGATAAGCTTTTAGTGTGATTTTTACAGCTGGTTGATTCAGAGACACCTTTTTAAATAATTGGACGACGCACTACGATTGAACAAAGAGAATTAGTTATTCGCCCATATAAAAATTGCTATTCTCGTCGAAAAATTGCTGAAATAGTTTGTCTAAGTGATTCGACAGTGCAAAGTATTATTTATAGATTCCTGCGCGAAAACGGAGTAGTCGATAAGGGCAGAAAAGCCCCAAACAAAATTTTTAATAATGCAGAGGAGCGTTACATAGTTAGGAAAATAAAGAAAAATCCGAAGCTATCTGCTTCCAAATTAGCTGCAGAAGTTAAAAATGACTTGAACAAAACTTGCAGTGCTGAAACAATTCGCCGTGTCCTAAGAAACCACGACTTTAATGGTAGAGTAGCCCAAAGAAAAAAAAAATTTTAAATAAATAAAATCAAGCTGCACGACTAAAGTCCGCTAAAGATCAAAAAGTTTTTTTTTGCAGCTCTGTATATGGTTTAAGGCCCAACTATAATATGCGTAGAATAGCTTTGGCTACAGTCAAAACTCGAAGAAAAGACTGTCAAATGCGTAAGGCAAATTTAACAAGAATTTGTGTGGTTATATTATACTGATTGAGTTTAAGTACTTACTACACTCAGTTGCAAAAAAATGGAATATATGAAACATTAATTTATTATATATACATAAAATATAAATGCATATATATATATATATATATATATATATATATATATATATATATGAGTTCAACTTATAAATGTGTATATTATCATAAGCAAGTTAACTAATTTCCATTAAGAAAGCAATTATAGATTAAATTGAAAAAGTAATAAACAATGCAACGGTGTGTGCAAGTGGGTCATTAATTGAAGGAAAATACACAAATACATTTTGTCATATATAAATATGTATATACTAGAACAAAGAAAGATAAAATATAATACTTCTTATGCACTTTTCTGCATTTTTCCTTTATTTTTCGATTATAATAAAAGATATCAATTTTATCATAAAGGCACTTATAATTTTTAACATTATTTATTAAATTTTCTATAAAATTATTTTCGGCGTCCATTGCGGCTTCTTTTGTGCGTGTATCACAGTCTACGGTTTGTGTGTATCTAATAACTATTTTCAATGCAACCCTTTTTTCTTAAAGAAAATGCGATCAGTTTCGTTCTATGCGTAGAAAAATAAAATTTAACGAAACTTGCCGAAAAGTTAGCAAAGCAAATTATTGTCGCACACATTGGATTGTATGTATTCGCAAATTCGCCTGCACTAGCGCACGCATATTATAGTTGGGCCTTTACGCCATACGTAAGTTTGACCATCAGAGCCGAAGATGTTGAATTTTGATTCATCAGCAAAAATCACATGCTCCCAAAATCTTGAGTCTTTGGTAATGTGATCTTTAGCAAATGTTAGTCGTGCAGCTTGTTTTTTTTATTTATAAATGTATTTTTTTTCGGGCTACTCTACCATTAAAGTCGTGGTTTCTTAGGATACGGCGAATTGTTTCTGTACTGCAAGTTTTGTTGAAGTAATTTTTAACTTCTGCAGCTAATTTGGGAGCAGATAGCTTCGGGTGTTTCTTTATTTTCCTAACTATGTAACGCTCATCTGCTTTATTGAAAATTTTGTTTCGGGCTTTTCTGCCCTTATAGACTACTCCGTTTTCGCGCAGAAATCTATAATTAATGTCGAATCACTTAGACAAACTATTTCAGCAATTTTTCGACGAGAATAGCCGTTTTTATAAGGGCGAATAACTAATTCTCTTTGTTTAATCGTAGTGCGTTGTCCCATTATTTAAAAAGGTGTCTCCGAATCAACCAGCTGTAAAAATCGCACTAAGGGCCATTATTACAACTTGGTGTTATCTTAAAATGAGATTTTATCGTTAAGATAAACACATTTTCATTATTAAAACTTTCCTTTAATCTAAGTATGTACGATATATTAAAGGCAAGTTCGACTTTGCGATAAGTTTTACCAGGAGGATTTATGTTTATATTACCATATTTTCTTATTTTTTAATATGGTAACACCAAACATAGGTCTGCTTCAGAGAACGAAATTGTGTACAAGAAAATTTAATGTACACCCGCTGTACAATGTACACCCTCAATACATTGAAGACATTGCCTTTCTTTCGTTGTGTACACTTGTTTTGTGTACATCTTCGGCCTGTACTTGTGTACATCTCCGTGTGTATGGAAATGCCATATTTCACAGTGGCAAGCCTCTATAGTGATGGTAATAATATCTTGAAATTTGTTTTCCTGGCAATTTTATAAGGATCGTTTTATGTATGAAAGTATACTTACCTCTTTTACATTTAATTTCATTTGCAAAATGCAGCAAATTCTTGGAAAATAGCCGCGTTTCTGTTGTTTTGTGTTATTGCTTGCCCGAAAAATGAATATATTTTATTTGATCATTTTTATTATGAGTATATTTGTTTTTTGTGGTGTTGTTGTTATGTGTGCGTCTATTTAAAAACTCTTGGCGCCTCATAGTCCCACGCATTAATTTTATAAAGAGACAAAAACAAATATAATGTTATCATCACCGCAAATGTGTATACGGACATAAATGTTTTCAATGTCTTCAATTTTTTCAATGTCTTCAATGCACAGTCCTCTACACTCAAGATGTATTTGTGTATAAAGTGTGGAATGTATACATTTTTCAATGTCTTTTTTTTTTCGATGTCGTTGATGTAAGCTTGTGTACACAAAAGCTAAAAAAGTACACTATTTCCTTCTCTGGTCTGCTTCACTTGAAAAGTTTTTTGCTCGTCTTCTCACAGCTCGCACGATTGTTTCCTTAGATGCTGACATTTTTTATTTTATAACACAAAGTTATATTTTCACAAATAAAAGATGCATATATTTTTATAAGGTAAAAACAAGTGTGCCGTTGCCACTACAATTTTTCGCGATCTAAATAATCTTTCAAAAGTAATCGGTAATTGCTAGTGGTATTGCCACACAATAAGAAATATACATTTAATATTACCGGCAAGTTGTAATAATGAAAAGTTGCTACCGGCCACTTTGCCGACTTGTTATGCTAACGTTGGCTTTTACTACCACCAACTTTGTCGTCAAGTTGTAATAATGGCCCTAAAAGCTTATCTGAATAATTAAAAACATAACTACAAACAATAGTTATACTTATCGTGATGTCAATTAAACAAGTGTAATAATAAGCTGGTTGAAATAAGCTGTGACTACAGACATGCATACGTTTTCTTAGTTTTATTTCTTAAGCTTATAAATATATTAATTTTAAATCAAAAAATATATTTTTTTCGAAGTTAAGGAAGTATTTTATTAAATCTTTTTGAATTTTTCCAATAGTTTGCTTCATTCAAAAGTTATATCGACTTCTTCTTTTTTAATGAGTGTGGTTGAAATAAGCTGTGTATACTATGTATTCAACGTGAAAAATAAGATGAAATATATTTCCTGAATAAAATGTAAAATAAATTTTTTCATCCGCACACTTCTCCATGTCTTCGCGCAACAAATTCAACAAGCAAATGACGTTTTTTCCTTCAATCAGATTCGGTTACGTAAAAAAAATCATGAGGCAAATAAAAATATCAAAATGTTTTAATTTTCATCAATCAGGGCCGACAACATGTACGTGTTTGTTGCTTCATTTTGTACGTCTCCTGGGCCCATAATATAATTTCTTACACTTTGTGTTGTGTATGTTTTTATATTTGTATATATGTATGTATGTTCATACATATATAAATATGGCTGTTATATATTTATAATAATTCTTTCATGGTATTCCAAAGGCCGAAGAAAACTGTCTTTTATTGTTTTGTTTTTTCAAAATGTACATAGATACATATATTTTTATTTTCTGCAATGTTTAGTCTGCATACACTAACATTTTTTCTACATACATTTTTCTAAAAAAAATCTCTTATTATATATATTGATAAAAATGTTTTATAATGAAAAATTGTTTATAGTAAAAAATTTTGTGTTAATCAAAGCGTCTGACGGCCCTTTTCACAATGTGTGATTAAATTTTAATTGACACTTTAACCGGCAGTTAACTGAAATTGTGTTTCACAATGTATGATTAAAATTTAACTGACAGAAGTTAACCGAAATGTTGCTGTTAAATTTAACCGAACAAATTCTCCTGGTTAGTATGTTAATTGTCACTTCAATAAGAAAACAAAATGAGAGAAATTGCATTCAGCACTTATATTTTTCAATATTTATAATTAAAGTAGAGTAAAATCCAAAAAACAAAATGGTAGTTGAACATAGAAATCATTTATCTTTATCTAGTGAATGTAGAAAAATATTTAGATTATAAAAATCTAGAGTTAATTAAATTGTCGATGCCATAAACAATGATATAAAGTCCGCAACAAGCAAGTAAGTTCCTTCGTTATATCTATATCTGTCATGGTTAATACATTTTTAATAAATTTCCTTTAATTAAAATAAATCATGCTTTATCAGCTACCCAAATGGTGTTATTGGCCCTAAGATTTTACGCTGCAGGCAGCTTTCTAATAGTTGTAGGAGGTTATTGTGGTGTCTCAATATCGACTGCTTTTCGCGTTGTAAAAAAGTTTCTGAGGCAATCGCTAAACTACCAAAAAAATTTATAAAAATGCCGCATTCTGAAGAACACATTGGAAAAACAGCCCAACAGTTTTAGTATAAGTGACGAAGAAGAAATTAGTTCCGATGGATTTTCGCAAATGCGAAATCTTATGTAACTATATGTACGTGCTAAAATAAAAATTAGAAATAAAGATCCTTTAAGAAACTTTAGATATTTTTGAGAGAAGTGTTTTCAATTTGAATTTGGAATATCAGATAACATTTAAAAGATCTGATTTTCCTAAAACGCGGAATTCCACCTCTTTTTATAAATGAAAAAACTAGAATTAATACATTTGAGTCTTCCATTACACTATTTTCCGTAAGCACAAAGTTAAATGTTGCCATATTACATACAGAACACACTGATTAAGTAACTAAATGATGGTGAAAAGCAAATGATTAACCATCGGTTAAAAACTGCCTGTTAAGAAAAGTGTCAGCTAATATTTCGTAAATGTTAACTTAATCATACATTGTGAAAAGGGCCGTAAAAGTCGATGAGAATTAACGTACTTTAATTTTTACAATAACAAAATATATATGCGTTCGCTGCGGCAACACAGATAATCTTATTTGTTTCGCACATAATATTTTCTCATATCAACATATGCATATCCAAACCCCAGCAAACACTACGACAAATTTTTTATGTAATTGGTTCCTTTATAGAGCTTTATTTCTTTTAATACTTATTAGTACTGATTTCAAATCAAGCATTCGTTTTTGTTGGGGATAATACTTAACAATGTATATTAACTTTTACTGCGTGAGCATTCTTCATGGGATATCTATAAGTACATATCATCTAGTGATCAGAAGTTTAAAAAAGGAAACTACTTTTTTGTAATATGCTTTATTGTCAATAAAGTAGTTTGAATTTAAATACTATCGATATTTTATTTTCCGAAGTTGAAAGTAGTTGTCAAATATTGCATCAGATATTGCACATGTATGTAGGTATTAACACTTAGTGCGAGCCGATATTTATTTGTTTCTACACGAATAAAATACATATTCCTTACCCTACAATAATACAAACAATTGTTAAGCTAATTTTCTTATTCACATACATATATATATATATAAGGAATAACGCCTTTGAGGTCGTAAAGCAAAAATTCGCACAGTTGGACGAAAGAGATTCTAAGTAAATGGTTTTGGTTACGGACGAAATGATCATAAGAAAAGAGTTTAGGAATAATCAGAGTTTAGATTTAATAGGTGAATTCGAAACAACAGGTTTTTAAAGAACTAAAGTATTGGTACTCATGCTTGTGTTTTTATGGTAAAAGCATTGTTTTTTAATTGGAGTATATTATGAAAAAATTCGCGTGAGATTCGCAACTCAATTTTATAGCAGAACTGTTACAGCTGCTATTCAAACAATATGCAGAAGTGGCAATTTCAACAGGTCAGTTTGTGAAAAGAATTGGTAAGATTTTCGATTGTTTTAATAATGGTTCCCTTTATGGCGATAGCTGCTACAGATCTGCAGTTCAAGTTAAGAACGAACCTCACAAATTTATAAAAAATTTTATAAAATATCTGGAGGACATGGAATTCGTTCACCAGAAAAAGTGTGTTTTCTTGTAATGACAAAATCTCATAATCAGGGCAAGTTAGAAAATAAATTTTCTGTACTGCGGCAAAAGGAAGGCAACAATAGCAACCCTTCCGTAGCCGGGTTAAATACTATTTTGGCAAAAGTTATGGTTGCTAAAATTGTTTAATCAAGTTTTTCCAGTAACTGTGAACTTGAACAAGACGAGATTAACTTATGATGTCCACAAAAAAAAAAAAAAAAAAAAATATATATATATATATATATATATATATATATGTATGTATATATATATATATATATATATATATATGTGTTTAACGACGATGTATATGCACATTACTTTTTAGAAGATATTTTTAATAATTCTGAGAATATAAATTTTGAACTGGTTTCCATGAGATACTTCGTTGAGTATGTTGCGTTTAAAATTATTCCAAAATTACAATGTGAAAAATGCTGTAATGAGTTTGGGAACATGGATGAAATTTTAACCGCTCCAAGCGAGCTTTTTGTATTCTTTAAGAATTATCAGTCTCCCACAGATTTTGGAAAGTTAGCTGCTCCATCAGACAAACTAATGCATGCAAGTAAGAAACATATTTTAATATTTCCCATTATCTTTGAAACTGAACCGGAACGAAATGGTATAAAATCATATATTATTGACTTGTGCAAATGGTCAACCCCAGAATGGTTAAGTGATGATTGCTTCCACTATAAACAGCAATTATTGGACTTTTAAAATTATTTTAATTATTGCTCCTCCTTCGAAAGCACTGCTTTTGGGCTATAGAAAAAGGTACATAGTTCTAGGCTAAGAAAAGTGCAGATTTTTTCAAATATATAAAAATATAAAAACAATTCTAAAAAAAATAATAAAAGAGAAATATAACAAGAAAAATAAATAAATGCAATATATTAAAATAAACATTATATTGCTAACAATAATTAAGTTTTTTTTCTGTATAAACATTTTTAAGAAGGTTGAAATATTTTTATTAAAATCTCCAACTCTCTTGATTTTACCAAAATAAATGTATCCTAAATGTTTTAGCTTCAATGCATAATAACGTAATAGAATTTATAGAAAGGGTTATTGCGTATGACAATTTTTTATAAATAAAAAAATTATAATTACTATGATTTTATTTGAATTCGTAAATACAAAATCAGTTCTTCTATTTTAACAAAGCGAATGCATTCAAAATTTTTGATTTATCATTATATATTTATATTTTAATCAATTCATATAAGTTACCACATAAGATGTTTATATTTCTAAAATTATAAAATAGTTAACGTTAAATTTGTATTAATTATTGTGGAAGAATAACCCTATATTAAATTTATTTTAGTCTGGCAACGCCAATTATGAATTATTAAAAATAGGTAGATGTAAGTGAGAAGAATAATAACTTTAAATAAAAGAGCTCAGTTACATTTTGACATTATAACACGTTGTTTTACTCAAAATCGTGTCTGCGATTAAGAACTCGTGGAATTCGTTAACTTATATAAGGCAAAATGAGTTCATTTAAAATAAAGCAGGTCAATTGCTGAACGATTCACAGACCCACTAAAAAAATCATTAAGAACTCGTGGAATTCGTTAACTGGCGCCCAACGCAGAAATGACACCTTAACCCATATCTTAAAAAATAAAAAAATCATAATTGATTTAACGTTTAAGATAAATCTGATTTTGGTGATTTTTTAAATAAAAGAAAAAAGTATGCTTATTAAGTCAAATAAGTAAGAAGTGCTTTAAGTTAAAAAAAAAGATATTTGTGAAAAGCCCTTCATGAAAAATACTACTTACTTAAAAGCACACAAAAACTTTGATAAGATCAAATCATTATATTAATGGTAAAATTTGAAATTATTAGAAAATCTAAGTATTAAACTTTAAAATCAAAGATAAAAAAGACATAAAAAAGTACCGTTTATTAATTGCAATTAAAAATCAGAAATCACACATTGGTGTATTCGTGGTTTTGTTAAGCCAACAAAAAAAAATATTTGACTGTTGAAAAATAAAACAATAAAAGAAATTATCGAATAAAAAAAGACAGAAAGAGAATATTGCAAACATCACAAAAATAAAAGATAGAGAGAGCACATCGCAAACATCAGATGAATAATAATATGAAATAAAGAAACATCTAGAGAATTATATGAATTGAAATATAGAAGCATTAACGTTTTCTGATAGAAAAAGAGATAAGACATTTTAAGAGTATTTGGACCTTTTAATTTTTTGCCGATGGAGTTTCAATGCAGCTGATTTCGATGCAGCAAAATCGTATCCAATAATATTAGTTTAAGTATAACTTTTTTAAATAAAAAATAGTAATAATAATTTTTCTTTAATCAATTTTTTCATTTACTAAATTTATATGTTGTGACAAAATTGTCTATTTCTATTAATAATCTATCAGTTCTTATAATTACTAACTTAAATATTCATTCCTTGATCATATTTTCTACTAAAATAAAAAAAGCATTTGTCAAAAAAAAAAAAGAAACAAATGAATAGAAACGAGGTGTTAAGTCTTGTTGAGTCGGCAGTGAATGCTACTTAAGCATATTATATATACATATATAATATGGCAGTGAAAGCTGCATATTATATATACAGCTATATACACACGATTGGCAGGTCTTACAATATTGCAAGATCTGGCAATGTCCTAACAATATGCTGACAACGAAAAATTGTTAGCAAATGGTAAATCTTATAAATAAGATTATAATGGATAATATGGGTAAGGAGGAGGTTATAAAAGCGCTAAATGAGCGATCAAGACTAAATGCTCTACGTGTCTTTATATCAGGTCTACGCAAACCTTTGTCCGATATTTGTTTCTCTGCAAACCCACCAGATCTACCCACAGCTCTAGCTACAGCACAAGAGCTTGAACAAAATCATGAACGTTACAGATTCGCTAATGCATTTTCTAACCAAAAAAATTTTTCTCAAAGTGTAACGACCAACAAACAAGCCTTGCAATTTCCACTGCCCGTTCCGATGGAAGTAGATAAAAATTCATCGTATTTCAGAAAACCAACTTTATTTCAAGTTCAAAGTTCCAACCAAAATTATACTAGTCAAAAGTCAAATTCAAATGAAAATTCGTTCAAACGTCGGTTTGTTGGCAGCAACACCGATCAGTCTCAAATTCAAAGAACGCAAAGGATCAATCACGCGGAAAAATTTGAGGAAGATGATCTGTATGAAAATGAATATATTTCCTGTAACGAACCAGAAGACTATGTACAAGATAATTTGAATTTTTTAGTGTAAAGTTGCCCTTGCCCTTTATTGTAATTGTAATAAAACAATGAATGGTCAAGAGCTGAAACTTTTAGTAGACTTCAAAAAATTACACACGCAATTTTAATTTTATAAAAAATATTAAATCACTAACTAACCCATTTAAAATTAAATCAATAAACGGATCTACGCTTATTACAGAAAAGTGCGAAATTAACCTTTTAAATCATACAACAACATTTTTTATATTGCCATGCTTAAATTCTTTTGATGGAATTTTAGGCTATGACTTTTTAAAAGAAATAGAGGCCTTCATTGACACTAAGAATTCTTTTTCATAAAACCGGAAAAGATCAAGTTATCCATTCTGTGTGTAAACAAGTAAATTCAATCGAAATTGAAAGTAAATATGTTCCTACCGATATACGTGATGAATTCAAAAATCTAATTCAAAGCAATCTAATATCATTTGGTCATTATGACAGAGCTTTGCCAGCCAATACTGAAATAGTAGCCACTATAAATTTAAAAAAGAAGGAACCTATTTACTCTCGAAGCTATCCGTATGCCATTTCCGCAACAACGTTTATAAATAGAGAAATAGAAAATCTTCTGAAAGACGGTATTATAAGGAAATCCTCATCAACTTATAACTCGCCTATTCATATCGTAAGCAAAAAAGGCATGGATTGTGAAGGTAAACAAAAACTTCGAACGGTTGTATATTTTCGAAAAATAAATGATTTCACTGTCACAGACAAATATCCCATGCCTGATATTTCTATAATATTATCTAATTTATGCAAATCACAATTTTTCACCACCCTTGACTTAAAATCCGGATTTCATCAAATAATGCTCGCGGAAAAAGGCAGGTGCAATACTGCCTTCAGCGTTAACAACGGAAAATACGAGTTTTGTCGTTTACCCTTTGGACTCAAAAATAGTCCCAATATTTTTTAGCGGGCTATTGAAGATATTTTGCGGGACGAAATCGGAAAAACATGCTTTGTTTACATGGACGATGTAATAATATTTTCAAAAGATGCAAGAAGTCTTATTTCTCATGTCAATAATATACTGAAAAAATTATCAACTGCTGGAATGCAAATTTCAACAGAAAAATCAAAATTTTTTAGACAAGAAGTCGAATATCTCGGATTTGTAATTTCCAGAAATGGAATCAAAACTTCACCAGATAAAGTTCATGATATCTTAAATTTTCAAATACCCAAAACTTTAAGAGCTTTAAGGTCGTTTATTGGTCTAGCCAGTTACTATAGACGGTTTATCAAAAACTTTGCCGACATAGTAAAACCGCTGACTACATACCTGCTTGGAGAGAATGGAAATGTTAACGCAAGAAGGTCAAAAAACATCAAAATAAATTTGTCCCCAGAAGCGCTTAGTGCGTTCGAAAAAGTTAGGCATATATTAGCTTCTGAAGATGTACTGCTTCAACACCCTGATTTCAATAAGACATTTGAATTGACTAACGAAGTAAGTTCTAACGCTATTGGAGCCTTCTTGTCTCAAAATAATAAAGCAATTACCATGATTTCTAGAACGCTTTCATCTACAGAACAAAATTACGCAACAAATGAGCGTGAACTACTCTGTATAGTATGGTCGTTACAAAAACTGCGACATTATTTGTACGGGGTAAAAAATCTTAAAATTTTTACTGACCACCAGGCATTAACGTTTGCAACTTCAGACAAAAACCCCAACCCTAAAATTAAAAGATGGCAAGCTTTCATAGCCGATTTTTCTCCGAAATTTCACTACAAGGCCGGTAAAGAAAATGTCGTTGCGGATGCACTGTCGCGCCAGTATATGCACAATTTCAGTAACACAGACTCTGAAACAGTACACAGTGAAATCTCCTTTTCTAGAACAATAAAATCCATCACTGCCCCTGTTAATCAATTTACTAATCAGTTAGTCATTTCGAAAGCTTCTGAAAATAGCAAAATAATACGAATCTTATTTAAACAATACAAAAGACACATCATAAACTATAATAACATTCAGGAGCTATTGGTAATTTTGCAAGACTGCTTAAGCCATCGAACCGTGAATGCCATACATTGTAATTTGAGTACATTGGCGGAAATTCATAATGAAGTTCTAGATAATTTTTCCTCTATAAAATTTATCCACACACAAAAACTCGTAATAGATTTAACAAATAAAAATGACCAATTGGAGACGTTAAATTTAGAACATAATAGAGCTCATAGATCTCTGTGTGAATATTACAAACAGATTACATCCGAATATTTTTTTTCCAAAAATAAGGAAAGTGCTAACATCAAATATTAAAAACTGTAAAATGCTTGGAAAACAAATACAATAGAAACCCACCAAACACAGTAATCGGAGCATCGCCGATACCTGATTTCCCAGGGCAAATTCTTCATGTAGATATTTTTTCAACTAACAAATTTCATTTCCTCACTTGTAATGTAAATTTTCAAAGTATGCAGTTGTTATACATATAACTTCAAGAGCTATTATTGATGTCAAAACCGGTATTTTGCAAGTTCTTAATATTTTCAAAAACACTAAGCTTTTAGTTTCTGATAACGATAAGTCTCTTGAATCAAATACTATTAGAAGTATGCTAAGGGATCTTTTTAACATTGAACAATTTTTCGTACCGCCCTTACACAGTGAAAGCAATGGCCAGGGGGAAAGGTCTCGTTCTACATTGCTCGAAATAGCCAGGTGCGTTAAAGCACAGAATGACATTACTGAAACCTCAGATTTAATACCACATAAAATGTTTATATTTCTAAAATTATAAAATAGTTAACGTTAAATTTGTATTAATTATTATGGAAGAATAACCTTATATTGCATTTATTTTAGTCTGGCAACGCCAATTATGAATAATTAAAAATAGGTAGATGTAAGTGAGAAGAATAATAGCTTTAAATAAAAGAGCTCAGTTACATTTTGACATTATAACACGTTGTTTTACTCAAAATCGTGTATGCGATTAAGAACTCGTGGAATTCGTTAACTTATATAAGGCAAAATGAGTTCATTTAAAATAAAGCAGGTCAATTGCTGAACGATTCACAGACCCACTAAAAAAATCATTCAATAACAGCTCCGCCGTCTATAAAGAATTTGGCACTAAATATATATACATATATATATATATATATATATATATATATATATGTATGTATATATATATATATATATATATATATATATATATGTATATATATATATACATATATATATATATATATATATATATATATATGTATGTATATATAAATAAAACATGCGTAGGTATTGCCGAGTAAGTACAGGTCATTGCTTTTTGCATGATGGTTTAAACCTTTCGCTCCTACTGAGATTATATATCCCAGTGACGTTCCTTACTTCATAACTTTTGTTTTTCTTTTTATAATTTAATATGTAATGTATCCCAATAAACCTAGAATGTTTACTTGTGATTAACCTAAAAAATAACTGTGTTAATTTATAACGGGCATAATTTATGTGCATTTTATTTGCATGGAGTCACGTGTTTTTTTGGCAGATTCAGTTTTTATTTTGTTAAAACCGTAGAAGTTCTTGTTGTTTTACTCACATATTTATATAGAAGAGAAAAGTAAGTAAGGGAATATTATTTTTAATGTATTAAAACAAAAAAGATTTTCAAAGTGTATGGTGGTAGAAGGATTTCCTTTTCTTTGGGACATATTGTCCCAATAAGTTTATCAAGCGGGATCTATTATCCCAGTAAATTTTCAAGTGGGATCTATGATCCCAATAAGTTTTCAAGTGGGATCTATTATCCCAATAAGCTTTCAAGTGGGATCTATGATCCCAATTTTATCAAGTGGGATCTGTGATCCCAAAAAGGTTTACAAATAAAAATTTGACGTGTAATGTCCCAACGAAAAGCGTTATTGGGATTATATGTCCCAGGATAATGCTAAGGATATTTTAATTCTAAGCGCCGAACGTCTTATATTTTTGTATTCTAATTGTATTTGACTTCACAATTGAAAATATCCTATCAGGTTTCGCAAAAAAACTCAGGGGTGAAAGGGTTAAAGACTTATGGAATGTATCCGGGACAAGCGGGAAAACGCCATGTCCAAAGAAGTGATATACACATGTACGCAGTGTGCTTTCAACTCTCACCTCGAGTGCAGTGTTTTGTTAAGTGAACCTTTTGAAAAAAAGAGAATTAAGAAAAAAGAAAAGCAAAAAGAAAATTTAAGAACTTTATATTACTATAATAATTGAATTTTTCGTATTTTCACCTTCTATTTTCCACCTGTATCGATCATATTTACCGTAGCTCCCATTATGGGCGGTATTCTTTTTGATAGGGACAAATCAGTCTCTAACCCTAATTCAATAAACCCCTTATACCTGTTAATGAGCAGAGTCGGTGTCCATGCAGAACGTGGTCTTTCGGATGTGTCTCCCTTTCTTATACAAAGATCTATTGATGCTGTCGCAGGGAAAGTAAAATTCTGCAAGAATTAATGGAAAACAAGCTAATAAAATTATTAAAATGATAAGCTTATCTTTGGTTATTTTTAAGAAAGTGGAAGAACATAATACACTAAATAAGTCCAAGGGAGTCTTTTACTCAAGTGAACTAAGAAACTTAACTGATGAGGAACTCTTGAGCGAAATACAAGAACAAAACCCTAATGTGCTAGAAATCAAGAGGTTTAAAAAAAGAGAGCCCGAAAGTAGACAACTGACATCAAGTGATATTGGATTATATGTAGCAACATTTAACGTAAGCGAATTACCCGAAAAGATTTTGCTTGGCTACATGTACACAATAATAAAACCATATATACCCAATCCTCTTCGGTGCTTCAAATGTTTTCAATTCGGCCACGTGTCAGATGGGTGCCTTTCAGAACAAAAAATTTGTCCACATTGTAGCAAACCTGAACATACTCCAGTTGATGAAACAGGCAAACGAGAAAAGTGTAATAGAGAAGCAAAATGTGTAAATTGTCAACAACAACACAACAGCTATTCTATATATATAAAAAAGAATATGATATACTAAAGATTAAAATTACTAAAAAAAAACACTGAACGAAGCGCGAAGGGAATATGAAAAACAGAATCAACTACCAACAACATATGCCAATGAAGTCAAACCATGTAATTGTAAATGCAAATGTCAAGAAGAAATAACAAATATAAATACGAATGCAAAAGACAAAGAAAAAACAACAACTGATTCTGTAAAAACAACACCAAATTCTCCAGTGCGTCAAATAACTAAAGAAGATGGAACAAAATTCGAACTACTCCCAAAAAATATATCAAAGAGGAAAAAACGTGAACTAACAAGTGCAGAAAAGAAGAAAAAAGAGAACTCAACAAAAGTATCATTAGCAACAAATGCTAACCTAAATCTAAATAACGATGATAGCAAAGGTGACTCCAGTGACTCTACCTCTAATGAGCAGTCAATATAAAATAATACAATGCAACTCTAACGGACTTTCGCATCACTTTGACGAACTAAAACTTTTATTAACTAATTTTTTTGCTTTGTGCATTCAGGAAACTAGATTTAAATGAAGTCATTACACTAATCTAAAAAATTATACGTGTTTTTTTAAGAATACAACTTCATCCACTACTGGTAGTAGAAAAATTTATAAATAACAACAACATAAACATACTAAATAGACCGGACTGTGCAACACCTTTTAGTCTTGCGTACAAATCTTTTAGTAATATAGACTTAAGTTTAATATGTCTAAACATTAACCATCTCTTTGAATGGAATGTCTGTGACGATTTACACAATAGCGATCATTACCCTATCATTATCAGTCTAAATAATTGTTCGCCTAATCTTGAACGTAGACCTAGATGGAATATGAAAAAAGCAAAATGGGAAGACTTTAGATGTAGTTTTACAGAAGACCTGGCTAGTAGTAACAACATAGATACAATTGAAAGACACATAAGTAATACTATTCTAAATTCTGCTATGAAAGCTATTCCTTTAAAGAGCGTGACCTACAAGAGAAAAGAAGTCCCTTGGTGGAATGAAAACATATAATCTCTCATTAAAGAGAGAAGAAAATTGCTACAAAATTTTAAACAAAATTGAACCTCTGAGAATTTACCAAAATTTTTAAGGGTTAAATTAAAAACCCGTAAGTTCATTAGAAATAGTAAGAAAAAATGCTGGTCAAATTTTTGCGAGTCTATAAACCTTCGAACACCTTCGTCAGAAGTATATAGGAAAATTAAAGCTTTGAATGGTATCTCTTCATTTCATACAATCTCGGATATAGAAGATAACGATAAATTGTTAACAGAAAACACTCATATATCTAATTTCTTAGCAAAACATTTTGCAGAGGACTCATCATCTTCAAACTTTTCAAAAAGGTATCATCACCAGGGCCTGACAACATAAGATATGAAATGCTAAACAAATTAGATAATAATGCTACAAAATATCTCTTGGAATTTTACAACACAATCTGGACGAAACAGGTGTTTCCAACCAAATGGAGGAATGCGGTAATTATCCCAATATTAAAGCCGGGTAAAAACAGCCTAAAAGCAAATAATTATAGACAAATCTCACTCACTAATTGTATGTGTAAGGTCCTAGAAAGAATGGTAAACAAAAGGCTAGTTTATATTTGGAAATAAATAATGCTCTTAATATAAATCAGTTAGGACTTAGGAAGAATAGAGGGACAATAGATAATTTAGCGGTTTTACAATCCGACATTATGGAAAGCTTTTCATTTAAAAAGGATTTAATGGCAGTCTTTTAAGATCTAAAGAAAGCTTATGACTGTGTTTGGAAACAGATGATATTCAAAAAATTAAATACCTCCAACATACAAGGATATATGGTTGCTTTTATTTCGAACCTTCTACAAGACTATTTTGTTGGAAACTCGCCATCAAACTATTTTGATTTCGAAAATGGAGTCCCACAGGGATCCGTTATAAGTGTCACCCTTTTTCTTTTGGTAATTGATGATATATTAGACCAGTGTCAGAAAGATGTAAAGACACTCTTGTACGCTGATGATCTAGTCATATATTGTTCAGGAAAAAAGAATTCAGCTATAATTAAAAAAATTCAGTTAACTATTAATAAGATAGAAAAATTTAATAAAAAAAGCGAGTTTCAATTTAATAAAGATAAGACAATGGCAATTAAATTTTCTAGACGCTTGATACCTGCCAACAGTAGTAGCACCATAAAACTATGTGGCACAGATATTCAATTTGTAAAAGAACACAATTTCTTGGGTGTTACATTTGATAGAAAATTAACATTCAAAGCTCATATTAAGAAAATTAAAGCTAAGGCAAATTCAGAATTGAACATTATTAAAATGTTAAAACACTCTCAATTTGGTTCAGACCCACAATTGCTTCTAAAAATTTTACACACAATCGTTCTCCCTACCATTGATTATGCGTCAGTTATATATCTATCTTCCTGCAAAACAGACATAACTAGCTTGGAATCCATTCAAAACACAGGAATAAGACTTTCCATTTTTGCCTTCAGAACTAGTCCTGCATGTAGTCTTCAAGTTGTATCAGCATCTCCCCCTTTACACCTTAGAAGATTGAGATATCTGCTTAATTACACACTAAAATTCCTTTCAATGCAAAATCATCCTTTATACTCAATGATAACTAACAATTCAAAAATAGAACTTCTTAAGCAAAAATACTACCCGTTTTACGTTAAAGCTGCATTAGAAATGTCCCATATTACCTCAAGATACACCATAGATAGAAACACAATAGAGAAAAAAAATTAAGTGATACTTCACCGTGGTGTTTCTCTGATATTAACGTAGATTTTTCCATTGCAACCTGTAACAAGCGTGATATGTCATCCCCTGAAATGCAACAGAAATTTTTGGAATCAATTAACACAACATATCCGAATCACGATTACATTTTCACTGATGGCTCTGTGATGAATGAAAAAGCTGGATTTGCAATTTATAGCAATTCCATTACCGTCTCAAACCGTATCCCAGATTATTCCTCTATATAAATATATCAGGTAATGCAAAGGCAGACTTTCTCGCAAAAAATTCTCTTGAATAATCGGTATCAGCAGATTACAAATATCAATACTCAGACTACAAACAATGAATTCGAAAATACGTGTCTGACCTATGGAATGAATCGTAGAATGATAACAACATATCTAAATTATACGCAATACAAAAAAACATTGAAGTTAAGTTTAAAAGAGCAACCTTACTAAGATCAGAGTTTGTCAAATTAAATCGATTGAAAATTGGTCATTATATCATGTTTATTTTCCCACAAACACAAAATTGAGAAAACTCTACCTCCACTTTGCATTTGTGGTAGTGAACTAAAAATTTTGCACATATTTAATGAATGTAATCTTTTACAAGCAAAGCGAGCGAAACATAAAATACATTATATAAAAATTCTTAAAAATTAAAAAGAATTTAAAAATGTTAAAGAATTCATGATAGAGATTAATTTATACAACTCGATTTGAATCTAAACTTTAGTAATTTTTTCTCCTAGTATTAAAAAAAATTTAAAAATAATAATAATTAAAGCTTATGTAATTAAAACTTATGTAATCAAAACTTTTTGGCCTATATAACCTTTATAGTGTTGGGGCCTTAAAAATAAATAATAATAATAATAATAATACACATGTACGCATATAACTACCACTTAGTTATAAACAAGCAATATTACAATATTCGGTTGTGCCGAATCTTATATACCCTTCACTAACGTAAGTCTGGCATTACATATATATTTACGAACTAATTTTATTCTTACTAAGTTATAAAATAGTTTTAGTTAGCACAAAAACAACAACGTCAGTTGACTTCTTGATTACTTTTATAACGAAAAATATATCAATTTCCCACCCCTGAAAACGAAATGTTATTATTTTAATCAACGCAATTAGGAAAAAACATTTTTTTATATAAGAAAAACTACATATTGTAACAATTTTTATCACTATTTTAAATTATTAAATATTGCGGCTTTCCAACCTTGGAAACGAAATTTAGATATTTTCAATATTTGATTTCAATTTTGATTTTCCTGAATTGAAAAATTCAGGCGAAATTTTAATTTTAAATTTGTAAGCACTTTGGTCACTTTCATTTACTACAATATATTGTATGTAATGAAAAAACTCTCAATCTCCCAACCATGATACTGAAATTATTTTGTTTTGTTTGTTTTTATTATCAATGCTACTATTCATGAGTTATAAAGTAGTTTTGTTTAAGAAAAATTTTTAACTATTTTGGTCACTTTCATGTACTACAGAATATTGCACTTGTCCAACCCTTTACAAGAAATTTTTATTTTTTTTTCATTTTTGATGCCAAATTTGTTCATTCAAATTTTTACATGTACTATAAAAATGCTAAATGTGAAAACAAAAAATTAATTTCCCATCCCTGAAAAAAATTAGTTATTCTAAATGTGCAAACAAAAAATTAATTTCCCATCCCTGAAAAAAATTAGTTATTTTAGTTTTAAATAGACCATCGGGGCTTCCCAAAGCAAGAAATAGGTTCAATTTACAAACAAATAATTATATTGTATATACATTTTTTGTGGAGGGTATATATATATATATATATATATATATATATATATATATATATATATATGTATATATATATATATATATATATATATATATATGTATATATATATAAGTATAATATATATGAGATCAGTGGCTATTTAAATGTCGATTTAGTTAATTTTGATGAATATTTTAACTCTGTTTAAATACGCTTTCAGTTTTACAGTCAAACTTAAATACTTCAATTAACTTATGCGAAAAATGTGGCAGCACCATGAAATACGTAAACAAAAATCGCCATTGTTTTAGAAAACAGGTATTTTGCTTATATATTATAATTATATTAAATATATTATATTATAAATATTGTTTTATTGATTTTCGACATTATTCTATTGATAACTAACTTTAATTACGCAACTTCTTCAAATTTTTTAGCAAAATTTTTATTATCACAATGTTTTCTTCTTAAAAGAAAAAAAGTCAAGTCATATGTTTTCTGTGCTCGATTTAAATAACATTTAAATGGCCAATGACGAGCATTTAATTCTTATTTAAGTTTGTGGTGAAAAACATTTAAATAACTACTGACTTATTGCGCATTAATCCTACTATCACTGATCTTTCAGAGTTAAGGGATAAGATTGTGAAAATATCCTTATCCAAGCTAACAATTCCCGCATTTGACTCTTCAAATGCACCAGTTTGAATTTTATCTATATTTTCCTTTGTAAGAGATATATTTTCAATTGGCCGCAAGATGTTTTCTTGCAAATGGTGATGATTTAAAATATCTTTCACAAGTTTTTTACTATTCCTTCGTTCAATTCTATATTCTCATATTATTTCATTCATTGATTGATTTTAAATTTTATTGACAAAAATCGCAGACCACTACTAAAGAATATATACTATAAGAAGACGCATTTCGAACAAAGCATGGAATAAAATTTTAAAATCTTTAATGGTGCCGGGTAGAGCTGTACCGAACTAGAGCTGTGCCGAACTGAATCAAACGCTCTCAAACGCTCGTTTTTGACAAGAACCTCTAATCAAACCCATGTAATTTAAATGAGTTTGATTAGAGGTTCTTGTCAAAAACGAGCGTTTGAGAGCGTATGATTCAGTTCGGTACAGCTCTATACCGAACTGAATCATACGCTCTCAAACTAGAGCTGTGCCGAACTGAATCAAACGCTCTCAAACGCTCGTTTTTGCCAAGAACCTCTAATCAAACCCATTTAAATTACATGGGTTTGATTAGAGGTTCTTGTCAAAAACGAGCGTTTGATTCAGTTCGGCACAGCTCTAGTGCCGGGGGTAAGGGAAAAATTAAGAAAAAAAGCGGAAACCAACGTGTAGGATCGTTGGTCATCGAACATGTTTAAGGTTGGTTTCATCAAATTTAACTTAAGGTACTGAAAAGAAGACGAAAAAAAACATAAGCAAAAAACACATGCAAACTTGTTTGAAGCTCTTTACAAAAAAAACTACTTTCATTTCAAATCATTGTCAATGACTGAGCTACAATATTAATGTGCTTGTGTAATTTTCTTTTGCTTTACATGATGAGTGCAAGTGAGAAAATAAATAATTTAATATCGGGCAGGAAATGCTGCGTAAAGATGTGTAAAAGATCTAGAAGACATTTTAAAGGTTTACGATATTTTATTCGTTTTAGGGCAAATTTGGCGGGGAAAATATCTAATGCCTGAAGAAAATTACACAAAAATCTTTATATAGACGACCGTAACTTTGAAAGCTCATTCATTTGGATAAAAAAAATTAAAGGCGGAAGCAAAGCCTCTATAATATAAAGATGTGCTTCGAAATCCAATGACTTATTTATTCTCTTTCTCATGTTTTTTGCAAACAAAATTTTTGAGTAACTCTGCAAATAGAAAACACAGAACCTGTGTTTTCGTTGTTTTCATAAGTGCGTATGTATTAGTTTTGTTCTGCTGATGCTGGTTTAAAGCTGGATGAAAAATTGTGCCACGCAAAAACCGCTCCCCTCACCGAAAATGCCAAAACTGCCATGTTATGCCAGCATAATTGTGCTCGTGTAAACTAGCACAATGACTTATTTATTCTCTTTCTCATTTATTCTCTTATAGAGATGTGCGATTGAGCATATGATGTCACACAAAGCGTAGTTTATAGATTTATATATCATTGATGTAGATCGTTTTGTATACATTGCAAACAATGAAAAATTAAGAATAGCATTTGTTGTCAAAATTCGTATTACTGCTTTGGTGGACAACAAATGGTGCCCAAGAGTTCTCACTAATGTAGAATACAATGAGTGAGAGTGTTAAAAAAGCAACATTGTTTGTTTGACATCACTTCATCTTTCTTTCTTTGATCCTCTCTCTAAAAAATTTAATATTATGGCTTAATTTTTTCTTTTTTACTACACATTATATTATCTTACACATTATATTATCTTACACATTATATTCAATTCATTCCGCTTTGATCTTTTATAAAATAAACACTGCACTTAATTGCTTAAAACCCCTCCCGAGTTTCTATTTTTATTAAATACATGTGATAGTATGCACACAAGTAGTTGAAATGAGTACGATTTTCTATATAAATCAGGGATGCACAGCTCATGATACAATTGTTTGGAGAGAACTCACACATATTCTTATGCTCTTTCATTTAGTTCTCAACCCTACAAGAACTGAATGACCGAAACTAATACACACACAATATATTTACCTATACATTTATAAAACATTTTTTTCACAAAACAATGGTTGTCACTACTGATGGAATGCTACATCAACGCTGACAAATGTACGTGTCATAGTTTTATATTTGACATTTTTATATAATTTTTTAATTGTAGTGCAATTTAATAATGTAGTGAAAATTTAATACTTTTTAAATAATTTTGGCTGCAATATACATACTACGTAAACAACTGTAAGTATATGTTATATTAATAATAATAATATATTAAAGGTGGCAAATGTAATAAAAAACACGTGTCTTAAGCAGGAACCGTTGCGCGAGGAGCAGAACCCACTAAATAAGAGGGATATTTCGATCAACTCAGTGATAATTGTTAGAGCTGTACGGCTCCTGAATGAATTAATTCAATTGAATCATTCAGTCAAGTGAGCGATGTGAATCTTTCATTCAATTGAGCGTTTTTAGCTCAGTTGTTTCAGTTGATTCATTAGATCTGCCTCTTTCAGTAGCTCTTTTCAGTGATGTTTCAGTTTGTATGTCAAAATCCATACGAAAAAAATTAATTAATTCACACACATGTGCTAATGCATACATGTAGTATGCGCTTTATTTATAGAGTTGCCAGCTACTGAAACAACTGAGCTACTGAATGAACTGAGCTAGTGAAACAACTAAGTTACTGAATAAACTGAAGTACTGAAACAACTGAGCTACTGAATGAACTGAAACAACTGAATGAACTGAATGAATTAATTCAGTAAAGTGAGTGGAGCTAAAAAGAGCGCTCACTCAAAAGAAATGTTTTTTACAGCTCTAATAATTGTGAGTATTAAAAAGTCCTGATCTTTGCTTCTCATTTGTATTAAAATCTTTGATATTTACCAGGTCACATCAAAACACTGATACTGATGGAGTAAAAGTGAAAACGTAAATAAAAAATACATAATACCTATGTACATATATATATTTTGTTTGTATATAATTTTGTGTTGTGTTGTATTTAATTGTGTTTAGAAAAAAATAAATTTAATGTCAATAAAATAATGAAATTAAAATTAAACATGTTTTATTTCATCGAATTTGGTTAGGTTAGGATTGTTAGCAATCCCATCATTGGTGACACCATACCCATCAGGCATGACTGTCCGCAGTGACACCATACCCATCAAAGGTGACCGGTCAGCACTGAAACCATACCAGTCATTAGTGAAAAATTTGTATAGAACAGCAACATTAGAGTAAGCAGAGAGAATATATATTTAAAAGGCAATATTATTCACAAGTTAGAGAGGGATGCAAGATCACACGTACACAAAGTTTCTATCATTTTTCTCACATTGGCCTTAATAAAATGATAGAAACATAGTGCTTGTTTTTTATATCTTATTATATGATTAGAATCGTTTATATAAGATTCATAATTGCAATATTTTCTTCTTCGTAAAAATTTTTTGATTTTTTATAATGAATTATACTATTAAGTTGTTTTGGTTTTGCGCAATATAACATAAATCTCATACCAACATCTTTTACTTTTATAGAATTTATATATAATTGAGTATTTTAATTTTAAATTTAAGAAATTAAATTGAATTATGTTATTTAAAAATATGTGCATACATACATTGATATGTTTGCTTTTTAATATGAACATAATATTTCTGTTTTTATATCTTACTAACATTATAATTTGGCTGTAAATAAATAAGTTCTCTCAAATATATGTTCTCTTTGGTTTAGAAGAAATAGTTTTTATTACTTTTTTTTTGTCTTGGATTTCTAATCTTTTTATTTTTGTTATATGTATTTTATTTAAAAAAAAATATATATTGAATTACAAATTAATAATTTTAATATGTTTTATTTTCACGGAGAGAAAAGTTAATTTTCAAATAATGTTTTATATTATCTCTTATTTCTTTGGGGTTAAACAATCGCCAGGAATAACTTTCGCTGCCGTTGTAGCATTCTGTTGTGAGTAAAAATATTTTCTTTCTTCATTCATTCATTTTCAATACATCCATGCAGGCGCAGAACTAAAATGACAGTTAAGCGAATCTTCAGTGCATGTGAGTGTACCTACAAGCAAGTTCTTAACAGCGTTGCACAAGTTTAGATTGTGTTATTTTAGCAGTGAAAGAAAAACTTAGTTATTTAATAAAAATAAAAATATTTACTGGTAAAAAATAGAAAATACTATTTAGACCAATAAATAAATAAAAAGCGAGTGCTAGCAGATAAAAGATTAATAAAGAAAACACTGAATTTGAACACAAAATAAATTCAAAAACTTTGTAATGCAATGGCTGAATGCCGTAAATGCAAGAGGAGTATTCGTGGAGAAACTGGCATTGTATGCGCAGGAGTGTGTGGCAAAGTCTATCACTGTGCGGATAAATGTTCGGGCCTTGACCAATATTCCTCTAAGGTTTTGGAAACCAATCCTTTCATAAGGTTTATATGTGATGCATTCAGTATATTCACAACGTAGACTTTGTGTTGAAGGACATACAAGACGGTGTCAACAAAAAACAAAACTCACTTGGCGGAATATAACACCGAATTTGAAATGTCGCTTAAAACAAACGAGTGCGAATTTAAACAATAATTAGAAGCAATCGAAAAAAGATACGAAGAAAGATTTAAAAAAATTGATAATGCACAGAAAATATGTGAAAAAAATGTAAATGAAGTTAAAAAACTATGCGCCGTCGTAAATGATTTCGAAAATAAAAATAAAGATATATATAACACAATAGAACAAAGCAACAAAAAGACATGTAATGAAATAAAACAAGTAATTAGAGAATTGAAAGATAAACAAAACAAACTGTCATTCGCAGAAGCAGTGAAAAAGAACACGGAGTTGCCAGATTTAAGAAAACAGTTGCCATTAATTGTAAAACCTAAAGAAAAAAAAACAATTGAAAAAACAAAAAAGGACTTAAATAATAAGGTTGATCCGGTCAATCTCAATATAGCAGGCATCGAAAATAGAAGAAATGGATTAATTGTGATACAAAGCGAGAACCATGAGGAAAGGGAAAAAATAAAAAATTCGATTGAAAATCAAATGGGTGAAACATATGAAATAAAAGCGCCAAACGAAAAAGATGTGGCTATGATAATAACCGAGATGTTTTTTAAATATACAGAGAAAGAACTGATAGCAAAAATAAAAATAAAAAAATCAACAATTGAAAGAACATGAAATAAAAATAGTCAAGTCATATGAAATTATAAGATATATAAAGTAATATATAATGCAAATATAATAGTAGATGAAGAAACATATAATAAGAATAAGGCAGCACAAAAATTGAACATGGGTGGGAAAAATGCAGAATATTTGATGGGACTGATGTAATTCAATGTTACAAATGTCAAGGATATAGTCAAAAGGCTGGAGAATGTAGGAATAAGGAAACGTGTTACAAATGCCATGCTTGTCACAAATCCAAGGACTGTCAAAAGAAACCAATCAATAAATGTATAAACTGCATAAAAACAAACAAGAGGCTAAATATGGGACTTGGCGAAAATCATGTCACATCCAATCGAGAATGTCCTGCATATCAAAATATACTTAATAGCAAGAAGAAGAGATTGGGATTAATAATATAACAATCACAGAAAATAAGAGGCATCTACACAAATATATGTGGATTAATTAAAAATTACAACCAATTAGAAATTATGGCTCATGAGCAAAATCCAGATTTTATAATACTTTCAGAAACACATTTAACAAAGGATATAGAAGAAGAAGAAACACAATTACCAGAATATGAACATTACATTACCCACTCAAATTCAATTAGAACAGGGGGCGTTAGTATATACATTAAAAAGAGATGGAACGTGAGAAAAATTGGAGAAAGGACTTCGTCAAATTACTGGATTAGTGCATTTATGGCAAAAATAAAAGATAAACAAATGGTAATAATGGCGGTGTATAGATCCCCAAGCGGTAGTGAGGCAGAATTTTGTGCAGTGTTTGAACAAATAATTGAAGAAGTATGTGAAAATAATTGATATAATGATAGCAGGTAATATCAACATAGACTGGAATAAAGATGGAACATACAAAAGCACACTACAAGGAGCATTCAACGACAATGGACTTAAACAAATAATGGAAGAATATACAAGAGTAACAGCAAGCTCAAGGACTATAATAGACTATATAATAACAAACAATGAAAACACATCAGCTAAAAACAACCTATCGAATAAAATTTCAGATCACGAAGCAATAGACATAAATAAAGAACTGATATCAAAAAGACAAAAACTAAGAAGTAAAAAGAAATTGAGATTTTTAAATATGATAGAAGACTTTTTAATACAGAACTCTGTGCAATGTTAAGAAATAGTGAAAGGGATGAATTGAACAATAAAGTTGAAAAATTAGACTCATGCATCGAACAAACCATAAAAAAATTTACATACAAAAAAGTAATAAACGAAAAAAGTAATGTTAACAAATGGTTCGTTAGGGAACTAAGCCAAGTAAAACAAGAAAAAATTATGAAATACCAAAGGGCTAAGATAGAAAATACGAACTTAGCATGGAATAATTATAAAATTATTAGAAATATTTATAAAAATAAAATTGAAATTGAAAAGAACAAATACATCAATAATAGAATAAACGATGCCAAAGATCAAAAAGAAATGTGGAAAGAACTGAAAGACTTAGTGATTAAGAAAAATAAAAATGTGATAAAATATGTGATTTTTAATGAAATAGAATTTAAGGATACCTATGAAATAGCCAATAAATTTAGTAATTATTTCGTCGATAGCATTGAATCTATAAGGGATACGATAGAGAATATGCAATATAACAACAAAATACCTATGACAACTAATAGATTTAAATTCCGTACAATATCAATCCAAGAACTTGAAAATATATGTAAGAACCAGAAAAATAAACCAGATTTCAACAAGGTCTCACTGAAAATAGTATTAGACAATTGGAATAGTTTAAGCAAACCCATAATTGACATAATAGATGAATTATTAGAAAAAGGAGTTTTCCCTGACAACTGGAAATACTCAATGGTAACACCAATAGAAAAAATTTCAAAAACAAAAAATGTGAAGAGTTCCGGCCAATAAACACCTTGAAGTCCTGCGAAAAAATAATCGACAAGATAGTGAAGGAACAACTAGAGAAATATATGGAACAGAATAATATGTTTTCAAAACTTCAGTCTGGGCTTAGAAAAAAATTCTCCTGCGAAACAACAGTAAATTATGTAATAAGCAAATGGAAATAAATCAATAGACAGAAAAAAATTATGGCAATATTTTTGGATTTAAACAGGGCTTTCGAGACTATAGATAGAGGAATATTGATTAAAAAATTATATACGTACGGTATAAGGGGAAAAGAACTAGATTGGTTCAAATCTTATCTTACGCAACGGAAGCAAATCACAAAAGTTAATAATATAAAATCTAATGAAATTTACAATGACTTTGGAGAACCTCAGGGATCCATTCTAGGAGCGCTATTATATATAATATATATAAACGATATGCCAAATGCAAAATAGTCCTGATCTTTGCTTCTCATTTGTATTAAAATCTTTGATATTTACCAGTTCACATCAAAACACTGATACTGATGGAGTAAAAGTAAAAACGTAAGTAAAAAATACATAATACCTATGTACATATATATATTTTGTTTGTATATAATTTTGTGTTGTGTTGTATTTAATTGTGTTTAGAAAAAAATAAATTTAATGTCAATAAAATAATGAAATTAAAATTAAACATGTTTTATTTCATCGAATTTGGTTAGGTTAGGATTGTTAGCAATCCCATCATTGGTGACACCATACCCATCAGGCATGACTGTCCGCAGTGACACCATACCCATCAAAGGTGACCGGTCAGCACTGAAACCATACCAGTCATTAGTGAAAAATTTGTATAGAACAGCAACATTAGAGTAAACAGAGAGAATATATATTTAAAAGGCAATATTATTCACAAGTTAGAGAGGGATGCAAGATCACACGTACACAAAGTTTCTATCATTTTTCTCACATTGGCCTTAATAAAGTGATAGAAACATAGTGCTTGTTTTTTATATCTTATTATTATATGATTAGAATCGTTTATATAAGATTCATAATTGCAATATTTTCTTCTTCGTAAAAATTTTTTGATTTTTTATAATGAATTATACTATTAAGTTGTTTTGGTTTTGCGCAATATAACATAAATCTCATACCAACATCTTTTACTTTTATATAATTTATATATAATTGAGTATTTTAATTTTAAATTTAAGAAATTAAATTGAATTATGTTATTTAAAAATATGTGCATACATACATTGATATGTTTGCTTTTTAATATGACCATGATATTTCTTTTTATATTTCTCATTATAATTTGGCTGCAAATAAATAAGTTCTCTCAAATATATGTTCTCTTTGGTTTAGAAGAAATAGTTATTATTATTTTTTTTTTTGTCTTGGATTTCTAATCTTTTTATTTTTGTTATATGTATTTTATTAAAAAAAAATATATATATTGAATTACAAATTAATAATTTTAATATGTTTTATTTTCACGGAGAGAAAAGTTAATTTTCAAATAATGTTTTATATTATCTCTTATTTCTTTGGGGTTAAACAATCGCCAGGAATAACTTTCGCTGCCGTTGTAGCATTCTGTTGTGAGTAAAAACATTTTCTTTCTTCATTCTCGTTCCAAGAGTTGTAATATCGTTCTTTCTGTTTTTCACAAAAAGTGTGAAGAATCACGCATGCTACTACAACTTTAGGAACTGCAGAGGTGAAAATGTCTGTTCGTTTACACAGACAGCATCACCTTCCTTTTAGCCTGCCGGAGTCATTTTCAATACATCCATGCAGGCGCAGAACTAAAATGACAGTTAAACGAATCTTCAGTGCATGTGAGTGTACCAGTATAAGATTTTAATAACCATTGGAGTAAAGGATATGCAGGATCACCTACAAGCAAGTTCTTAACAGCGTTGCACAAGTTTAGATTGTGTTATTTTAGCAGTGAAAGAAAAACTTAGTTATTTAATAAAAATAAAAATATTTACTGGTAAAAAATAGAAAATACTATTTAGACCAATAAATAAATAAAAAGCGAGTGCTAGCAGATAAAAGATTAATAAAGAAAACACTGAATTTGAACACAAAATAAATTCAAAAACTTTGTAATGCAATGGCTGAATGCCGTAAATGCAAGAGGAGTATTCGTGGAGAAACTGGCATTGTATGCGCAGGAGTGTATGGCAAAGTCTATCACTGTGCGGATAAATGTTCGGGCCTTGACCAATATTCCTCTAAGGTTTTGGAAACCAATATTTTCATAAGGTTTATATGTGATGCATTCAGTATATTCACAACGTAGACTTGTGTTGGGTTTTCAACGAATAAGAAAGAAGTTATCACATATGACGGCAATTAATATGTACAATACAATAATAAAACCACATTTGGAATTTGGTTCTACGATCCTATACACCTGTTGTTCAACAACTCAAATACAGAGACTACAGAGACTACAAAAACTACAAAACAAAGCAATTAATTCACACACATGTGCTAATGCATACAGGGATGTAGTGCTCTTTATTTATAGAGTTGCCAGCTACTGAAACAACTAAGCTACTGAATGAACTGAGCTAGTGAAACAACTAAGTTACTGAATAAACTGAAGTACTGAAACAACTGAGCTACTGAATGAACTGAAACAACTGAATGAATTGAAAAGTGAATTCAGTAAAGTGAGCGGAGCTAAAAAGAGGGCTCACTCAAAAGAAATATTTTTTACAGCTCTAATAATTGTGAGTATTAAAAAGTCCTGATCTTTGCTTCTCATTTGTATTAAAATCTTTGATATTTACCAGGTCACATCAAAACACTGATACTGATGGAGTAAAAGTGAAAACGTAAATAAAAAATACATAATACCTATGTACATATATATATTTTGATTGTATATAATTTTGTGTTGTGTTGTATTTAATTGTGTTTAGAAAAAAATAAATTTAATGTCAATAAAATAATGAAATTAAAATTAAACATGTTTTATTTCATCGAATTTGGTTAGGTTAGGATTGTTAGCAATCCCATCATTGGTGACACCATACCCATCAGGCATGACTGTCAGCAGTGACACCATACCCATCAAGGGTGACCGGTCAGCACTGAAACCATACCAGTCATTAGTGAAAAATTTGTATAGAACAGCAACATTAGAGTAAGCAGAGAGAATATATATTTAAAAGGCAATATTATTCACAAGTTAGAGAGGGATGCAAGATCACACGTACACAAAGTTTCTATCATTTTTCTCACATTGGCTTTAATAAAGTGATAGAAACATAGTGCTGGTTTTTTATATCTTATTATTATATGATTAGAATCGTTTATATAAGATTCATAATTGCAATATTTTCTTCTTCGTAAAAATTTTTTGATTTTTTATAATGAATTATACTATTAAGTTGTTTTGGTTTTGCGCAATATAACATAAATCTCATACCAACATCTTTTACTTTTATAGAATTTATATATAATTGAGTATTTTAATTTTAAATTTAAGAAATTAAATTGAATTATGTTATTTAAAAATATGTGCATACATACATTGATATGTTTGCTTTTTAATATGAACATAATATTTCTGTTTTTATATCTTACTAACATTATAATTTGGCTGTAAATAAATAAGTTCTCTCAAATATATGTTCTCTTTGGTTTAGAAGAAATAGTTTTTATTATTTTTTTTTTTTGTCTTGGATTTCTAATGTTTTTATTTTTGTTATATGTATTTTATTTAAAAAAAAATATATATTGAATTACAAATTAACAATTTTAATATGTTTTATTTTCACGGAGAGAAAAGTTAATTTTCAAATAATGTTTTATATTATCTCTTATTTCTTTGGGGTTAAACAATCGCCAGGAATAACTTTCGCTGCCGTTGTAGCATTCTGTTGTGAGTAAAAATATTTTCTTTCTTCATTCTCGTTCCAAGAGTTGTAATATCGTTCTTTCTGTTTTTCACAAAAACTGTGAAGAATGACGCATGCTACTACAACTTTAGGAACTGCAGAGGTGAAAATGTCTGTTCGTTTACACAGACAGCATCACCTTCCTTTTAGCCTGCCGGAGTCATTTTCAATACATCCATACAGGCGCAGAACTCAAATGACAGTTAAACGAATCTTCAGTGCATGTGAGTGTACCAGTATAAGATTTTAATAACCATTGGAGTAAAGGATATGCAGGATCACCTACAAGTAAGTTCTTAACAGCGTTGCACAAGTTTAGATTGTGTTATTTTAGCAGTGAAAGAAAAACTTAGTTATTTAATAAAAATAAAAATATTTACTGGTAAAAAATAGAAAATACTATTTAGACCAATAAATAAATAAAAAGCGAGTGCTAGCAGATAAAAGATTAATAAAGAAAACACTGAATTTGAACACAAAATAAATTCAGAAACTTTGTAATGCAATGGCTGAATGCCGTAAATGCAAGAGGAGTATTCGTGGAGAAACTGGCATTGTATGCGCAGGAGTGTATGGCAAAGTCTATCACTGTGCGGATAAATGTTCGGGCCTTGACCAATATTCCTCTAAGGTTTTGGAAACCAATCCTTTCATAAGGTTTATATGTGATGCATTCAGTATATTCACAACGTAGACTTTGTGTTGAAGGACATACAAGACGGTGTCAACAAAAAACAAAACTCACTTGGCGGAATATAACACCGAATTTGAAATGTCGCTTAAAACAAACGAGTGCGAAATTAAACAATTATTAGAAGCAATCGAAAAAAGATACGAAGAATGATTTAAAAAAATTGATAATGCACAGAAAATATGTGAAAAAAATGTAAATGAAGTTAAAAAACTATGCGCCGTCGTAAATGATTTCGAAAATAAAAATAAAGATATATATAACACAATAGAACAAAGCAACAAAAAGACATGTAATGAAATAAAACAAGTAATTAGAGAATCGAAAGATAAACAAAACAAACTGTCATTCGCAGAAGCAGTGAAAAAGAACACGGAGTTGCCAGATTTAAGAAAACAGTTGCCATTAATTGTAAAATCTAAAGAAAAAAAAAACAATTGAAAAAACAAAAAAGGACTTAAATAATAAGGTTGATCCGGTCAATCTCAATATAGCAGGCATCGAAAATAGAAGAAATGGATTAATTGTGATACAAAGCGAGAACGATGAGGAAAGGGAAAAAATAAAATATGCGATTGAAAATCAAATGGGTGAAACATATGAAATAAAAGCGCCAAACGAAAAAGATGTGGCTATAATAATAACCGACATGTTTTTTAAATATACAGAGGAAGAACTGATAGCAAAAATAAAAAAACAAAATCAACAATTGAAAGAACATGAAATAAAAATAGTCAAGTCATATGAAATTATAAGATATATAAAGTAATATATAATGCAAATATAATAGTAGATGAAGAAACATATAATAAGATTAAGGCAGCACAAAAATTGAACATGGGTGGGAAAAATGCAGAATATTTGATGGGACTGATGTAATTCAATGTTACAAATGTCAAGGATATAGTCAAAAGGCTGGAGAATGTAGGAATAAGGAAACGTGTTACAAATGCCATGCTTGTCACAAATCCAAGGACTGTCAAAAGGAACCAATCAATAAATGTATAAACTGCATAAAAACAAACAAGAGGCTAAATATGGGACTTGACGAAAATCATGTCACATCCAATCGAGAATGTCCTCTATATCAAAATATACTTAATAGCAAGAAGAAGAGATTGGGATTAATAATATAACAATCACAGAAAATAAGAGGCATCTACACAAATATATGTGGATTAATTAAAAATTACAACCAATTAGAAATTATGGCTCATGAGCAAAATCCAGATTTTATAATACTTTCAGAAACACATTTAACAAAGGATATAGAAGAAGAAGAAACACAATTACCAGAATATGAACATTACATTACCCACTCAAATTCAATTAGAATAGGGGGCGTTAGTATATACATTAAAAAGAGATGGAACGTGAGAAAAATTGGAGAAAGGACTTCGTCAAATTACTGGATTAGTGCATTTATGGCAAAAATAAAAGATAAACAAATGGTAGTAATGGCCGTGTATAGATCCCCAAGCGGTAGTGAGGCAGAATTTTGTGCAGTGTTTGAACAAATAATTGAAGAAGTATGTGAATATAATTGATATAATAATAGGAGGTGATATCAACATAGACTGGAATAAAGATGGAACATACAAAAGCACACTACAAGGAGCATTCAACGACAATGGACTTAAACAAATAATGGAAGAATATACAAGAGTAACATCAAGCTCAAGGGCTATAATAGACTATATAATAACAAACAATGAAAACACATCAGCTAAAAACAACCTATCGAATAAAATTTCAGATCACGAAGCAATAGACATAAATAAAGAACTGATATCAAAAAGACAAAAACTAAGAAGTAAAAAGAAATTGAGATTTTTAAATATGATAGAAGACTTTTTAATACAGAACTCTGTGCAATGTTAAGAAATAGTGAAAGGGATGAAGTGAACAATAAAGTTGAAATATTAGACTCATGCATCGAACAAACCATAAAAAAATTTACATACAAAAAAGTAATAAACGAAAAAAGTAATGTTAACAAATGGTTCGTTAGGGAACTAAGCCAAGTAAAACAAGAAAAAATTATGAAATACCAAAGGGATAAGATAGAAAATACGAACGAAGCATGGAATAATTATAAAATTATTAGAAATATTTATAAAAATAAAATTGAAATTGAAAAGAACAAATACATCAATAATAGAATAAACGATGCCAAAGATCAAAAAGAAATGTGGAGAGAACTGAAAGACTTAGTGATTAAGAAAAATAAAAATGTGATAAAAAATGTGATTTTTAATGAAATAGAATTTAAGGATAACTATGAAATAGCCAATAAATTTAGTAATTATTTCGTCGATAGCATTGAATCAATAAGGTATACGATAGAGAATATGCAATATAACAACAAAATACCTATGACAACTAATAGATTTAAATTCCGTACAATATCAATCCAAGAACTTAAAAATATATGTAAGAACCAGAAAAATAAACCAGATTTTAACAAGGTCTCAATGAAAATAGTATTAGACAATTGGAATGGTTTAAGCAAACCCATACTTGACATAATAAATGAATTATTAGAAAAAGGAGTTTTCCCTGACAACTGGAAATACTCAATGGTAACACCAATAGAAAAAATTTCAAAGACAAAAAATGTGAAGAGTTCCGGCCAATAAACACCTTGAAGACCTGCGAAAAAATAATCGACAAGATAGTGAAGGAACAACTAGAGAAATATATGGAACAGAATAATATGTTTTCAAAATTTCAGTCTGGGTTTAGAAAAAAATTCTCCTGCGAAACAACAGTAAATTATGTAATAAGCAAATGGAAATACATCAATAGACAGAAAAAAATTATGGCAATATTTTTGGATTTAAAGAGGGCTTTCGAGACTATAGATAGAGGAATATTGATTAAAAAATTATATACGTACGGTATAAGGGGAAAAGAACTAGATTGGTTCAAATCTTATCTTACGGAACGGAAGCAAATCACAAAAGTTAATAATATAAAATCTAATGAAATTTACAATGACTTTGGAGTACCTCAGGGATCCATTCTAGGAGCGCTATTATTTATAATATATATAAACGATATGCCAAATGCAAAATAGTTCTTTATGCTGATGACGCATTAATCTATGCGGAAGGAGATACAGAAACTCAATGTATGGATAATTTAATACATGACATAAATGAAATAAATAAATGGCTAAAAATTAACATATTGAAGTTAAATGAAAATAAAACAAAATTACTTGAAATAAATATGAACAGTGACTCAATTTTCAAAATAAACAACCAAACAATAGAAAAAGTAAGGGAAATAAAGTATCTCGGATTTATTATCGACAAAGAATTAAAATTTAACCAACACGTAGAATATATCTGTGAGAAAATTGGCAAAAAAATCGGGGTTTTCAAACGAATAAGAAAGAAGGTATCATATATGACGGCAATTAATATGTACAATACAATAATAAAACCACATTTGGAATTTGGTTCTACGATCCTATACACATGTTGTTCAACAACTCAAATACAGAGACTACAAAAACTACAAAACAAAGCAATTAATTCACACACATGTGCTAATGCATACAGGGATGTAGTGCTCTTTATTTATAGAGTTGCCAGCTACTGAAACAACTGAGCTACTGAATGAACTGAGCTAGTGAAACAACTAAGTTACTGAATAAACTGAAGTACTGAAACAACTGAGCTACTGAATGAACTGAAACAACTGAATGAATTGAAAAGTGAATTCAGTAAAGTGAGCGGAGCTAAAAAGAGCGCTCACTCAAAAGAAATGTTTTTTACAGCTCTAATAATTGTGAGTATTAAAAAGTCCTGATCTTTGCTTCTCATTTGTATTAAAATCTTTGATATTTACCAGGTCACATCAAAACACTGATACTGATGGTGTAAAAGTGAAAACGTAAATAAAAAATACATAATACCTATGTACATATATATATTTTGTTTGTATATAATTTTGTGTTGTGTTGTATTTAATTGTGTTTAGAAAAAAATAAATTTAATGTCAATAAAATAATGAAATTAAAATTAAACATGTTTTATTTCATCGAATTTGGTTAGGTTAGGATTGTTAGCAATCCCATCATTGGTGACACCATACCCATCAGGCATGACTGTCAGCAGTGACACCATCCCCATCAAGGGTGACCGGTCAGCACTGAAACCATACCAGTCATTAGTGAAAAATTTGTATAGAACAGCAACATTAGAGTAAGCAGAGAGAATATATATTTAAAAGGCAATATTATTCACAAGTTAGAGAGGGATGCAAGATCACACGTACACAAAGTTTCTATCATTTTTCTCACATTGGCCTTAATAAAGTGATAGAAACATAGTGCTTGTTTTTTATATCTTATTATTATATGATTAGAATCGTTTATATAAGATTCATAATTGCAATATTTTCTTCTTCGTAAAAATTTTTTGATTTTTTATAATGAATTATACTATTAAGTTGTTTTGGTTTTGCGCAATATAACATAAATCTCATACCAACATCTTTTACTTTTATAGAATTTATATATAATTGAGTATTTTAATTTTAAATTTAAGAAATTAAATTGAATTATGTTATTTAAAAATATGTGCATACATACATTGATATGTTTGCTTTTTAATATGAACATAATATTTCTGTTTTTATATCTTACTAACATTATAATTTGGCTGTAAATAAATAAGTTCTCTCAAATATATGTTCTCTTTGGTTTAGAAGAAATAGTTTTTATTACTTTTTTTTTGTCTTGGATTTCTAATCTTTTTATTTTTGTTATATGTATTTTATTTTAAAAAAAAATATATATTGAATTACAAATTAATAATTTTAATATGTTCTATTTTCACGGAGAGAAAAGTTAATTTTCAAATAATGTTTTATATTATCTCTTATTTCTTTGGGGTTAAACAATCGCCAGGAATAACTTTCGCTGCCGTTGTAGCATTCTGTTGTGAGTAAAAATATTTTATTTCTTCATTCTCGTTCCAAGAGTTGTAATATCGTTCTTTCTGTTTTTCACAAAAAGTGTGAAGAATCACGCATGCTACTACAACTTTAGGAACTGCAGAGGTGAAAATGTCTGTTTGTTTACACAGACAGCATCACCTTCCTTTTAGCCTGCCGGAGTCATTTTCAATACATCCATACAGGCGCAGAACTCAAATGACAGTTAAACGAATCTTCAGTGCATGTGAGTGTACCAGTATAAGATTTTAATAACCATTGGAGTAAAGGATATGCAGGATCACCTACAAGTAAGTTCTTAACAGCGTTGCACAAGTTTAGATTGTGTTATTTTAGCAGTGAAAGAAAAACTTAGTTATATAATAACAATAAAAATATTTACTGGTAAAAAATAGAAAATACTATTTAGACCAATAAATAAATAAAAAGCGAGTGCTAGCAGATAAAAGATTAATAAAGAAAACACTGAATTTGAACACAAAATAAATTCAGAAACTTTGTAATGCAATGGCTGAATGCCGTAAATGCAAGAGGAGTATTCGTGGAGAAACTGGCATTGTATGCGCAGGAGTGTATGGCAAAGTCTATCACTGTGCGGATAAATGTTCGGGCCTTGACCAATATTCCTCTAAGGTTTTGGAAACCAATCCTTTCATAAGGTTTATATGTGATGCATTCAGTATATTCACAACGTAGACTTTGTGTTGAAAAACATACAAGACGGTGTCAACAAAAAACAAAACTCACTTGGCGGAATATAACACCGAATTTGCAATGTCGCTTAAAACAAACGAGTGCGAAATTAAACAATTATTAGAAGCAATCGAAAAAAGATACGAAGAATGATTTAAAAAAATTGATAATGCACAGAAAATATGTGAAAAAAATGTAAATGAAGTTAAAAAACTATGCGCCGTCGTAAATGATTTCGAAAATAAAAATAAAGATATATATAACACAATAGAACAAAGCAACAAAAAGACATGTAATGAAATAAAACAAGTAATTAGAGAATCGAAAGATAAACAAAACAAACTGTCATTCGCAGAAGCAGTGAAAAAGAAAACGGAGTTGCCAGATTTAAGAAAACAGTTGCCATTAATTGTAAAATCTAAAGAAAAAAAAAACAATTGAAAAAACAAAAAAGGACTTAAATAACAAGGTTGATCCGGTCAATCTCAATATAGCAGGCATCGAAAATAGAAGAAATGGATTAATTGTGATACAAAGCGAGAACGATGAGGAAAGGGAAAAAATAAAAAATGCGATTGAAAATCAAATGGGTGAAACATATGAAATAAAAGCGCCAAACGAAAAAGATGTGGCTATAATAATAACCGACATGTTTTTTAAATATACAGAGGAAGAACTGATAGCAAAAATAAAAAAACAAAATCTACAATTGAAAGAACATGAAATAAAATAGTCAAGTCATATGAAATTATAAGATATATAAAGTAATATATAATGCAAATATAATAGTAGATGAAGAAACATATAATAAGATTAAGGCAGCACAAAAATTGAACATGGGTGGGAAAAATGCAGAATATTTGATGGGACTGATGTAATTCAATGTTACAAATGTCAAGGATATAGTCAAAAGGCTGGAGAATGTAGGAATAAGGAAACGTGTTACAAATGCCATGCTTGTCACAAATCCAAGGACTGTCAAAAGGAACCAATCAATAAATGTATAAACTGCATAAAAACAAACAAGAGGCTAAATATGGGACTTGACGAAAATCATGTCACATCCAATCGAGAATGTCCTCTATATCAAAATATACTTAATAGCAAGAAGAAGAGATTGGGATTAATAATATAACAATCACAGAAAATAAGAGGCATCTACACAAATATATGTGGATTAATTAAAAATTACAACCAATTAGAAATTATGGCTCATGAGCAAAATCCAGATTTTATAATACTTTCAGAAACACATTTAACAAAGGATATAGAAGAAGAAACACAATTACCAGAATATGAACATTACATTACCCACTCAAATTCAATTAGAACAGGGGGCGTTAGTATATACATTAAAAAGAGATGGAACGTGAGAAAAATTGGAGAAAGGACTTCGTCAAATTACTGGATTAGTGCATTTATGGCAAAAATAAAAGATAAACAAATGGTAGTAATGGCCGTGTATAGATCCCCAAGCGGTAGTGAGGCAGAATTTTGTGCAGTGTTTGAACAAATAATTGAAGAAGTATGTGAATATAATTGATATAATAATAGGAGGTGATATCAACATAGACTGGAATAAAGATGGAACATACAAAAGCACACTACAAGGAGCATTCAACTACAATGGACTTAAACAAATAATGGAAGAATATACAAGAGTAACATCAAGCTCAAGGGCTATAATAGACTATATAATAACAAACAATGAAAACACATCAGCTAAAAACAACCTATCGAATAAAATTTCAGATCACGAAGCAATAGACATAAATAAAGAACTGATATCAAAAAGACAAAAACTAAGAAGTAAAAAGAAATTGAGATAATATGATAGAAGACTTTTTAATACAGAACTCTGTGCAATGTTAAGAAATAGTGAAAGGGATGAATTGAACAATAAAGTTGAAAAATTAGACTCATGCATCGAACAAACCATAAAAAAATTTACATACAAAAAAGTAATAAAAGAAAAAAGTAATGTTAACAAATGGTTCGTTAGGGAACTAAGCCAAGTAAAACAAGAAAAAATTATGAAATACCAAAGGGATAAGATAGAAAATACGAACGAAGCATGGAATAATTATAAAATTATTAGAAATATTTATAAAAATAAAATTGAAATTGAAAAGAACAAATACATCAATAATAGAATAAACGATGCCAAAGATCAAAAAGAAATGTGGAGAGAACTGAAAGACTTAGTGATTAAGAAAAATAAAAATGTGATAAAAAATGTGATTTTTAATGAAATAAAATTTAAGGATAACTATGAAATAGCCAATAAATTTAGTAATTATTTCGTCGATAGCATTGAATCAATAAGGGATACGATAGAGAATATGCAATATAACAACAAAATACCTATGACAACTAATAGATTTAAATTCCGTACAATATCAATCCAAGAACTTAAAAATATATGTAAGAACCAGAAAAATAAACCAGATTTTAACAAAGTCTCAATGAAAATAGTATTAGACAATTGGAATAGTTTAAGCAAACCCATACTTGACATAATAAATGAATTATTAGAAAAAGGAGTTTTCCCTGACAACTGGAAATACTCAATGGTAACACCAATAGAAAAAATTTCAAAGACAAAAAACGTGAAGAGTTCCGGCCAATAAACACCTTGAAGACCTGCGAAAAAATAATCGACAAGATAGTGAAGGAACAACTAGAGAAATATATGGAACAGAATAATATGTTTTCAAAATTTCAGCCTAGGTTTAGAAAAAAATTCTCCTGCGAAACAACAGTAAATTATGTAATAAGCAAATGGAAATACATCAATAGACAGAAAAAAATTATGGCAATATTTTTGGATTTAAAGAGGGCTTTCGAGACTATAGATAGAGGAATATTGATTAAAAAATTATATACGTACGGTATAAGGGGAAAAGAACTAGATTGGTTCAAATCTTATCTTACGCAACGGAAGCAAATCACAAAAGTTAATAATATAAAATCTAATGAAATTTACAATGACTTTGGAGTACCTCAGGGATCCATTCTAGGAGCGCTATTATTTATAATATATATAAACGATATGCCAAATGAAAAATAGTTCTTTATGCTGATGACGCATTAATCTATGCGGAAGGAGATACAGAAACTCAATGTATGGATAATTTAATACATGACATAACTGAAATAAATAAATGGCTAAAAATTAACATATTGAAGTTAAATGAAAATAAAACAAAATTACTTGAAATAAATATGAACAGTGACTCAATTTTCAAAATAAACAACCAAACAATAGAAAAAGTAAGGGAAATAAGTATCTCGGATTTATTATCGACAAAGAATTAAAATTTAACCAACACGTAGAATATATCTGTGAGAAAATTGGCAAAAAAATCGGGGTTTTCAAAACGAATAAGAAAGAAGGTATCATATATGACGGCAATTAATATGTACAATACAATAATAAAACCACATTTGGAATTTGGTTCTACGATCCTATACACATGTTGTTCAACAACTCAAATACAGAGACTACAAAAACTACAAAACAAAGCAATTAATTCACACACATGTGCTAATGCATACAGGGATGTAGTGCTCTTTATTTATAGAGTTGCCAGCTACTGAAACAACTGAGCTACTGAATGAACTGAGCTAGTGAAACAACTAAGTTACTGAATAAACTGAAGTACTGAAACAACTGAGCTACTGAATGAACTGAAACAACTGAATGAATTGAAAAGTGAATTCAGTAAAGTGAGCGGAGCTAAAAAGAGGGCTCACTCAAAAGAAATATTTTTTACAGCTCTAATAATTGTGAGTATTAAAAAGTCCTGATCTTTGCTTCTCATTTGTATTAAAATCTTTGATATTTACCAGGTCACATCAAAACACTGATACTGATGGAGTAAAAGTGAAAACGTAAATAAAAAATACATAATACCTATGTACATATATATATTTTGTTTGTATATAATTTTGTGTTGTGTTGTATTTAATTGTGTTTAGAAAAAAATAAATTTAATGTCAATAAAATAATGAAATTAAAATTAAACATGTTTTATTTCATCGAATTTGGTTAGGTTAGGATTGTTAGCAATCCCATCATTGGTGACACCATACCCATCAGGCATGACTGTCAGCAGTGACACCATCCCCATCAAGGGTGACCGGTCAGCACTGAAACCATACCAGTCATTAGTGAAAAATTTGTATAGAACAGCAACATTAGAGTAAGCAGAGAGAATATATATTTAAAAGGCAATATTATTCACAAGTTAGAGAGGGATGCAAGATCACACGTACACAAAGTTTCTATCATTTTTCTCACATTGGCCTTAATAAAGTGATAGAAACATAGTGCTTGTTTTTTATATCTTATTATTATATGATTAGAATCGTTTATATAAGATTCATAATTGCAATATTTTCTTCTTCGTAAACATTTTTTGATTTTTTATAATGAATTATACTATTAAGTTGCTTTGGTTTTGCGCAATATCACATAAATCTCATACCAACATCTTTTACTTTTATAGAATTTATATATAATTAAGTATTTTAATTTTAAATTTAAGAAATTAAATTGAATTATGTTATTTAAAAATATGTGCATACATACATTGATATGTTTGCTTCTTAATATGAACATAATATTTCTGTTTTTATATCTTACTAACATTATAATTTGGCTGTAAATAAATAAGTTCTCTCAAATATATGTTCTCTTTGGTTTAGAAGAAATAGTTTTTATTATTTTTTTTTTTTGTCTTGGATTTCTAATCTTTTTATTTTTGTTATATGTATTTTATTAAAAAAAATATATATATTGAATTACAAATTAATAATTTTAATATGTTTTATTTTCACGGAGAGAAAAGTTAATTTTCAAATAATGTTATATATTATCTCTTATTTCTTTGGGGTTAAACAATCGCCAGGAATAACTTCCGCTGCCGTTGTAGCATTCTGTTGTGAGTAAAAATATTTTCTTTCTTCATTCTCGTTCCAAGAGTTGTAATATCGTTCTTTCTGTTTTTCACAAAAAGTGTGAAGAATCACGCATGCTACTACAACTTTAGGAACTGCAGAGGTGAAAATGTCTGATCTTTTACACAGACAGCATCACCTTCCTTTTAGCCTGCCGGAGTCATTTTCAATACATCCATACAGGCGCAGAACTCAAATGACAGTTAAACGAATCTTCAGTGCATGTGAGTGTAAGATTTTAATAACCATTGGAGTAAAGGATATGCAGGATCACCTACAAGCAAGGTCTTAACAGCGTTGCACAAGTTTAGATTGTGTTATTTTAGCAGTGAAAGAAAAACTTAGTTATTTAATAAAAATAAAAATATTTACTGGTAAAAAATAGAAAATACTATTTAGACCAATAAATAAAAAGCGAGTGCTAGCAGATAAAAGATTAATAAAGAAAACACTGAATTTGAACACAAAATAAATTCAGAAACTTTGTAATGCAATGGCTGAATGCCGTAAATATAATAATATAATATAAATAAAACAAGTAATTAGAGAATCGAAAGATAAACAAAACAAACTGTCATTCGCAGAAGCAGTGAAAAAGAACACGGAGTTGCCAGATTTAAGAAAACAGTTGCCATTAATTGTAAAATCTAAAGAAAAAAAAAACAATTGAAAAAACAAAAAAGGACTTAAATAACAAGGTTGATCCGGTCAATCTCAATATAGCAGGCATCGAAAATAGAAGAAATGGATTAATTGTGATACAAAGCGAGAACGATGAGGAAAGGGAAAAAATAAAAAATGCGATTGAAAATCAAATGGGTGAAACATATGAAATAAAAGCGCCAAACGAAAAAGATGTGGCTATAATAATAACCGACATGTTTTTTAAATATACAGAGGAAGAACTGATAGCAAAAATAAAAAAACAAAATCAACAATTGAAAGAACATGAAATAAAAATAGTCAAGTCATATGAAATTATAAGATATATAAAGTAATATATAATGCAAATATAATTGTAGATGAAGAAACATATAATAAGATTAAGGCAGCACAAAAATTGAACATGGGTGGGAAAAATGCAGAATATTTGATGGGACTGATGTAATTCAATGTTACAAATGTCAAGGATATAGTCAAAAGGCTGGAGAATGTAGGAATAAGGAAACGTGTTACAAATGCCATGCTTGTCACAAATCCAAGGACTGTCAAAAGGAACCAATCAATAAATGTATAAACTGCATAAAAACAAACAAGAGGCTAAATATGGGACTTGACGAAAATCATGTCACATCCAATCGAGAATGTCCTCTATATCAAAATATACTTAATAGCAAGAAGAAGAGATTGGGATTAATAATATAACAATCACAGAAAATAAGAGGCATCTACACAAATATATGTGGATTAATTAAAAATTACAACCAATTAGAAATTATGGCTCATGAGCAAAATCCAGATTTTATAATACTTTCAGAAACACATTTAACAAAGGATATAGAAGAAGAAACACAATTACCAGAATATGAACATTACATTACCCACTCAAATTCAATTAGAACAGGGGGCGTTAGTATATACATTAAAAAGAGATGGAACGTGAGAAAAATTGGAGAAAGGACTTCGTCAAATTACTGGATTAGTGCATTTATGGCAAAAATAAAAGATAAACAAATGGTAGTAATGGCCGTGTATAGATCCCCAAGCGGTAGTGAGGCAGAATTTTGTGCAGTGTTTGAACAAATAATTGAAGAAGTATGTGAATATAATTGATATAATAATAGGAGGTGATATCAACATAGACTGGAATAAAGATGGAACATACAAAAGCACACTACAAGGAGCATTCAACTACAATGGACTTAAACAAATAATGGAAGAATATACAAGAGTAACATCAAGCTCAAGGGCTATAATAGACTATATAATAACAAACAATGAAAACACATCAGCTAAAAACAACCTATCGAATAAAATTTCAGATCACGAAGCAATAGACATAAATAAAGAACTGATATCAAAAAGACAAAAACTAAGAAGTAAAAAGAAATTGAGATAATATGATAGAAGACTTTTTAATACAGAACTCTGTGCAATGTTAAGAAATAGTGAAAGGGATGAATTGAACAATAAAGTTGAAAAATTAGACTCATGCATCGAACAAACCATAAAAAAATTTACATACAAAAAAGTAATAAAAGAAAAAAGTAATGTTAACAAATGGTTCGTTAGGGAACTAAGCCAAGTAAAACAAGAAAAAATTATGAAATACCAAAGGGATAAGATAGAAAATACGAACGAAGCATGGAATAATTATAAAATTATTAGAAATATTTATAAAAATAAAATTGAAATTGAAAAGAACAAATACATCAATAATAGAATAAACGATGCCAAAGATCAAAAAGAAATGTGGAGAGAACTGAAAGACTTAGTGATTAAGAAAAATAAAAATGTGATAAAAAATGTGATTTTTAATGAAATAAAATTTAAGGATAACTATGAAATAGCCAATAAATTTAGTAATTATTTCGTCGATAGCATTGAATCAATAAGGGATACGATAGAGAATATGCAATATAACAACAAAATACCTATGACAACTAATAGATTTAAATTCCGTACAATATCAATCCAAGAACTTAAAAATATATGTAAGAACCAGAAAAATAAACCAGATTTTAACAAAGTCTCAATGAAAATAGTATTAGACAATTGGAATAGTTTAAGCAAACCCATACTTGACATAATAAATGAATTATTAGAAAAAGGAGTTTTCCCTGACAACTGGAAATACTCAATGGTAACACCAATAGAAAAAATTTCAAAGACAAAAAACGTGAAGAGTTCCGGCCAATAAACACCTTGAAGACCTGCGAAAAAATAATCGACAAGATAGTGAAGGAACAACTAGAGAAATATATGGAACAGAATAATATGTTTTCAAAATTTCAGCCTAGGTTTAGAAAAAAATTCTCCTGCGAAACAACAGTAAATTATGTAATAAGCAAATGGAAATACATCAATAGACAGAAAAAAATTATGGCAATATTTTTGGATTTAAAGAGGGCTTTCGAGACTATAGATAGAGGAATATTGATTAAAAAATTATATACGTACGGTATAAGGGGAAAAGAACTAGATTGGTTCAAATCTTATCTTACGCAACGGAAGCAAATCACAAAAGTTAATAATATAAAATCTAATGAAATTTACAATGACTTTGGAGTACCTCAGGGATCCATTCTAGGAGCGCTATTATTTATAATATATATAAACGATATGCCAAATGCAAAATAGTTCTTTATGCTGATGACGCATTAATCTATGCGGAAGGAGATACAGAAACTCAATGTATGGATAATTTAATACATGACATAAATGAAATAAATAAATGGCTAAAAATTAACATATTGAAGTTAAATGAAAATAAAACAAAATTACTTGAAATAAATATGAACAGTGACTCAATTTTCAAAATAAACAACCAAACAATAGAAAAAGTAAGGGAAATAAAGTATCTCGGATTTATTATCGACAAAGAAGTAAAATTTAAGCAACACGTAGAATATATCTGTGAGAAAATTGGCAAAAAAATCGGGGTTTTCAAACGAATAAGAAAGAAGGTATCATATATGACGGCAATTAATATGTACAATACAATAATAAAACCACATTTGGAATTTGGTTCTACGATCCTATACACATGTTGTTCAACAACTCAAATACAGAGACTACAGAGACTACAAAAACTACAAAAACTACAAAACAAAGCAATTAATTCACACACATGTGCTAATGCATACAGGGATGTAGTGCTCTTTATTTATAGAGTTGCCAGCTACTGAAACAACTGAGCTACTGAATGAACTGAGCTAGTGAAACAACTAAGTTACTGAATAAACTGAAGTACTGAAACAACTGAGCTACTGAATGAACTGAAACAACTGAATGAATTGAAAAGTGAATTCAGTAAAGTGAGCGGAGCTAAAAAGAGGGCTGACTCAAAAGAAATATTTTTTACAGCTCTAATAATTGTGAGTATTAAAAAGTCCTGATCTTTGCTTCTCATTTGTATTAAAATCTTTGATATTTACCAGGTCACATGAAAACACTGATACTGATGGAGTAAAAGTGAAAACGTAAATAAAAAATACATAATACCTATGTACATATATATATATTTTGTTTGTATATAATTTTGTGTTGTGTTGTATTTAATTGTGTTTAGAAAAAAATAAATTTAATGTCAATAAAATAATGAAATTAAAATTAAACATGTTTTATTTCATCGAATTTGGTTAGGTTAGGATTGTTAGCAATCCCATCATTGGTGACACCATACCCATCAGGCATGACTGTCAGCAGTGACACCATACCCATCAAGGGTAACCGGTCAGCACTGAAACCATACCAGTCATTAGTGAAAAATTTGTATAGAACAGCAACATTAGAGTAAGCAGAGAGAATGTATATTTAAAAGGCAATATTATTCACAAGTTAGAGAGGGATGCAAGATCACACGTACACAAAGTTTTTATCATTTTTCTCACATTGGCCTTAATAAAATGATAGAAACATAGTGCTTGTTTTTTATATCTTATTATTATATGATTAGAATCGTTTATATAAGATTCATAATTGCAATATTTTCTTCTTCGTAAAAATATTTTGATTTTTTATAATGAATTATACTATTAAGTTGGTTTGGTTTTGCGCAATATAACATAAATCTCATACCAACATCTTTTACTTTTATATAATTTATATATAATTGAGTATTTTAATTTTAAATTTAAGAAATTAAATTGAATTATGTTATTTAAAAATATGTGCATACATACATTGATATGTTTGCTTTTTAATATGAACATAATATTTCTGTTTTTATATCTTACTAACATTATAATTTGGCTGTAAATAAATAAGTTCTCTCAAATATATGTTCTCTTTGGTTTAGAAGAAATAGTTTTTATTATTTTTTTTTTGTCTTGGATTTCTAATCTTTTTATTTTTGTTATATGTATTTTATTTAAAAAAAAAAATATATATTGAATTACAAATTAATAATTTTAATATGTTTTATTTTCACGGAGAGAAAAGTTAATTTTCAAATAATGTTTTATATTATCTCTTATTTCTTTGGGGTTAAACAATCGCCAGGAATAACTTTCGCTGCCGTTGTAGCATTCTGTTGTGAGTAAAAATATTTTCTTTCTTCATTCTCGTTCCAAGAGTTGTAATATCGTTCTTTCTGTTTTTCACAAAAACTGTGAAGAATCACGCATGCTACTACAACTTTTGGAACTGCAGAGGTGAAAATGTCTGTTCGTTTACACAGACAGCATCACCTTCCTTTTAGCCTGCCGGAGTCATTTTCAATACATCCATACAGGCGCAGAACTCAAATGACAGTTAAACGAATCTTCAGTGCATGTGAGTGTACCAGTATAAGATTTTAATAACCATTGGAGTAAAGGATATGCAGGATCACCTACAAGTAAGTTCTTAACAGCGTTGCACAAGTTTAGATTGTGTTATTTTAGCAGTGAAAGAAAAACTTAGTTATTTAATAAAAATAAAAATATTTACTGGTAAAAAATAGAAAATACTATTTAGACCAATAAATAAATAAAAAGCGAGTGCTAGCAGATAAAAGATTAATAAAGAAAACACTGAATTTGAACACAAAATAAATTCAGAAACTTTGTAATGCAATGGCTGAATGCCGTAAATGCAAGAGGAGTATTCGTGGAGAAACTGGCATTGTATGCGCAGGAGTGTATGGCAAAGTCTATCACTGTGCGGATAAATGTTCGGGCCTTGACCAATATTCCTCTAAGGTTTTGGAAACCAATCCTTTCATAAGGTTTATATGTGATGCATTCAGTATATTCACAACGTAGACTTTGTGTTGAAGGACATACAAGACGGTGTCAACAAAAAACAAAACTCACTTGGCGGAATATAACACCGAATTTGAAATGTCGCTTAAAACAAACGAGTGCGAAATTAAACAATTATTAGAAGCAATCGAAAAAAGATACGAAGAATGATTTAAAAAAATTGATAATGCACAGAAAATATGTGAAAAAAATGTAAATGAAGTTAAAAAACTATGCGCCGTCGTAAATGATTTCGAAAATAAAAATAAAGATAGATATAACACAATAGAACAAAGCAACAAAAAGACATGTAATGAAATAAAACAAGTAATTAGAGAATCGAAAGATAAACAAAACAAACTGTCATTCTCAGAAGCAGTGAAAAAGAACACGGAGTTGCCAGATTTAAGAAAACAGTTGCTATTAATTGTAAAATCTAAAGAAAAAAAAAAAAAAACAATTGAAAAAACAAAAAAGGACTTAAATAACAAGGTTGATCCGGTCAATCTCAATATAGCAGGCATCGAAAATAGAAGAAATGGATTAATTGTGATACAAAGCGAGAACGATGAGGAAAGGGAAAAAATAAAAAATGCGATTGAAAATCAAATGGGTGAAGCATATGAAATAAAAGCGCCAAACGAAAAAGATGTGGCTATAATAATAACCGACATGTTTTTTAAATATACAGAGGAAGAACTGATAGCAAAAATAAAAAAACAAAATCAACAATTGAAAGAACATGAAATAAAAATAGTCAAGTCATATGAAATTATAAGATATATAAAGTAATATATAATGCAAATATAATAGTAGATGAAGAAACATATAATAAGATTAAGGCAGCACAAAAATTGAACATGGGTGGGAAAAATGCAGAATATTTGATGGGACTGATGTAATTCAATGTTACAAATGTCAAGGATATAGTCAAAAGGCTGGAGAATGTAGGAATAAGGAAACGTGTTACAAATGCCATGCTTGTCACAAATCCAAGGACTGTCAAAAGGAACCAATCAATAAATGTATAAACTGCATAAAAACAAACAAGAGGCTAAATATGGGACTTGACGAAAATCATGTCACATCCAATCGAGAATGTCCTCTATATCAAAATATACTTAATAGCAAGAAGAAGAGATTGGGATTAATAATATAACAATCACAGAAAATAAGAGGCATCTACACAAATATATGTGGATTAATTAAAAATTACAACCAATTAGAAATTATGGCTCATGAGCAAAACCCAGATTTTATAATACTTTCAGAAACACATTTAACAAAGGATATAGAAGAAGAAGAAACACAATTACCAGAATATGAACATTACATTACCCACTCAAATTCAATTAGAACAGGGGGCGTTAGTATATACATTAAAAAGAGATGGAACGTGAGAAAAATTGGAGAAAGGACTTCGTCAAATTACTGGATTAGTGCATTTATGGCAAAAATAAAAGATAAACAAATGGTAGTAATGGCCGTGTATAGATCCCCAAGCGGTAGTGAGGCAGAATTTTGTGCAGTGTTTGAACAAATAATTGAAGAAGTATGTGAATATAATTGATATAATAATAGGAGGTGATATCAACATAGACTGGAATAAAGATGGAACATACAAAAGCACACTACAAGGAGCATTCAACTACAATGGACTTAAACAAATAATGGAAGAATATACAAGAGTAACATCAAGCTCAAGGGCTATAATAGACTATATAATAACAAACAATGAAAACACATCAGCTAAAAACAACCCATCGAATAAAATTTCAGATCACGAAGCAATAGACATAAATAAAGAACTGATATCAAAAAGACAAAAACTAAGAAGTAAAAAGAAATTGAGATTTTTAAATATGATAGAAGACTTTTTAATACAGAACTCTGTGCAATGTTAAGAAATAGTGAAAGGGATGAATTGAACAATAAAGTTGAAAAATTAGACTCATGCATCGAACAAACCATAAAAAAATTTACATACAAAAAAGTAATAAACGAAAAAAGTAATGTTAACAAATGGTTCGTTAGGGAACTAAGCCAAGTAAAACAAGAAAAAATTATGAAATACCAAAGGGCTAAGATAGAAAATACGAACGAAGCATGGAATAATTATAAAATTATTAGAAATATTTATAAAAACAAAATTGAAATTGAAAAGAACAAATACATCAATAATAGAATAAACGATGCCAAAGATCAAAAAGTAATGTGGAGAGAACTGAAAGACTTAGTGATTAAGAAAAATAAAAATGTGATAAAAATGTGATTTTTAATGAAATAGAATTTAAGGATAACTATGACACAGCCAATAAATTTAGTAATTATTTCGTCGATAGCATTGAATCAATAAGGGATACGATAGAGAATATGCAATATAACAACAAAATACCTATGACAACTAATAGATTTAAATTCCGTACAATATCAATCCAAGAACTTAAAAATATATGTAAGAACCAGAAAAATAAACCAGACTTTAACAAGGTCTCAATGAAAATAGTATTAGACAATTGGAATAGTTTAAGCAAACCCATACTTGACATAATAAATGAATTATTAGAAAAAGGAGTTTTCCCTGACAACTGGAAATACTCAATGGTAACACCAATAGAAAAAATTTCAAAGACAAAAAACGTGAAGAGTTCCGGCCAATAAACACCTTGAAGACCTGCGAAAAAATAATCGACAAGATAGTGAAGGAACAACTAGAGAAATATATGGAACAGAATAATATGTTTTCAAAATTTCAGCCTAGGTTTAGAAAAAAATTCTCCTGCGAAACAACAGTAAATTATGTAATAAGCAAATGGAAATACATCAATAGACAGAAAAAAATTATGGCAATATTTTTGGATTTAAAGAGGGCTTTCGAGACTATAAATAGAGGAATATTGATTAAAAAATTATATACGTACGGTATAAGGGGAAAAGAACTAGATTGGTTCAAATCTTATCTTACGCAACGGAAGCAAATCACAAAAGTTAATAATATAAAATCTAATGAAATTTACAATGACTTTGGAGTACCTCAGGGATCCATTATAGGAACGCTATTATTTATAATATATATAAACGATATGCCAAATGCAAAATAGTTCTTTATGCTGATGATGCATTAATCTATGCGGAAGGAGATACAGAAACTCAATGTATGGATAATTTAATACATGACATACATGAAATAAATAAATGGCTAAAAATTAACAAATTGAAGTTAAATGAAAATAAAACAAAATTACTTGAAATAAATATGAACAGTGATTCAATTTTCAAAATAAACAACCAAACAATAGAAAAAGTAAGGGAAATAAAGTATCTCGGATTTATTATCGACAAAGAATTAAAATTTAACCAACACGTAGAATATATCTGTGAGAAAATTGGCAAAAAAATCGGGGTTTTCAAACGAATAAGAAAGAAGGTATCATATATGACGGCAATTAATATGTACAATACAATAATAAAACCACATTTGGAATTTGGTTCTACGATCCTATACACATGTTGTTCAACAACTCAAATACAGAGACTACAGAGACTACAAAAACTACAAAACAAAGCAATTAATTCACACACATGTGCTAATGCATACAGGGATGTAGTGCTCTTTATTTATAGAGTTGCCAGCTACTGAAACAACTGAGCTACTGAATGAACTGAGCTAGTGAAACAACTAAGTTACTGAATAAACTGAAGTACTGAAACAACTGAGCTACTGAATGAACTGAAACAACTGAATGAATTGAAAAGTGAATTCAGTAAAGTGAGCGGAGCTAAAAAGAGGGCTCACTCAAAAGAAATATTTTTTACAGCTCTAATAATTGTGAGTATTAAAAAGTCCTGATCTTTGCTTCTCATTTGTATTAAAATATTTGATATTTACCAGGTCACATCAAAACACTGATACTGATGGAGTAAAAGTGAAAACGTAAATAAAAAATACATAATACCTATGTACATATATAAATCTTGTTTGTATATAATTTTGTGTTGTGTTGTATTTAATTGTGTTTAGAAAAAAATAAATTTAATGTCAATAAAATAATGAAATTAAAATTAAACATGTTTTATTTTATCGAATTTGGTTAGGTTAGGATTGTTAGCAATCCCATCATTGGTGACACCATACCCATCAGGCATGACTGTCAGCAGTGACACCATACCCATCAAGGGTGACCGGTCAGCACTGAAACCATACCAGTCATTAGTGAAAAATTTTTATAGAACAGCAACATTAGAGTAAGCAGAGAGAATATATATTTAAAAGGCAATATTATTCACAAGTTAGAGAGGGATGCAAGATCACACGTACACAAAGTTTCTATCATTTTTCTCACATTGGCCTTAATAAAGTGATAGAAACATAGTGCTTGTTTTTTATATCTTATTATTATATGATTAGAATCGTTTATATAAGATTCATAATTGCAATATTTTCTTCTTCGTAAACATTTTTTGATTTTTTATAATGAATTATACTATTAAGTTGTTTTGGTTTTGCGCAATATCACATAAATCTCATACCAACATCTTTTACTTTTATAGAATTTATATATAATTGAGTATTTTAATTTTTAATTTAAGAAATTAAATTGAATTATGTTATTTAAAAATATGTGCATACATACATTGATATGTTTGCTTCTTAATATGAACATAATATTTCTGTTTTTATATCTTACTAACATTAAAATTTGGCTGTAAATAAATAAGTTCTCTCAAATATATGTTCTCTTTGGTTTAGAAGAAATAGTTTTTATAATTTTTTTTTTTTTGTCTTGGATTTCTAATCTTTTTATTTTTGTTATATGTATTTTATTAAAAAAAAAATATATATTGAATTACAAATTAATAATTTTAATATGTTTTATTTTCACGGAGAGAAAAGTTAATTTTCAAATAATGTTATATATTATCTCTTATTTCTTTGGGGTTAAACAATCGCCAGGAATAACTTTCGCTGCCGTTGTAGCATTCTGTTGTGAGTAAAAATATTTTCTTTCTTCATTCTCGTTCCAAGAGTTGTAATATCGTTCTTTCTGTTTTTCACAAAAAGTGTGAAGAATCACGCATGCTACTACAACTTTAGGAACTGAAGAGGTGAAAATGTCTGTTCGCTTACACAGACAGCATCACCTTCCTTTTAGCCTGCCGGAGTCATTTTCAATACATCCATACAGGCGCAGAACTCAAATGACATTTAAACGAATCTTCAGTGCATGTGAGTGTAAGATTTTAATAACCATTGGAGTAAAGGATATGCAGGATCACCTACAAGCAAGAGCTTAACAGCGTTGCACAAGTTTAGATTGTGTTATTTTAGCAGTGAAAGAAAAACTTAGTTATTTAATAAAAATAAAAATATTTACTGGTAAAAAATAGAAAATACTATTTAGACCAATAAATAAATAAAAAGCGAGTGCTAGCAGATAAAAGATTAATAAAGAAAACACTGAATTTGAACACAAAATAAATTCAGAAACTTTGTAATGCAATGGCTGAATGCCGTAAATGCAAGAGGAGTATTCGTGGAGAAACTGGCATTGTATGCGCAGGAGTGTATGCCAAAGTCTATTACTGTGCGGATAAATGTTCGGCCCTTGACCAATATTCCTCTAAGGTTTTGGAAACCAATCCTTTCATAAGGTTTATATGTGATGCATTCAGTATATTCACAACGTAGACTTTGTGTTGAAGGACATACAAGACGGTGTCAACAAAAAACAAAACTCACTTGGCGGAATATAACACCGAATTTGAAATGTCGGTTAAAACAAACGAGTGCGAAATTAAACAATTATTAGAAGCAATCGAAAAAAGATACGAAGAATGATTTTAAAAAAATTGATAATGCACAGAAAATATGTGAAAAAAATGTAAATGAAGTTAAAAACTATGCGCCGTCGTAAATGATTTCGAAAATAAAAATAAAGATATATATAACACAATAGAACAAAGCAACAAAAAGACATGTAATGAAATAAAACAAGTAATTAGAGAATCGAAAGATAAACAAAACAAACTGTCATTCGCAGAAGCAGTGAAAAAGAACACGGAGTTGCCAGATTTAAGAAAACAGTTGCCATTAATTGTAAAATCTAAAGAAAAAAAAAACAATTGAAAAAACAAAAAAGGACTTAAATAATAAGGTTGATCCGGTCAATCTCAATATAGCAGGCATCGAAAATAGAAGAAATGGATTAATTGTGATACAAAGCGAGAACCATGAGGAAAGGGAAAAAATAAAAAATGCGATTGAAAATCAAATGGGTGAAACATATGAAACAAAAGCGCCAAACGAAAAAGATGTGGCTATAATAATAACCGACATGTTTTTTAAATATACAGAGGAAGAACTGATAGCAAAAATAAAAAAACAAAATCAACAATTGAAAGAACATGAAATAAAAATAGTCAAGTCATATGAAATTATAAGATATATAAAGTAATATATAATGCAAATATAATAGTAGATGAAGAAACATATAATAAGATTAAGGCAGCACAAAAATTGAACATGGGTGGGAAAAATGCAGAATATTTGATGGGACTGATGTAATTCAATGTTACAAATGTCAAGGATATAGTCAAAAGGCTGGAGAATGTAGGAATAAGGAAACGTGTTACAAATGCCATGCTTGTCACAAATCCAAGGACTGTCAAAAGGAACCAATCAATAAATGTATAAACTGCATAAAAACAAACAAGAGGCTAAATATGGGACTTGACGAAAATCATGTCACATCCAATCGAGAATGTCCTCTATATCAAAATATACTTAATAGCAAGAAGAAGAGATTGGGATTAATAATATAACAATCACAGAAAATAAGAGGCATCTACACAAATATATGTGGATTAATTAAAAATTACAACCAATTAGAAATTATGGCTCATGAGCAAAACCCAGATTTTATAATACTTTCAGAAACACATTTAACAAAGGATATAGAAGAAGAAGAAACACAATTACCAGAATATGAACATTACATTACCCACTCAAATTCAATTAGAACAGGGGGCGTTAGTATATACATTAAAAAGAGATGGAACGTGAGAAAAATTGGAGAAAGGACTTCGTCAAATTACTGGATTAGTGCATTTATGGCAAAAATAAAAGATAAACAAATGGTAGTAATGGCCGTGTATAGATCCCCAAGCGGTAGTGAGGCAGAATTTTGTGCAGTGTTTGAACAAATAATTGAAGAAGTATGTGAATATAATTGATATAATAATAGGAGGTGATATCAACATAGACTGGAATAAAGATGGAACATACAAAAGCACACTACAAGGAGCATTCAACTACAATGGACTTAAACAAATAATGGAAGAATATACAAGAGTAACATCAAGCTCAAGGGCTATAATAGACTATATAATAACAAACAATGAAAACACATCAGCTAAAAACAACCTATCGAATAAAATTTCAGATCACGAAGCAATAGACATAAATAAAGAACTGATATCAAAAAGACAAAAACTAAGAAGTAAAAAGAAATTGAGATTTTTAAATATGATAGAAGACTTTTTAATACAGAACTCTGTGCAATGTTAAGAAATAGTGAAAGGGATGAATTGAACAATAAAGTTGAAAAATTAGACTCATGCATCGAACAAACCATAAAAAAATTTACATACAAAAAAGTAATAAACGAAAAAAGTAATGTTAACAAATGGTTCGTTAGGGAACTAAGCCAAGTAAAACAAGAAAAAATTATGAAATACCAAAGGGCTAAGATAGAAAATACGAACGAAGCATGGAATAATTATAAAATTATTAGAAATATTTATAAAAATAAAATTGAAATTGAAAGGAACAAATACATCAATAATAGAATAAACGATGCCAAAGATCAAAAAGAAATGTGGAGAGAACTGAAAGACTTAGTGATTAAGAAAAATAAAAATGTGATAAAAAATGTGATTTTTAATGAAATAGAATTTAGGGATAACTATGAAATAACCAATAACTTTAGTAATTATTTCGTCGATAGCATTGAATCAATAAGGGATACGATAGAGAATATGCAATATAACAACAAAATACCTATGACAACTAATAGATTTAAATTCCGTACAATATCAATCCAAGAACTTAAAAATATATGTAAGAACTAGAAAAATAAACCAGATTTTAACAAGGTCTCAATGAAAATAGTATTAGACAATTGGAATAGTTTAAGCAAACCCATACTTGACATAATAAATGAATTATTAGAAAAAGGAGTTTTCCCTGACAACTGGAAATACTCAATGGTAACACCAATAGAAAAAATTTCAAAGACAAAAAATGTGAAGAGTTCCGGCCAATAAACACCTTGAAGACCTGCGAAAAAATAATCGACAAGATAGTGAAGGAACAACTAGAGAAATATATGGAACAGAATAATATGTTTTCAAAATTTCAGTCTGGGTTTAGAAAAAAATTCTCCTGCGAAACAACAGTAAATTATGTAATAAGCAAATGGAAATACATCAACAGACAGAAAAAAATTATGGCAATATTTTTGGATTTAAAGAGGGCTTTCGAGACTATAGATAGAGGAATATTGATTACAAAATTATATACGTACGGTATAAGGGGAAAAGAACTAGATTGGTTCAAATCTTATCTTACGCAACGGAAGCAAATCACAAAAGTTAATAATATAAAATCTAATGAAATTTACAATGACTTTGGAGTACCTCAGGGATCCATTCTAGGAGCGCTATTATTTATAATATATATAAACGATATGCCAAATGCAAAATAGTTCTTTATGCTGATGACGCATTAATCTATGCGGAAGGAGATACAGAAACTCAATGTATGGATAATTTAATACATGACATAAATGAAATAAATAAATGGCTAAAAATTAACATATTGAAGTTAAATGAAAATAAAACAAAATTACTTGAAATAAATATGAACAGTGACTCAATTTTCAAAATAAACAACCAAACAATAGAAAAAGTAAGGGAAATAAAGTATCTCGGATTTATTATCGACAAAGAATTAAAATTTAACCAACACGTAGAATATATCTGTGAGAAAATTGGCAAAAAAATCGGGGTTTTCAAACGAATAAGAAAGAAGGTATCATATATGACGGCAATTAATATGTACAATACAATAATAAAACCACATTTGGAATTTGGTTCTACGATCCTATACACATGTTGTTCAACAACTCAAATACAGAGACTACAAAAACTACAAAACAAAGCAATTAATTCACACACATGTGCTAATGCATACAGGGATGTAGTGCTCTTTATTTATAGAGTTGCCAGCTACTGAAACAACTGAGCTACTGAATGAACTGAGCTAGTGAAACAACTAAGTTACTGAATAAACTGAAGTACTGAAACAACTGAGCTACTGAATGAACTGAAACAACTGAATGAATTGAAAAGTGAATTCAGTAAAGTGAGCGGAGCTAAAAAGAGGGCTCACTCAAAAGAAATATTTTTTACAGCTCTAATAATTGTGAGTATTAAAAAGTCCTGATCTTTGCTTCTCATTTGTATTAAAATATTTGATATTTACCAGGTCACATCAAAACACTGATACTGATGGAGTAAAAGTGAAAACGTAAATAAAAAATACATAATACCTATGTACATATATAAATCTTGTTTGTATATAATTTTGTGTTGTGTTGTATTTAATTGTGTTTAGAAAAAAATAAATTTAATGTCAATAAAATAATGAAATTAAAATTAAACATGTTTTATTTTATCGAATTTGGTTAGGTTAGGATTGTTAGCAATCCCATCATTGGTGACACCATACCCATCAGGCATGACTGTCAGCAGTGACACCATACCCATCAAGGGTGACCGGTCAGCACTGAAACCATACCAGTCATTAGTGAAAAATTTTTATAGAACAGCAACATTAGAGTAAGCAGAGAGAATATATATTTAAAAGGCAATATTATTCACAAGTTAGAGAGGGATGCAAGATCACACGTACACAAAGTTTCTATCATTTTTCTCACATTGGCCTTAATAAAGTGATAGAAACATAGTGCTTGTTTTTTATATCTTATTATTATATGATTAGAATCGTTTATATAAGATTCATAATTGCAATATTTTCTTCTTCGTAAACATTTTTTGATTTTTTATAATGAATTATACTATTAAGTTGTTTTGGTTTTGCGCAATATCACATAAATCTCATACCAACATCTTTTACTTTTATAGAATTTATATATAATTGAGTATTTTAATTTTTAATTTAAGAAATTAAATTGAATTATGTTATTTAAAAATATGTGCATACATACATTGATATGTTTGCTTCTTAATATGAACATAATATTTCTGTTTTTATATCTTACTAACATTAAAATTTGGCTGTAAATAAATAAGTTCTCTCAAATATATGTTCTCTTTGGTTTAGAAGAAATAGTTTTTATAATTTTTTTTTTTTTGTCTTGGATTTCTAATCTTTTTATTTTTGTTATATGTATTTTATTAAAAAAAAAATATATATTGAATTACAAATTAATAATTTTAATATGTTTTATTTTCACGGAGAGAAAAGTTAATTTTCAAATAATGTTATATATTATCTCTTATTTCTTTGGGGTTAAACAATCGCCAGGAATAACTTTCGCTGCCGTTGTAGCATTCTGTTGTGAGTAAAAATATTTTCTTTCTTCATTCTCGTTCCAAGAGTTGTAATATCGTTCTTTCTGTTTTTCACAAAAAGTGTGAAGAATCACGCATGCTACTACAACTTTAGGAACTGAAGAGGTGAAAATGTCTGTTCGCTTACACAGACAGCATCACCTTCCTTTTAGCCTGCCGGAGTCATTTTCAATACATCCATACAGGCGCAGAACTCAAATGACATTTAAACGAATCTTCAGTGCATGTGAGTGTACCAGTATAAGATTTTAATAACCATTGGAGTAAAGGATATGCAGGATCACCTACAAGCAAGTTCTTAACAGCGTTGCACAAGTTTAGATTGTGTTATTTTAGCAGTGAAAGAAAAACTTAGTTATTTAATAAAAATAAAAATATTTACTGGTAAAAAATAGAAAATACTATTTAGACCAATATATAAATAAAAAGCGAGTGCTAGCAGATAAAAGATTAATAAAGAAAACACTGAATTTGAACACAAAATAAATTCAGAAACTTTGTAATGCAATGGCTGAATGCCGTAAATGCAAGAGGAGTATTCGTGGAGAAACTGGCATTGTATGCGCAGGAGTGTATGCCAAAGTCTATTACTGTGCGGATAAATGTTCGGCCCTTGACCAATATTCCTCTAAGGTTTTGGAAACCAATCCTTTCATAAGGTTTATATGTGATGCATTCAGTATATTCACAACGTAGACTTTGTGTTGAAGGACATACAAGACGGTGTCAACAAAAAACAAAACTCACTTGGCGGAATATAACACCGAATTTGAAATGTCGGTTAAAACAAACGAGTGCGAAATTAAACAATTATTAGAAGCAATCGAAAAAAGATACGAAGAATGATTTTAAAAAAATTGATAATGCACAGAAAATATGTGAAAAAAATGTAAATGAAGTTAAAAACTATGCGCCGTCGTAAATGATTTCGAAAATAAAAATAAAGATATATATAACACAATAGAACAAAGCAACAAAAAGACATGTAATGAAATAAAACAAGTAATTAGAGAATCGAAAGATAAACAAAACAAACTGTCATTCGCAGAAGCAGTGAAAAAGAACACGGAGTTGCCAGATTTAAGAAAACAGTTGCCATTAATTGTAAAATCTAAAGAAAAAAAAAACAATTGAAAAAACAAAAAAGGACTTAAATAATAAGGTTGATCCGGTCAATCTCAATATAGCAGGCATCGAAAATAGAAGAAATGGATTAATTGTGATACAAAGCGAGAACCATGAGGAAAGGGAAAAAATAAAAAATGCGATTGAAAATCAAATGGGTGAAACATATGAAACAAAAGCGCCAAACGAAAAAGATGTGGCTATAATAATAACCGACATGTTTTTTAAATATACAGAGGAAGAACTGATAGCAAAAATAAAAAAACAAAATCAACAATTGAAAGAACATGAAATAAAAATAGTCAAGTCATATGAAATTATAAGATATATAAAGTAATATATAATGCAAATATAATAGTAGATGAAGAAACATATAATAAGATTAAGGCAGCACAAAAATTGAACATGGGTGGGAAAAATGCAGAATATTTGATGGGACTGATGTAATTCAATGTTACAAATGTCAAGGATATAGTCAAAAGGCTGGAGAATGTAGGAATAAGGAAACGTGTTACAAATGCCATGCTTGTCACAAATCCAAGGACTGTCAAAAGGAACCAATCAATAAATGTATAAACTGCATAAAAACAAACAAGAGGCTAAATATGGGACTTGACGAAAATCATGTCACATCCAATCGAGAATGTCCTCTATATCAAAATATACTTAATAGCAAGAAGAAGAGATTGGGATTAATAATATAACAATCACAGAAAATAAGAGGCATCTACACAAATATATGTGGATTAATTAAAAATTACAACCAATTAGAAATTATGGCTCATGAGCAAAACCCAGATTTTATAATACTTTCAGAAACACATTTAACAAAGGATATAGAAGAAGAAGAAACACAATTACCAGAATATGAACATTACATTACCCACTCAAATTCAATTAGAACAGGGGGCGTTAGTATATACATTAAAAAGAGATGGAACGTGAGAAAAATTGGAGAAAGGACTTCGTCAAATTACTGGATTAGTGCATTTATGGCAAAAATAAAAGATAAACAAATGGTAGTAATGGCCGTGTATAGATCCCCAAGCGGTAGTGAGGCAGAATTTTGTGCAGTGTTTGAACAAATAATTGAAGAAGTATGTGAATATAATTGATATAATAATAGGAGGTGATATCAACATAGACTGGAATAAAGATGGAACATACAAAAGCACACTACAAGGAGCATTCAACTACAATGGACTTAAACAAATAATGGAAGAATATACAAGAGTAACATCAAGCTCAAGGGCTATAATAGACTATATAATAACAAACAATGAAAACACATCAGCTAAAAACAACCTATCGAATAAAATTTCAGATCACGAAGCAATAGACATAAATAAAGAACTGATATCAAAAAGACAAAAACTAAGAAGTAAAAAGAAATTGAGATTTTTAAATATGATAGAAGACTTTTTAATACAGAACTCTGTGCAATGTTAAGAAATAGTGAAAGGGATGAATTGAACAATAAAGTTGAAAAATTAGACTCATGCATCGAACAAACCATAAAAAAATTTACATACAAAAAAGTAATAAACGAAAAAAGTAATGTTAACAAATGGTTCGTTAGGGAACTAAGCCAAGTAAAACAAGAAAAAATTATGAAATACCAAAGGGCTAAGATAGAAAATACGAACGAAGCATGGAATAATTATAAAATTATTAGAAATATTTATAAAAATAAAATTGAAATTGAAAGGAACAAATACATCAATAATAGAATAAACGATGCCAAAGATCAAAAAGAAATGTGGAGAGAACTGAAAGACTTAGTGATTAAGAAAAATAAAAATGTGATAAAAAATGTGATTTTTAATGAAATAGAATTTAGGGATAACTATGAAATAACCAATAACTTTAGTAATTATTTCGTCGATAGCATTGAATCAATAAGGGATACGATAGAGAATATGCAATATAACAACAAAATACCTATGACAACTAATAGATTTAAATTCCGTACAATATCAATCCAAGAACTTAAAAATATATGTAAGAACTAGAAAAATAAACCAGATTTTAACAAGGTCTCAATGAAAATAGTATTAGACAATTGGAATAGTTTAAGCAAACCCATACTTGACATAATAAATGAATTATTAGAAAAAGGAGTTTTCCCTGACAACTGGAAATACTCAATGGTAACACCAATAGAAAAAATTTCAAAGACAAAAAATGTGAAGAGTTCCGGCCAATAAACACCTTGAAGACCTGCGAAAAAATAATCGACAAGATAGTGAAGGAACAACTAGAGAAATATATGGAACAGAATAATATGTTTTCAAAATTTCAGTCTGGGTTTAGAAAAAAATTCTCCTGCGAAACAACAGTAAATTATGTAATAAGCAAATGGAAATACATCAACAGACAGAAAAAAATTATGGCAATATTTTTGGATTTAAAGAGGGCTTTCGAGACTATAGATAGAGGAATATTGATTACAAAATTATATACGTACGGTATAAGGGGAAAAGAACTAGATTGGTTCAAATCTTATCTTACGCAACGGAAGCAAATCGCAAAAGTTAATAATATAAAATCTAATGAAATTTACAATGACTTTGGAGTACCTCAGGGATCCATTCTAGGAGCGCTATTATTTATAATATATATAAACGATATGCCAAATGCAAAATAGTTCTTTATGCTGATGACGCATTAATCTATGCGGAAGGAGATACAGAAACTCAATGTATGGATAATTTAATACATGACATAAATGAAATAAATAAATGGCTAAAAATTAACATATTGAAGTTAAATGAAAATAAAACAAAATTACTTGAAATAAATATGAACAGTGACTCAATTTTCAAAATAAACAACCAAACAATAGAAAAAGTAAGGGAAATAAAGTATCTCGGATTTATTATCGACAAAGAATTAAAATTTAACCAACACGTAAAATATATCTGTGAGAAAATTGGCAAAAAAATCGGGGTTTTCAAACGAATAAGAAAGAAGGTATCATATATGACGGCAATTAATATGTACAATACAATAATAAAACCACATTTGGAATTTGGTTCTACGATCCTATACACATGTTGTTCAACAACTCAAATACAGAGACTACAGAGACTACAAAAACTACAAAAACTACAAAACAAAGCAATTAAATCACACACATGTGCTAATGCATACAGGGATGTAGTGCTCTTTATTTATAGAGTTGCCAGCTACTGAAACAACTGAGCTACTGAATGAACTGAGCTAGTGAAACAACTAAGTTACTGAATAAACTGAAGTACTGAAACAACTGAGCTACTGAATGAACTGAAACAACTGAATGAATTGAAAAGTGAATTCAGTAAAGTGAGCGGAGCTAAAAAGAGGGCTCACTCAAAAGAAATATTTTTTACAGCTCTAATAATTGTGAGTATTAAAAAGTCCTGATCTTTGCTTCTCATTTGTATTAAAATCTTTGATATTTACCAGGTCACATCAAAACACTGATACTGATGGAGTAAAAGTGAAAACGTAAATAAAAAATACATAATACCTATGTACATATATAAATCTTGTTTGTATATAATTTTGTGTTGTGTTGTATTTAATTGTGTTTAGAAAAAAATAAATTTAATGTCAATAAAATAATGAAATTAAAATTAAACATGTTTTATTTCATCGAATTTGGTTAGGTTAGGATTGTTAGCAATCCCATCATTGGTGACACCATACCCATCAGGCATGACTGTCAGCAGTGACACCATACCCATCAAGGGTAACCGGTCAGCACTGAAACCATACCAGTCATTAGTGAAAAATTTGTATAGAACAGCAACATTAGAGTAAGCAGAGAGAATATATATTTAAAAGGCAATATTATTCACAAGTTAGAGAGGGATGCAAGATCACACGTACACAAAGTTTCTATCATTTTTCTCACATTGGCGTTAATAAAATGATAGAAACATAGTGCTTGTTTTTTATATCTTATTATTATATGATTAGAATCGTTTATATAAGATTCATAATTGCAATATTTTCTTCTTCGTAAAAATTTTTTGATTTTTTATAATGAATTATACTATTAAGTTGTTTTGGTTTTGCGCAATATAACATATATCTCATACCAACATCCTTTACTTTTATAGAATTTATATATAATTGAGTATTTTAATTTTAAATTTAAGAAATTAAATTGAATTATGTTATTTAAAAATATGTGCATATATACATTGATATGTTTGCTTTTTAATATGAACATAATATTTCTGTTTTTATATCTTACTAACATTATAATTTGGCTGTAAATAAATAAGTTCTCTCAAATATATGTTCTCTTTGGTTTAGAAGAAATAGTTTTTATTATTGTTTTTTTTTTGTCTTGGATTTCTAATCTTTTTATTTTTGTTATATGTATTTTATTTAAAAAAAAAAATATATATATTGAATTACAAATTAATAATTTTAATATGTTTTATTTTCACGGAGAGAAAAGTTAATTTTCAAATAATGTTTTATATTATCTCTTATTTCTTTGGGGTTAAACAATCGCCAGGAATAACTTGCGCTGCCGTTGTAGCATTCTGTTGTGAGTAAAAACATTTTCTTTCTTCATTCTCGTTCCAAGAGTTATAATATCGTTCTTTCTGTTTTTCACAAAAAGTGTGAAGAATCACGCATGCTACTACAACTTTTGGAACTGCAGAGGTGAAAATGTCTGTTCGTTTACACAGACAGCATCACCTTCCTTTTAGCCTGCCGGAGTCATTTTCAATACATCCATGCAGGCGCAGAACTAAAATGACAGTTAAGCGAAACTTCAGTGCATGTGAGTGTACCAGTATAAGATTTTAATAACCATTGGAGTAAAGGATATGCAGGATCACCTACAAGCAAGTTCTTAACAGCGTTGCACAAGTTTAGATTGTGTTATTTTAGCAGTGAAAGAAAAACTTAGTTATTTAATAAAAATAAAAATATTTACTGGTAAAAAATAGAAAATACTATTTAGACCAATATATAAATAAAAAGCGAGTGCTAGCAGATAAAAGATTAATAAAGAAAACACTGAATTTGAACACAAAATAAATTCAGAAACTTTGTAATGCAATGGCTGAATGCCGTAAATGCAAGAGGAGTATTCGTGGAGAAACTGGCATTGTATGCGCAGGAGTGTATGGCAAAGTCTATCACCGTGCGGATAAATGTTCGGGCCTTGACCAATATTCCTCTAAGGTTTTGGAAACCAATACTTTCATAAGGTTTATATGTGATGCATTCAGTATATTCACAACGTAGACTTTGTGTTGAAGGACATACAAGACGGTGTCAACAAAAAACAAAACTCACTTGGCGGAACATAACACCGAATTTGAAATGTCGCTTGAAACAAACTTGTGCGAAATTAAACAATTATTAGAAGCAATCGAAAAAAGATACGAAGAATGATTTAAAAAAATTGATAATGCACAGAAAATATGTGAAAAAAATGTAAATGAAGCTAAAAAACTATGCGCCGTCGTAAATGATTTCGAAAATAAAAATAAAGATATATATAACACAATAGAACAAAGCAACAAAAAGACATGTAATGAAATAAAACAAGTAATTAGAGAATCGAAAGATAAACAAAACAAACTGTCAGTCGCAGAAGCAGTGAAAAAGAACACGGAGTTGCCAGATTTAAGAAAACAGTTGCCATTAATTGTAAAATCTAAAGAAAAAAAAAACAATTGAAAAAACAAAAAAGGACTTAAATAGTAAGGTTGATCCGGTCAATCTCAATATAGCAGGCATCGAAAATAGAAGAAATGGATTAATTGTGATACAAAGCGAGAACCATGAGGAAAGGGAAAAAATAAAAAATGCGATTGAAAATCAAATGGGTGAAACATATGAAATAAAAGCGCCAAACGAATAAGATGTGGCTATAATAATAACCGACATGTTTTTTAAATATACAGAGGAAGAACTGATAGCAAAAATAAAAAAACAAAATCAACAATTGAAAGAACATGAAATAAAAATAGTCAAGTCATATGAAATTATAAGATATATAAAGTAATATATAATGCAAATATAATAGTAGATGAAGAAACATATAATAAGATTAAGGCAGCACAAAAATTGAACATGGGTGGGAAAAATGCAGAATATTTGATGGGACTGATGTAATTCAATGTTACAAATGTCAAGGATATAATCAAAAGGCTGGAGAATGTAGGAATAAGGAAACGTGTTACAAATGCCATGCTTGTCACAAATCCAAGGACTGTCAAAAGGAACCAATCAATAAATGTATAAACTGCATAAAAACAAACAAGAGGCTAAATATGGGACTTGACGAAAATCATGTCACATCCAATCGAGAATGTCCTCTATATCAAAATATACTTAATAGCAAGAAGAAGAGATTGGGATTAATAATATAACAATCACAGAAAATAAGAGGCATCTACACAAATATATGTGGATTAATTAAAAATTACAACCAATTAGAAATTATGGCTCATGAGCAAAATCCAGATTTTATAATACTTTCAGAAACACATTTAACAAAGGATATAGAAGAAGAAGAAACACAATTACCAGAATATGAACATTACATTACCCACTCAAATTCAATTAGAACAGGGGGCGTTAGTATATACATTAAAAAGAGATGGAACGTGAGAAAAATTGGAGAAAGGACTTCGTCAAATTACTGGATTAGTGCATTTATGGCAAAAATAAAAGATAAACAAATGGTAGTAATGGCCGTGTATAGATCCCCAAGCGGTAGTGAGGCAGAATTTTGTGCAGTGTTTGAACAAATAATTGAAGAAGTATGTGAATATAATTGATATATTAATAGGAGGTGATATCAACATAGACTGGAATAAAGATGGAACATACAAAAGCACACTACAAGGAGCATTCAACTACAATGGACTTAAACAAATAATGGAAGAATATACAAGAGTAACATCAAGCTCAAGGGCTATAATAGACTATATAATAACAAACAATGAAAACACATCAGCTAAAAACAACCTATCGAATAAAATTTCAGATCACGAAGCAATAGACATAAATAAAGAACTGATATCAAAAAGACAAAAACTAAAAAGTAAAAAGAAATTGAGATTTTTAAATATGATAGAAGACTTTTTAATACAGAACTCTGTGCAATGTTAAGAAATAGTGAAAGGGATGAATTGAACAATAAAGTTGAAAAATTAGACTCATGCATCGAACAAACCATAAAAAAATTTACATACAAAAAAGTAATAAACGAAAAAAGTAATGTTAACAAATGGTTCGTTAGGGAACTAAGCCAAGTAAAACAAGAAAAAATTATGAAATACCAAAGGGATAAGATAGAAAATACGAACGAAGCATGGAATAATTATAAAATTATTAGAAATATTTATAAAAATAAAATTGAAATTGAAAAGAACAAATACATCAATAATAGAATAAACGATGCCAAAGATCAAAAAGAAATCTGGAGAGAACTGAAAGACTTAGTGATTAAGAAAAATAAAAATGTGATAAAAAATGTGATTTTTAATGAAATAGAATTTAAGGATAACTATGAAATAGCCAATAAATTTAGTAATTATTTCGTCGATAGCATTGAATCAATAAGGGATACGATAGAGAATATGCAATATAACAACAAAATACCTATGACAACTAATAGATTTAAATTCCGTACAATATCAATCCAAGAACTTAAAAATATATGTAAGAACCAGAAAAATAAACCAGATTTTAACAAGGTCTCAATGAAAATAGTATTAGACAATTGGAATAGTTTAAGCAAACCCATACTTGACATAATAAATGAATTATTAGAAAAAGGAGTTTTCCCTGACAACTGGAAATACTCAATGGTAACACCAATAGAAAAAATTTCAAAGACAAAAAATGTGAAGAGTTCCGGCCAATAAACACCTTGAAGACCTGCGAAAAAATAATCGACAAGATAGTGAAGGAACAACTAGAGAAATATATGGAACAGAATAATATGTTTTCAAAATTTCAGTCTGGGCTTAGAAAAAAATTCTCCTGCGAAACAACAGTAAATTATGTAATAAGCAAATGGAAATACATCAATAGACAGAAAAAAATTATGGCAATATTTTTGGATTTAAAGAGGGCTTTCGAGACTATAGATAGAGGAATATTGATTAAAAAATTATATACGTACGGTATAAGGGGAAAAGAACTAGATTGGTTCAAATCTTATCTTACGCAACGGAAGCAAATCACAAAAGTTAATAATATAAAATCTAATGAAATTTACAATGACTTTGGAGTAGCTCAGGGATCCATTCTAGGAGCGCTATTATTTATAATATATATAAACGATATGCCAAATGCAAAATAGTTCTTTATGCTGATGACGCATTAATCTATGCGGAAGGAGATACAGAAACTCAATGTATGGATAATTTAATACATGACATAAATGAAATAAATAAATGGCTAAAAATTAACATATTGAAGTTAAATGAAAATAAAACAAAATTACTTGAAATAAATATGAACAGTGACTCAATTTTCCAAATAAACAACCAAACAATAGAAAAAGTAAGGGAAATAAAGTATCTCGGATTTATTATCGACAAAAGAATTAAAATTTAACCAACACGTAGAATATATCTGTGAGAAAATTGGCAAAAAAATCGGGGTTTTCAAACGAATAAGAAAGAAGGTATCATATATGACGGCAATTAATATGTACAATACAATAATAAAACCACATTTGGAATTTGGTTCTACGATCCTATACACATGTTGTTCACCAACTCAAATACAGAGACTACAAAAACTACAAAAACTACAAAACAAAGCAATTAATTCACACACATGTGCTAATGCATACAGGGATGTAGTGCTCTTTATTTATAGAGTTGCCAGCTACTGAAACAACTGAGCTACTGAATGAACTGAGCTAGTGAAACAACTAAGTTACTGAATAAACTGAAGTACTGAAACAACTGAGCTACTGAATGAACTGAAACAACTGAATGAATTGAAAAGTGAATTCAGTAAAGTGAGCGGAGCTAAAAAGAGGGCTCACTCAAAAGAAATATTTTTTACAGCTCTAATAATTGTGAGTATTAAAAAGTCCTGATCTTTGCTTCTCATTTGTATTAAAATCTTTGATATTTACCAGGTCACATCAAAACACTGATACTGATGGAGTAAAAGTGAAAACGTAAATAAAAAATACATAATACCTATGTACATATATATTTTGTTTGTATATAATTTTGTGTTGTGTTGTATTTAATTGTGTTTAGAAAAAAATAAATTTAATGTCAATAAAATAATGAAATTAAAATTAAACATGTTTTATTTCATCGAATTTGGTTAGGTTAGGATTGTTAGCAATCCCATCATTGGTGACACCATACCCATCAGGCATGACTGTCAGCAGTGACACCATACCCATCAAGGGTGACCGGTCAGCACTGAAACCATACCAGTCATTAGTGAAAAATTTGTATAGAACAGCAACATTAGAGTAAGCAGAGAGAATATATATTTAAAAGGCAATATTATTCACAAGTTAGAGAGGGATGCAAGATCACACGTACACAAAGTTTCTATCATTTTTCTCACATTGGCCTTAATAAAGTGATAGAAACATAGTGCTTGATTTTTATATCTTATTATTATATGATTAGAATCGTTTATATAAGATTCATAATTGCAATATTTCACAAAAAGTGTGAAGAATCACGCATGCTACTACAACTTTAGGAACTGCAGAGGTGAAAATGTCTGTTCGTTTACACAGACAGCATCACCTTCCTTTTAGCCTGCCGGAGTAATTTTCAATACATCCATGCAGGCGCAGAACTAAAATGACAGTTAAACGAATCTTCAGTGCATGTGAGAGTACCAGTATAAGATTTTAATAACCATTGGAGTAAAGGATATGCAGGATCACCTACAAGCAAGTTCTTAACAGCGTTGCACAAGTTTAGATTGTGTTATTTTAGCAGTGAAAGAAAAACTTAGTTATTTAATAAAAATAAAAATATTTACTGGTAAAAAATAGAAAATACTATTTAGACCAATAAATAAATAAAAAGCGAGTGCTAGCAGATAAAAGATTAATAAAGAAAACACTGAATTTGAACACAAAATAAATTCAAAAACTTTGTAATGCAATGGCTGAATGCCGTAAATGCAAGAGGAGTATTCGTGGAGAAACTGGCATTGTATGCGCAGGAGTATATGGCAAAGTCTATCACTGTGCGGATAAATGTTCGGGCCTTGACCAATATTCCTCTAAGGTTTTGGAAACCAATCCTTTCATAAGGTTTATGTGTGATGCATTCAGTATATTCACAACGTAGACTTTGTGTTGAAGGACAAGACGGTGTCAACAAAAAACAAAACTCACTTGGCGGAATATAACACCGAATTTGAAATGTCGCTTAAAACAAACGAGTGCGAAATTAAACAATTATTAGAAGCAATCGAAAAAAGATACGAAGAATGATTTAAAAAAATTGATAATGCACAGAAAATATGTGAAAAAAATGTAAATGAAGTTAAAAAACTATGCGCCGTCGTAAATGATTTCGAAAATAAAAATAAAGATGTATATAACACAATAGAACAAAGCAACAAAAAGACATGTAATGAAATAAAACAAGTAATTAGAGAATCGAAAGATAAACAAAACAAACTGTCATTCGCAGAAGCAGTGAAAAAGAAAACGGAGTTGCCAGATTTAAGAAAACAGTTGCCATTAATTGTAAAATCTAAAGAAAAAAAAAAACAATTGAAAAAACAAAAAAGGACTTAAATAACAAGGTTGATCCGGTCAATCTCAATATAGCAGGCATCGAAAATAGAAGAAATGGATTAATTGTGATACAAAGCGAGAACGATGAGGAAAGGGAAAAAATAAAAAATGCGATTGAAAATCAAATGGGTGAAACATATGAAATAAAAGCGCCAAACGAAAAAGATGTGGCTATAATAATAACCGACATGTTTTTTAAATATACAGAGGAAGAACTGATAGCAAAAATAAAAAAACAAAATCAACAATTGAAAGAACATGAAATAAAAATAGTCAAGTCATATGAAATTATAAGATATATAAAGTAATATATAATGCAAATATAATAGTAGATGAAGAAACATATAATAAGATTAAGGCAGCACAAAAATTGAACATGGGTGGGAAAAATGCAGAATATTTGATGGGACTGATGTAATTCAATGTTACAAATGTCAAGGATATAGTCAAAAGGCTGGAGAATGTAGGAATAAGGAAACGTGTTACAAATGCCATGCTTGTCACAAATCCAAGGACTGTCAAAAGGAGCCAATCAATAAATGTATAAACTGCATAAAAACAAACAAGAGGCTAAATATGGGAGTTGACGAAAATCATGTCAATTCCAATCGAGAATGTCCTCTATATCAAAATATACTTAATAGCAAGAAGAAGAGATTGGGATTAATAATATAACAATCACAGAAAATAAGAGGCATCTACACAAATATATGTGGATTAATTAAAAATTACAACCAATTAGAAATTATGGCTCATGAGCAAAATCCAGATTTTATAATACTTTCAGTAACACATTTAACAAAGGATATAGAAGAAGAAGAAACACAATTACCAGAATATGAACATTACATTACACACTCAAATTCAATTAGAACAGGGGGCGTTAGTATATACATTAAAAAGAGATGGAACGTGAGAAAAATTGGAGAAAGGACTTCGTCAAATTACTGGATTAGTGCATTTATGGCAAAAATAAAAGATAAACAAATGGTAGTAATGGCCGTGTATAGATCCCCAAGCGGTAGTGAGGCAGAATTTTGTGCAGTGTTTGAACAAATAATTGAAGAAGTATGTGAATATAATTGATATAATAATAGGAGGTGATATCAACATAGACTGGAATAAAGATGGAACATACAAAAGCACACTACAAGGAGCATTCAACGACAATGGACTTAAACAAATAATGGAAGAATATACAAGAGTAACATCAAGCTCAAGGGCTATAATAGACTATATAATAACAAACAATGAAAACACATCAGCTAAAAACAACCTATCGAATAAAATTTCAGATCACGAAGCAATAGACATAAATAAAGAACTGATATCAAAAAGACAAAAACTAAGAAGTAAAAAGAAATTGAGATTTTTAAATATGATAGAAGACTTTTTAATACAGAACTCTGTGCAATGTTAAGAAATAGTGAAAGGGATGAATTGAACAATAAAGTTGAAAAATTAGACCCATGCATCGAACAAACCATAAAAAAATTTACATACAAAAAAGTAATAAACGAAAAAAGTAATGTTAACAAATGGTTCGTTAGGGAACTAAGCCAAGTAAAACAAGAAAAAATTATGAAATATCAAAGGGCTAAGATAGAAAATACGAACGAAGCATGGAATAATTATAAAATTATTAGAAATATTTATAAAAAAAAATTGAAATTGAAAAGAACAAATACATCAATAATAGAATAAACGATGCCAAGGATCAAAAAGAAATGTGGAGAGAACTGAAAGACTAAGTGATTAAGAAAAATAAAAATGTGATAAAAATGTGATTTTTAATGAAATAGAATTTAAGGATAACTATGAAATAGCTAATAAATTTAGTAATTATTTCGTCGATAGCATTGAATCAATAAGGGATACGATAGAGAATATGCAATATAACAACAAAATACCTATGACAACTAATAGATTTAAATTCCGTACAATATCAATCCAAGAACTTAAAAATATATGAAAGAACCAGAAAAATAAACCAGATTTTAACAAGGTCTCAATGAAAATAGTATTAGACAATTGGAATAGTTTAAGCAAACCCATACTTGACATAATAAATGAATTATTAGAAAAAGGAGTTTTCCCTGACAACTGGAAATACTCAATGGTAACACCAATAGAAAAAATTTCAAAGACAAAAAATGTGAAGAGTTCCGACCAATAAACACCTTAAAGACCTGCGAAAAAATAATCGACAAGATAGTGAAGGAACAACTAGAGAAATATATGGAACAGAATAATATGTTTTCAAAATTTCAGTCTGGGTTTAAAAAAAATTCTCCTGCGAAACAACAGTAAATTATGTAATAAGCAAATGGAAATACATCAATAGACAGAAAAAAATTATGGCAATATTTTTGGATTTAAAGAGGGCTTTCGAGACTATAGATAGAGGAATATTGATTAAAAAATTATATACGTACGGTATAAGGCGAAAAGAACTAGATTGGTTCAAATCTTATCTTACGCAACGGAAGCAAATCACAAAAGTTAATAATATAAAATCTAATGAAATTTACAATGACTTTGGAGTACCTCAGGGATCCATTCTAGGAGCGCTATTATTTATAATATATATAAACGATATGCCAAATGCAAAATAGTTCTTTATGCTGATGACGCATTAATCTATGCGGAAGGAGATACAGAAACTCAATGTATGGATAATTTAATACATGACATAAATGAAATAAATAAATGGCTAAAAATTAACATATTGAAGTTAAATGAAAATAAAACAAAATTACTTGAAATAAATATGAACAGTGACTCAATTTTCAAAATAAACAACCAAACAATAGAAAAAGTAAGGGAAATAAAGTATCCCGGATTTATTATCGACAAAGAATTAAAATTAAACCAACACGTAGAATATATCTGTGAGAAAATTGGCAAAAAAATCGGGGGTTTCAAACGAATAAGAAAGAAGGTATCATATATGACGGCAATTAATATGTACAATACAATAATAAAACCACATTTTGAATTTGGTTCTACGATCCTATACACATGTTCAACAACTCAAATACAGAGACTACAAAAACTACAAAAACTACAAAACAAAGCAATTAATTCACACACATGTGCTAATGCATACAGGGATGTAGTGCTCTTTATTTATAGAGTTGCCAGCTACTGAAACAACTGAGCTACTGAATGAACCAAAGCTAGTGAAACAACTAAGTTACTGAATAAACTGAAGTACTGAAACAACTGAGCTACTGAATGAACTGAAACAACTGAATGAATTGAAAAGTGAATTCAGTAAAGTGAGCGGAGCTAAAAAGAGGGCTCACTCAAAAGAAATGTTTTTTACAGCTCTAATAATTGTGAGTATTAAAAAGTCCTGATCTTTGCTTCTCATTTGTATTAAAATCTTTGATATTTACCAGGTCACATCAAAACACTGATACTGATGGAGTAAAAGTGAAAACGTAAATAAAAAATACATAATACCTAAGTACATATATATATTTTGTTTGTATATAATATTGTGTTGTGTTGTATTTAATTGTGTTTAGAAAAAAATAAATTTAATGCCAATAAAATAATGAAATTAAAATTAAACATGTTTTATTTCATCGAATTTGGTTAGGTTAGGATTGTTAGCAATCCCATCATTGGTGACACCATACCCATCAGGCATGACTGTCAGCAGTGACACCATACCCATCAAGGGTGACCGGTCAGCACTGAAACCATACCAGTCATTAGTGAAAAATTTGTATAGAACAGCAACATTAGAGTAAGCAGAGAGAATATATATTTAAAAGGCAATATTATTCACAAGTTAGAGAGGGATGCAAGATCACACGTACACAAAGTTTCTATCATTTTTCTCACATTGGCCTTAATAAAGTGATAGAAACATAGTGCTTGTTTTTTATATCTTATTATTATATGATTAGAATCGTTTATATAAGATTCATAATTGCAATATTTTCTTCTTCGTAAAAATTTTTTGATTTTTTATAATGAATTATACTATTAAGTTGTTTTGGTTTTGCGCAATATAACATAAATCTCATACCAACATCTTTTACTTTTATAGAATTTATATATAATTGAGTATTTTAATTTTAAATTTAAGAAATTAAATTGAATTATGTTATTTAAAAATATGTGCATACATACATTGATATGTTTGCTTCTTAATATGAACATAATATTTCTGTTTTTATATCTTACTAACATTATAATTTGGCTGTAAATAAATAAGTTCTCTCAAATATATGTTCTCTTTGGTTTAGAAGAAATAGTTTTTATTATTTTTTTTTTGTCTTGGATTTCTAATCTTTTTATTTTTGTTATATGTATTTTATTTAAAAAAAAATATATATTGAATTACAAATTAATAATTTTAATATGTTTTATTTTCACGGAGAGAAAAGTTAATTTTCAAATAATGTTTTATATTATCTCTTATTTCTTTGGGGTTAAACAATCGCCAGGAATAACTTTCGCTGCCGTTGTAGCATTCTGTTGTGAGTAAAAACATTTTCTTTCTTCATTCTCGTTCCAAGAGTTATAATATCTTTCTTTCTGTTTTTCACAAAAAGTGTGAAGAATCACGCATGCTACTACAACTTTAGGAACTGCAGAGGTGAAAATGTCTGTTCGTTTACACAGACAGCATCACCTTCCTTTTAGCCTGCCGGAGTCATTTTCAATACATCCATGCAGGCGCAGAACTAAAATGACAGTTAAACGAATCTTCAGTGCATGTGAGTGTACCAGTATAAGATTTTAATAACCATTGGAGTAAAGGATATGCAGGATCACCTACAAGCAAGTTCTTAACAGCGTTGCACAAGTTTAGATTGTGTTATTTTAGCAGTGAAAGAAAAACTTAGTTATTTAATAAAAATAAAAATATTTACTGGTAAAAAATAGAAAATACTATTTAGACCAATAAATAAATAAAAAGCGAGTGCTAGCAGATAAAAGATTAATAAAGAAAACACTGAATTTGAACACAAAATAAATTCAAAAACTTTGTAATGCAATGGCTGAATGCCGTAAATGCAAGAGGAGTATTCGTGGAGAAACTGGCATTGTATGCGCAGGAGTATATGGCAAAGTCTATCACTGTGCGGATAAATGTTCGGGCCTTGACCAATATTCCTCTAAGGTTTTGGAAACCAATCCTTTCATAAGGTTTATGTGTGATGCATTCAGTATATTCACAACGTAGACTTTGTGTTGAAGGACAAGACGGTGTCAACAAAAAACAAAACTCACTTGGCGGAATATAACACCGAATTTGAAATGTCGGTTAAAACAAACGAGTGCGAAATTAAACAATTATTAGAAGCAATCGAAAAAAGATACGAAGAATGATTTAAAAAAATTGATAATGCACAGAAAATATGTGAAAAAAATGTAAATGAAGTTAAAAAACTATGCGCCGTCGTAAATGATTTCGAAAATAAAAATAAAGATATATATAACACAATAGAACAAAGCAACAAAAAGACATGTAATGAAATAAAACAAGTAATTAGAGAATCGAAAGATAAACAAAACAAACTGTCATTCGCAGAAGCAGTGAAAAAGAACACGGAGTTGCCAGATTTAAGAAAACAGTTGCCATTAATTGTAAAATCTAAAGAAAAAAAAACAATTGAAAAAACAAAAAAGGACTTAAATAATAAGGTAGATCCGGTCAATCTCAATATACAAAGCGAGAACCATGAGGAAAGGGAAAAAATAAAAAATGCGATTGAAAATCAAATGGGTGAAACATATGAAATAAAAGCGCCAAACGAAAAACATGTGGCTGTAATAATAACCGACATGTTTTTTAAATATACAGAGGAAGAACTGATAGCAAAAATAAAAAAACAAAATCAACAATTGAAAGAACATGAAATAAAAATAGTCAAGTCATATGAAATTATAAGATATATAAAGTAATATATAATGCAAATATAATAGTAGATGAAGAAACATATAATAAGATTAAGGTAGCACAAAAATTGAACATGGGTGGGAAAAATGCAGAATATTTGATGGGACTGATGTAATTCAATGTTACAAATGTCAAGGATATAGTCAAAAGGCTGGAGAATGTAGGAATAAGGAAACGTGTTACAAATGCCATGCTTGTCACAAATCCAAGGACTGTCAAAAGGAACCAATCAATAAATGTATAAACTGCATAAAAACAAACAAGAGGCTAAATATGGGACTTGACGAAAATCATGTCAATTCCAATCGAGAATGTCCTCTATATCAAAATATACTTAATAGTAAGAAGAAGAGATTGGGATTAATAATATAACAATCACAGAAAATAAGAGGCATCTACACAAATATATGTGGATTAATTAAAAATTACAACCAATTAGAAATTATGGCTCATGAGCAAAATCCAGATTTTATAATACTTTCAGAAACACATTTAACAAAGGATATAGAAGAAGAAGAAACACAATTACCAGAATATGAACATTACATTACCCACTCAAATTCAATTAGAACAGGGGGCGTTAGTATATACATTAAAAAGAGATGGAACGTGAGAAAAATTGGAGAAAGGACTTCGTCAAATTACTGGATTAGTGCATTTATGGCAAAAATAAAAGATAAACAAATGGTAGTAATGGCCGTGTATAGATCCCCAAGCGGTAGTGAGGCAGAATTTTGTGCAGTGTTTGAACAAATAATTGAAGAAGTATGTGAATATAATTGATATAATAATAGGAGGTGATATCAACATAGACTGGAATAAAGATGGAACATACAAAAGCACACTACAAGGAGCATTCAACGACAATGGACTTAAACAAATAATGGAAGAATATACAAGAGTAACATCAAGCTCAAGGGCTATAATAGACTATATAATAACAAACAATGAAAACACATCAGCTAAAAACAACCTATCGAATAAAATTTCAGATCACGAAGCAATAGACATAAATAAAGAACTGATATCAAAAAGACAAAAACTAAGAAGTAAAAAGAAATTGAGATTTTTAAATATGATAGAAGACTTTTTTATACAGAACTCTGTGCAATGTTAAGAAGTAGTGAAAGGGATGAATTGAACAATAAAGTTGAAAAATTAGACCCATGCATCGAACAAACCATAAAAAAATTTACATACAAAAAAGTAATAAAAGAAAAAAGTAATGTTAACAAATGGTTCGTTAGGGAACTAAGCCAAGTAAAACAAGAAAAAATTATGAAATACCAAAGGGCTAAGATAGAAAATACGAACGAAGCATGGAATAATTATAAAATTATTAGAAATATTTATAAAAAAAAATTGAAATTGAAAAGAACAAATACATCAATAATAGAATAAACAATGCCAAGGATCAAAAAGAAATGTGGAGAGAACTGAAAGACTAAGTGATTAAGAAAAATAAAAATGTGATAAAAATGTGATTTTTAATGAAATAGAATTTAAGGATAACTATGAAATAGCTAATAAATTTAGTAATTATTTCGTCGATAGCATTGAATCAATAAGGGATACGATAGAGAATATGCAATATAACAACAAAATACCTATGACAACTAATAGATTTAAATTCCGTACAATATCAATCCAAGAACTTAAAAATATATGAAAGAACCAGAAAAATAAACCAGATTTTAACAAGGTCTCAATGAAAATAGTATTAGACAATTGGAATAGTTTAAGCAAACCCATACTTGACATAATAAATGAATTATTAGAAAAAGGAGTTTTCCCTGACAACTGGAAATACTCAATGGTAACACCAATAGAAAAAATTTCAAAGACAAAAAATGTGAAGAGTTCCGACCAATAAACACCTTGAAGACCTGCGAAAAAATAATCGACAAGATAGTGAAGGAACAACTAGAGAAATATATGGAACAGAATAATATGTTTTCAAAATTTCAGTCTGGGTTTAAAAAAAATTCTCCTGCGAAACAACAGTAAATTATGTAATAAGCAAATGGAAATACATCAATAGACAGAAAAAAATTATGGCAATATTTTTGGATTTAAAGAGGGCTTTCGAGACTATAGATAGAGGAATATTGATTAAAAAATTATTATATACGTTCGGTATAAGGGGAAAAGAAATAGATTGGTTCAAATCTTATCTTACGCAACGGAAGCAAATCACAAAAGTTAATAATATAAAATCTAATGAAATTTACAATGACTTTGGAGTACCTCAGGGATCCATTCTAGGAGCGCTATTATTTATAATATATATAAACGATATGCCAAATGCAAAATAGTTCTTTATGCTGATGACGCATTAATCTAAGCGGAAGGAGATACAGAAACTCAATGTATGGATAATTTAATACATGACATAAATGAAATAAATAAATGGCTAAAAATTAACATATTGAAGTTAAATGAAAATAAAACAAAATTACTTGAAATAAATATGAACAGTGACTCAATTTTCAAAATAAACAACCAAACAATAGAAAAAGTAAGGGAAATAAAGTATCCCGGATTTATTATCGACAGAGAATTAAAATTTAACCAACACGTAGAATATATCTGTGAGAAAATTGGCAAAAAAATCGGGGGTTTCAAACGAATAAGAAAGAAGGTATCATATATGACGGCAATTAATATGTACAATACAATAATAAAACCACATTTTGAATTTGGTTCTACCATCCTATACACATGTTGTTCAACAACTCAAATACAGAGACTACAAAAACTACAAAACATCATTCATATTTAAGACAAAATGAGTTAATTTAAAACAAAACAGGTCAATTCCTGAACGATTCACAGATTCACTAAAAAAATCATTCAATTACAACTCCGCCGTCTCTAAAGAATTATGGCGCTAATTTTGTAATTTACTAATGTCAATCGATTCACCTGCGCCAATAAAGTAAAATTTTTTGATACTTAATTTTTCAATAAATAAAATATATGTACACACATATATATATATATATATATATATATATATATATATATATATATATATACATATATATACATATATATATATATATATATATATATATATATATACATATATATATATATATATATATATATATATATATATATATAAGTTGCATTGTGTTAGTAATAGATGTTCTCTGAAATGCGTAAACCGATTTTGTTTCTGCAAAATTTATATGAAAGGTGACGTCAATACCAAGATTTTTATGTAAATACAGTTTCTGTATGTGTATTGGTTTATAAGTTATAGCCATTTTAGTGAACACTGCAATCATTTCGAAATATTTAAGTTAATATTTTGAAAAATTGAAATACAATTCACTTTTAAGTTCATTACAATTAAATTTTGGTCAAACCATTAATTTAATTTATATACTTAGCTTTTCTAAATCACAACTTCGGAGATCTATAAAATAAATTATATATAAATACAACACTAAAAACATAAATATTTAAATACATTATGCACAGCCCACGTCGTATGCATGAGTACGCGCAGATTTATTTATAACATTTACGTGTAATCCGCAATGGAGTTACATTAAAGATAATTTATTCGCTGGCCAAAGTCCTACCGACCGCCATGATATCATTTCCCGTGTTTTTAAGCGGAAATTGAAAGCGATTATGGGTTTTAGCGTGAAATCTAAAGTGTTTGGTCAAGTGAAGTTCTGGATGTATTCTGTGGAGTGGCAAAAGCGTGGTTTGCCACACGCTCACATTTCAATATGGTTGGTGAATAAAATCACATCGCATGAAGTTGACAATGTTATATGTTTTGCAATTCCAGATCAAATAAGTGATCCTGAATTATATGATGTTGTTGTGCAAAATATGATACACATCATATGATTAAGTACGCGAATAAGAAATGTGTTGAAGCTTTGGAAAGATTTTATTGCCAGGCGATTTTAGGTAAACATTGCCCGTCATTCCTAGATCGGCAGCTGCCGATGAAATTAACGCTTGCTTAAAGTCTTCATACTTACGGAGATTTGTTAAAATATCGAAACTCACTATCAACGTTCGTGTTCAGTTGCAGAATGATCCATCTGCTGATAAGTTCTCTAAGCAATTGCCAAAAATTGGGAACGGTGCAATGCCTATTGATGGCACTGGATTGATAACATTGCCAAATGATTTTTGCCGTTTCGTACAGTCAAAAGAGGAATTTATTGAATGTGTTTTCACTTACATAACACAACAATATACATGCGATGCATGGTTGAGTGCCAGAGCGATTTTAGCGGCAAAGAACAAAGATGTTACTGAATTAAACATAGCTATAAAATCAAAGATTCCTGGCGAAGTGGTGTTGTACAAGTCTGTCGATACTGTTACCAATGAAGAAGATATTTTGAATTATCCAACAGAATTTTAGAATTCGTTGGAATTACCACGATTGCCTCTGCATAATCTCCAATAGAAAGTTGGCGCCACTATTATTATGATTCGTAATATCAATCAACCCCGTTTGTGTAATGGTACAAGACTTGCTATTAAAAGGTTGATGGCTTATGTAATTGAAGCTAATATTTTAACTGGAAAATTAAAAGGCGAAGATGTATTCGTTCCACGTATCCTAATGGTTCCGTCCGATATACTATTTGAATTTAAACGATGTCAGTTTCCTGGTTGCCTTGCGTTTGCGATTACCATTAATAAGGCGCAAGGCCAATCTTTAGAAATTTGTGGAGTGAATTTAGTGTATCCAGTTTTCTCACATGGACAGTTCTATGTAGCCTGTTCGTGCGTTGGCAAACTACCGGTTTTGTATATTTACACCGAAAATGGAAAAACAACAACTGTTCCTTACCACAGAGCATTACAATAAAAGCAGTTTATCACTGATTTAAATGAATTCGAATTAATTTTCTTTTTTGCACTACGAAGTGTGCATGGGCTTCGCTAGTGTATATATATATATATATATATATATATATATATATATATATGTATATATAAATAAAAAATGTATAAAAAAAATTTTTATATAAATTATGTATGTATATTATATATGTATATTATAATAATACATGACATCATCGCATCGGTGGTGATAGATAAATTTTCGTATATCCAACAACAACACAAGTATTATTTACTCTACATTAATTTACGCAGTAGTATTTTACGCTTCGGACATGGATCTATTCTATGCAACATAAAAGTACATGAACGATAACAATTTTCTGCAACATATAACATATTCCGCCTTACAAGTTTCATTGTTGAATACTCTAGGCAAACCAACCAATTTTTTGTGTTATTCGAACAAATAACTACTCAAGAAAAGATGACATATGTTTGACGAATATGTTCGATGCGGGTTGTACTATTGGGACCCGCATATAAATATTTTCGTGCTTTTCATGCACTATCTTATATACAGTATGATATTATACACTATCGTATATACAGTATGATGTAACACAAAACAGCTGATACGTATACAAACATAACGGACATGCGCAAAATGCTGTCTTTGTATAATGGCTATGATCTTTAGAAATGTTGTTGCGCATGAGTCGAAGGAGGTTTCTAGGTTGGGGCGATTAGTTTCCGATAGATGACACCATTAAATATTATTCTATAGAGATTTACTATAATTCAAACTATTGTGTTTTCTGTGAAAGTCTTTTATTTATACACTTGTTTGCTCAAGCCAGCCTAAAGAATGAATAATCGTTTTATTTAAAAAGCTGTCAAATACATATGTAAAAAGTTAACACAGTGATGTGTTTTCAGGTACTAGGTAGACAAGGCTGCCACAGCTACTCTCCCTCCAATATTGTAGTAGGAGTTCAAGGAAAATTCTGGGCAAAAGAGACCTTTTTTTTCGGCTATATGTCCTTAAAGGTGTTTGTGTGATGGCAGGTTCTGTTGGACTGAACCTGGATGTTGGTTGTCCAACTGTGTTTTGTTGTTCGATGGGTTCTGTATACACTAGTTCTTTTGGTTGTACGACTGGATTTTTCTTGCTGTAAGTCCTTAAGGGTGCTGGAATGCTGTCAGGGTCCTTTGTAATGAATGCTGGCTTTAGTCGTTCGATGGATATGTTGCGTGGTTCATTATTGGTCTTGATTGAAAACACTCAATCGGAAACTCTCTCCAAAACTTCAAAAGGTTCTGTATAAGGAGCTTCCAGGGGTTTCTTAACACGATCTGATCTAATAAATACGTGAGAACAAGACATTAAGTCCCTATGAACGAAAACTTGTATGTTGCTGATATGATGGTTGACAGGTGTGGGACGAATATGTCGCATATATTCTCGATATTTATCCAAAAATGAGATGGGATTTGCTGGATCATCATTGTCCAAAAAATATTCTCCTGGAATACGAATTGTAGTACCATAAAGCATATCTGCTGAAGAGGCTCCCAAATCTTCTTTGTAGCAGGTTCTCAGTCCAAGCAAAACCGTAGGTAAAATTTCCAACCATGGAGTTGTTTTATTGCACATCAGAGCGGCTTTTAAAGAACTATGCCATCGCTAAATCATACCATTGGACGATGTATGGTATGGCCTTGTACGTATACGTTTAGCTCCAATCAAACGTGAGAGGGATAAGAATAAGGCGGACTCAAACTGGGCTCCCTGGTCCGTGGTTATGGTTTTGGGCGAGACAAAACGAGAAATCCATGATGCGAAAAATTTTTGGCAACAGTATCTGCTGACACCTCTTTAAGCGGAACTATTTCTGGCCAGCGTGAAAATCTATCTATCATTGTTAAGCAGTAGCGATATCCCATATATTCTGGCAGAACTATTAGATCTATGTGCACATGATCGAAAAGTTTATCAGTTTCCCGAAAATGATTAGGTATCAAAGTGTGTGTTTATTAGTTTTTGCTCGTTGACAATCTAAGCATTTGCGTACCCAAATACTTATATTACGATTCATTGATGGCCAAATGAATTCTTGACGAATCTGTTTCAATGTCGCCCTTCTTCCGGGATGGGACATTGAATGGATCAGATTGAAAATTTTTCTTCTTAAGGGCAGAGGGATGTATGGACAAATTGTTGAATCTGATATTTCACAATATATTTCGATATTATTTAATTTACTTTTTTGAAGCCGCAATGAGGTACTGTTTTCTAAAATTTGCTTCAGTTGTACATCCGAATCTTGATGTTGAAGAATTTCTTCTAAACTTACTGTTTCAGGCATACTTATTTCATTCACTTGTGAGAGAGCATCAGCCACTGTGTTTTGTGAACCTGAGACGTGTTGCATATCGGTTGTATATTGACAAATGAAGTTCAAGTGACGAACTTGACGGGGTGAGGCTTTGTCTAGTTTTTGCTGCAAAACATAAGTGAGTGGCTTATGGTCAGTTAGAACTGCAAAGTTTCGGCCGTCCAAGAGGTGTTTGAAATGTTTGATCGCCAAATAGATTACTAACAACTCGCGATCATACGTGCTATAATTTTTTTGCGACGGTTTTAGTTTAGCAGAAAAGAATGCTATTGGTTGCCATTGATTGTTGACGAACTGCTCCAGATGGGCACCCACTGCTGAATCCGATGCATCTGTTATTAATGACAGTGGTGCTTCGGAATCTAGAAAAGTTAATAACGTTTCATCAGCTAAACTTCTCTTACAGGCTTCAAAAGAGCTTTCCAATTCGGTAGTCAATACAATTTTTCGTTTATCATTTTTCTTTGATTCTTTGAATAACCCATTAAGAGGAACTTGAATAGCTGCCGCATAAGGAATAAATTTTCTATAGAAATTTAAGATCCCCAAAAATTGGCGCAGCTCTTCTATGTTTTCTGGCTTCGGGTAATTTCTGATGGCGTCAACTCTGTCCATGGGTGGTTTCAGGCCCGCTGTTGATATATGATAGCCAAAGAAATCTAAGCTGCTTACACCAAACTCACATTTTGAGGCATTAATTGACAAGCTTGCATTTTTGAACTTTTGTAAAACGGTTTTTAGATGATTGTAATGCTCCTCTTTATTAGCAGAGAATATGAGGATGTCATCGAGGTAGCAATAAACGTAGTCCAAGTGACGAAAAATAGAATCCATGCAGCTCTGAAAAGTTTGGGTAGCATTTCTTAACTGAAACAATCCTATCGGTGTGTTGACAGCAGGTTCCTGTATGTCATCTGGATGCATAGGTATATTGTAGTAAGCGTTGTTGATGTCAATTTTCGAAAATATGGTTTTTTAAAATAATTTTTCAGATATATCATCCATCCGTGGAATTGGATATCGGTCTGGTTGTGTATTTGCGTTGACTTTCCGATAATCACCGCAGGCTCTCCAGCCACCTGTTTGATGATGTTGGTAACCGGTAAAAGTTTGGATTTGTAATTTCTACGTACTTTACTACTAGCTGATATAGGTTCGTTGATGAGTTAATTGTTGATACACTGGACTGATCTGAAAATTTGGCTTGAACACTAGAAGTGAGTGCTGTTAGCGAATCAATTAATCGTTGTCGCTTTAAATCAACAATTAAACCACAGTGAGGTAAAAATCCGCTTCAATTATTGGTGATTTGATATCAGCTATTATAAACGTCCAACCAAAGCGTCGTCGTAGGCCTAAATTTACCTCAAAGAAATTTGTGCCATACGTTGGAATTGATGTATTTGGTTTGGTTTGGTTTTAAATTTTCTTAAAGGGTAATTTGGTATCACTGACACCACAGAGCCAGAGTCCACCAGAAATCTCAAATTATGTTGTTTATCAAAAATGTGTAATCTTTTTTCCAATGTGCTACCAAACCAGTACTGCTGTCTGTCGCACACACCGAAGACAGCTGTATTAGTTTTCCGGTGGCACCCCACCATTGAATTCGCACGGTTGTTTCCACTTCTTAGAAATAGCTTCGTAATGGGTGTAGTAATAGCACACTTTCTGTTGGCGACGGGAATGAGATCAGCCTCTTCCGTGGTCGGTCTCTTTGCTGCTACTACGACGTTGTATGTATTTGTTGTTTGTAGCGAATTCAATGGAAAGTTGACTGACTTTTTGAATTAATTGATTTAGAGATGTCTCAATAGCCAAAACTCGAGATTCGTGTGTGACGTAAGCGCATCACAGTGAGCTACTATATCCTTTGATGTTGTTGTTGTTGCCATTCAGCTAAATTTTCCATGTCTTCAGTTTTGCATGCAGACAATATGCATCTAACACTGCTGGGCATGTGTTACATCCAAAGTGCAGCAAGAGCCTCCGAAGATATACTAGTTCCTGCCAACTCTTTCATTTCTCGGAGTAAATAACTAGGCTTTTTGTTCCCAGGTCCAACCCAGTCAGAAGTTTTAATAGCTGCTTCTCCTTAGAAGTACCAAAACGAGTGATTAACTCTTTTTTTAATTTTTCATACTTGCCTGTAGCTGGAGGATTTTTGGCAACATCAGCTATTTGCATTAGGGTATCAGCATCTAAGGCATTGATGACGGTGTAGTATTTGGATAAATCTGCTGTAATTCTGTTCACATGCAGGAATCCATCTACTTGGGTGAACCACAGTTGGGGATCAGACTGTAAAAACTTTGGCAAATGGTGCATCCCAACAGCTTCCACTGAAAAACTATTTTCATCGATTTCTCTGAGTTTGCCGCACCCACTTGTATCTTTATTATATGGCGTTTCCAAAATGCTTAGTTTACTTCGTGGCGGCGATCTTTCAACACTCATGATTTTTATATGAAGTCGTCCTCAATACTGCAATGTTTCAATTTTCGGGGTCACCAATTATAGAGATTTACTATAATTAAAACTATTGTGTTTTCTGTGAAAGTCTTTTATTTATACACTTGTTTGCTCAAGACAGTCTAAAGAATGAATAATCGTTTTATTTAAAAAGCTGTCAAATACGTATGTAAAAAGTTAACACAGTGATGTTTTTTCAGGTACTAGGTAGACAAGGCAGCCACAATTCCAAATTGCATTGAATTGTGAAAAATTTAAATCGCTGTAGGAAGCATTTTTAAAAACTAACGAATTTTCTATGATATATATAAATATATATATATATATATATATATATATATATATATATGTATATATATATATATATATATATATATATATATGTATATATATATATATATATATATATATATATATGTATGTATATATATATATATATATATATATATATATATATATGTATATATATATATATATATATATATATATATATATATAGGTACTGGTGACGTACATAATAATTCTTTGAGTTTCTGGAAGGATTTTTCCTGTGGCTCGCCCCAATGGTATGGTCTTGACTTCTTTGTCAGCTCATGCAAGCTTGCAGCTACACTGGCAAAATTCGGCACAGAACGTCTGTAGTATGTGCAAAGGCCCAAAAAGCTGCGCAATTCATGAAGATTTTTAGGTTGATGCCAGTCCCTTACTGCTTTTATTTTATCTTCATCTGTTGAGATTCCGTCTGCTGTAACACGATGCCCCAAATACTTTACTTCCTTCTGGAACAATGCACATTTCTTCAAGCTGAGTTTCAATCCAGCTGATGATATCAAGAACTTCTGCCATGTTTTTTGAGGTGTTCATCAAAAGTATTCCCCATCACGATTATGTCATCGAGATATACCAAGCATGTCTTCCAGTGAAGTCCTATCAGTACCTTCTCCATTAGGCGTTCAAATGTGGCCGGAGCATTGCAGAGACCAAATCGCATGACTTTGAACTGCAATGATCCGTTGCCGACACTGAAGGCAGTTTTCTCCTTGTCTTTCTCTGCGATCTCCACTTGCCAATATCCGCTTCGCAAGTCCAGCGTAGACAACCATTTGGTACCAGCTAGCGTGTCCAAAGTCTCACCGATCCTGGGGAGCGGGTAACTGTCCTTCTTTGTTATGTCATTGAGCTTCCTATAGTCTACGCAGAATCTAGTAGTGCCATCTTTCTTTTTAACTAAGGCTACAGGCGAACTCCAAGGACCAGAAGATGGCTCAATTACGCCATCACGCTCCATTTCACTTACAAGCTCTTTTACTTTATCTCGCTTTGCTAGGGGTACGCTTCTGGGTAGCTGTTTAATCGGCCTAGCTTCGCCTGTGTTAATTTCATGTTTAACCAATGCAGTTCTACCCTGGCTTTGGCTTCCCATGGCGAAGATACTGGCATGCCTTTTTAGTAACTGCTTGGCTTTATTTTTATCTGTCGCTGATAGACCTGCTACCCATTTCTCTACGTATTCCTCAAATTGTTCACGTTCTTTTGCGGACAAATTAGTAGGCTCTATCTTCTTCTCGCAGTTTATTATTGCCTCTGCTGGAGTACACTGGCCAACATCGGAATTTTCTTTGATGACTTTTTCATGGTCTGACAAGTTAAGCACTCTTATAGGGACTATTCCTCCTTTAATAGTTTTCACTAGAAATTTCGTCGTTATAAGCTCTCTCTCTTTAGATCTGCCGGCTCTAAAACCCACAACCGATTGTCCTCACAATCTCCCTTCATCCGTGCCCATATGACTGTTTCAGACTGCGGCGGTAACGTCTGACTCTCAATAGCAAGGGGTATTTCCACATTACGCCAAATCATCAGCTGTTGTCCCATATGTAGATTAATGCCATGATTAATCATAAAATTATATTTTCTCAGAGGTATAATGCACTTTATTTGTTACTTTATTTACACGAGTATTTGTACTACTCAACTCTTAGCGATGTTAACACGTCTCTATTTGAAATAACATTGACTCCCTCTGAGCTCTGGCAGCGCCTTTATATAGCAAAAATGACGTCGTCTGGTAACCTCGCGAAAGTTCTGTGTATGGTGGTTGTATTTTACTTGGCATGTGTGTGTTTGTATACATGACAATGCTGGCTTGTTTGGTTTGCTTATGGTAACTATGTGTGGTTGAATGTATGAGTGTTCTGTGTGTTTTGCCTATGGTAACTATGAGTGGTTGTATGGATGAGTGTGTGGTTTTGTTTCTTCTACGTATATATGGCTGTGTATACTTGTGGATCTGTTTAGCTTTATTAGCAGCGAATACTTGCATACAAGATCATTAAAAATAACATCTCTTAGCATTTATGTTGCTAGGTTTGTTGTTGTTGTGGTTTACTCTTATTGGCACAGCCTTGAATGATCTTGTATATTCTGGAGTATTCCATTTCCGTTAATTTTAATATTATCTATATAGTGTTGACCAGGGTTGTAACATTTTGACAACTATAGATTAATTGGCAGTGCTGCCAAGTACATATAGCCAGATTATCGTTTTATTTAAATCTCTTTCTAATCTTTGTAATACTGCCGCCCACTTAAGCCTGTTCGACCCGAATAGGCATACAATCACCTCTTCCATAGTACGCCAATCGTTGGAGATGTACTATCTTCATTTTCGACCTTGGGCTATTGTGCTTCTGTATCCGGTATACAACGTCATTCACTCTCTTAATCACTTTATACGGGCCATCCCAGTGATTCTGTAATTTGGGGACTATCCTTTCTTCCGTTGTGGATTATACAGTAAAACCAATTGTTCTTCCATAAATCGCTCCGAGTTTGCTGCGCGGTCATACCTAGCCTTCATCTTGTCACTGACCATCTTGATTCTATTGCGCACGAACTCATGCAGTTCGTTTAATATATATTATATATATATATATATATATATATATATGTATATATATATATATATATATATATATATATATATATACATATATGTATATATTATATATATATATATATATATATATATTTTTTTTTTTTTTTTATTTATATATATATATATATATATATATATATATTTATTTATATATATATATATATATATATATATATAGGTTTCTACAATTATGTTAGACTTTTACAGATGTATCGTTTATATGCACGTCGGTTATTTGCATTTAAATTTTATATGCATCCCAACACGAACATTTTCTATTCGTATTGAAAAACATTAATAATTTTTGTATTTGCATTACGTTTATATGAATTGCTCGCTTTTATGCACCGCAAAAAAAGTAAAATTTTTTAAATGTATTAAAAATATACTAATGTATGGCACTGCACATTTTCCAAATATTATAAATTTGTGCAGTAATTTTTCGACTTCAAAGAGCCAAGTTTTCTCATTTTACCAAGTTAACAATTCAAAATTCTGAGTGGACTCAGCTTATATACTTACATAACAAACCTGACTGCGTTTTGACGAGCCACAACTTTGTTATAACATTTGTTACATTGTATGTACTATGTACAAAAACATCAGAAAATTGGTATGTAGTGCTATTTTTCATATAGATTTTGACTTTTGTCAAGACAACACTATCAACAAAAGCAAAAATAAATCAACAAAAATCAATGAAATTAAAATTTTAGTTTTGTTTTAAAAACGTCAATATATTATTTGTTTTTATGATTATTTGTTATTCCAGAAAAAATCTGAATTGATACTTATTTCCTTACTTAAGCACGTATTTATAAGCTCAAATTTACGATTCAAACTATTTTAAAACAAATGTATCTAAAGGCCCAAATAGCGAGACGCTAAAACGCAACTCCGCTTATAGAATGCTTAAAAACGCACCATATATTTTTACAGAAAAAAATTGTGTATGTACATATATATGTACATACAAGAAATTGTAGTGTTTAAAGTTAATTGAGTGGTAATATTAAAAAAGAAGATATGTATATTGTAAAATGGATATGGAAAATATATATTTATTAGTTTAAACTTTTTACGTTTGTGCAAAATGTCACACAATACTGTTCAGCTTGTGGTGTTTATCATTTAAAACAAAAAACCACAACAGCTGCTTGAAACAGTGATGGTACTTTCCTTTTTGCGTTTCTACAGGAAACGTACGAAATTGTATATATAGTACAATATTTTATTTTAAATTTGTGATCGATGTAATATCTTTATTATATGTATAGCTAAATTATAATTTTACTAACACAAGACTAAGATGCCTTAGATCCCGAGATTGACGTCGTCCTCAGTCATAAATATGGTTTCGAATTTTTGTGACATGCATTAGTGAGAGATGGTGTTTATTGTTATCGGGTTGTCTCAATGGCATACCACTGGTCGTTAAACATTATCGACACATTTGCCTGCATGTACATACATAAATTACATTTGTAGTAATATTGGTACCACATAAATTTATGCCCATGCGTTCATATTTTTGCATATACATCAGAGAACGAAATAGTGTACTTTTTTAGCCTTTGTGTACACAAGTTTACATCAACGGCATCGAAAAAAAAAGACATGTATAGATGCCTTATACACAAATACATCTTGAGTGTACAGGCCTGTGCATTGAAAACATTGAGAACATTGAAATTACTTTATGTCCGTATACACATTTGCGGTGATGATAACATTATATTTGTTTTTGGTTCTTTATAAAATTAATGTGTGGGACTATGAGGCGCCAAGAGTTTTTAGATAGACGCACATACAACAACAAACCCACAAACAACATATATACTCATAATAAAAAGGGTCAAATAAAATATATTCATTTTTCGGGCAAGCAATAAAATAAAACAACAGAAACGCGGCTATTTTCCACGAATTTGCTGCATTTTGCAAATGAGATTTAATGTGAAAGAGGTAAGTATACTTTCATAAATAAAACGATCCTTATAAAATTGCCAGGAAAACAAATTTCAAAAGATATTGTACAACGGGTGTACATTAAATTTTCTTGTACACAATTTCGTTCTCTGATATACATACGTATCTATAAGATTAACCTATTATTGTACAACATATATTTACAGTCTTCTGTGATTTTGTAAAGTAAAACAAGTTATACAGCAAATTAATTTATTGAATATTCTATGTATATTTATAAATTCATCAATTAAATGTACAAATATCAAACCAAACAAGAAGTACAAAAAAAAAAAAGCTTTTGTGCCGCACTCCCATTCAACATACATACATGCCATCACTCTTGCGTATTTCTGCTTAAAATTCTATTTTCTGTAGGTTGGGTGCGCTGCGTTGCGTTTTTCAGCGTTGAAATAAGCATTTCACAAGTTTCCGTATAACAGATTGGATCAGCTGGCGCGTTTCCGCAGAGTGGCGTCTCGCTAATTGGGCGAGACGCTAAAACGCAAGCGCTAACGCAACTCCGCTTAAAATGCTTAAAAACGCACTATATGTTTTTACAGAAAAAAATTGTGTATGTACACACATATATGTGTAGAGTAACTTCGGCTAATGTGGAACCCCAACGTATTTCTTAAACTAAATATTATTTCACAACCATCAGCATCTGTATGCATAGTTTACAAGAACTTATTGGCAGCACGTGTTTGTCTAGACGTCTGAATGTACGGTTAGATTTCAGTTAAATGAAAACTAGTGCATTCGACTTAATTTTATGCGCACATTGAAACAAGCTTTTTTTTCTAAGTGTTAAGAGTTTGTCCAGTGTTTCGATACGATAATAAAAATAGTGTACGAAATAAAATTTTTAATCTGTAAGTATCTTGTTTTAATGTGTTATAAATTGTATATATAACATACTTTTTAAAAACTGTCAGTCGGGTAATATGGAATACTTGAAGGCGTAAGTATTCCATTCCACATTACCCATTTAATAAATCTATGTGTTTCTTATTGGATATAATAATTAATCATGCCGAAAAAAGGAGCTATTCGAAAATGGGATCCAGAAAATATGAAGAAAGCTGTTGAACGAGTACGAAATAATGAAATGGGCATTAAATTAGCTGCAAAAACATTCAATGTCCCTCGTACCACACTTCACAGAATGGCAAGAAGCGACAATGTTACCCATCTATTGTCAGCACCATTAGGACGAAAACCAGTTTTTCCCACAGAAATGGAAAGCCAATTGGTTAAATATACCATTGAAATGGAAACTCGTTATTGGGGTCTTACTCGCGGCGATATTCGGTCACTTGCATTTCAACTTGCAAAAAGAAATGGAATTTCAAATAACTTTGCAGTCATGAAAGAGTGTGCTGGCAAAGTCTGGCTATATATATAGCCAGCACAACTTTCCTGCTTCTTCCATATGGAATGTAGACGAAACAGGACTGTCAATTGTTCAAAGTGTACATCCAAAAGTTATAGGCACTAAGGGAAACAGACAAATATGATCAATCTGAACGTGGTTCTCTAATTACAGTTATTACTTGTATGAGTGCAGGCATCTCGTTTGTGGCACCATTTTTATATTTCCCAGGAAAAATGACAGCCTGCAATTAATGAAAAACGCACCGCCTCGCTCCGCTTCAGCGTGCCATATATCTGGTTGGGTTCAAACAGATATATTTACGAAATGGTTCCAGCATTTTTTAAAATGCACAAAACCCACTAAAAACTAGCCACATTTTCAAGAAACATAGATTTGTTAGAGCTAGCGCGTCAGAATGGGGTGGTAATTATTTATCTTCCTCCACACTCCAGTCACAAAATGCAGCCTTTGGACAAAACATATATGGGTCTCTTGAAAATTTACGACAGTAAAGAAATCAGGAGATTTACTAGAGAAAATGCAAGATTAGTTACTCAGTATGATATAGCTGAGTTATTTGCTAGAGCATACCTTAAAGTTCAAACCTGGAAATTGCTATAAATGGATTTAAATGTACTGGCATTTATCCATTCGATAGAAATATTTTTAAAGAGTCTGACTTTATTGCAAGCGAAACAGTCACAGAAAAAGACACCGCAGTTCCATGCGAAATTGCCAAAAGTTCAAATGCTGCAGAAATTCCTATAAGCAGTGAGCTTATCTCCAACTTAAATGCAGCTCTTATTCCAAATATATCTAACTTCATAACCCTTGGCAGATATCGCCACTTCCAAAAATACAACATCCGTCGCCGAGTCGTCAAGGAAGAAAAACGAAACCGACCGTTCTTACTACGTCCCCATATAAAAACGAATTACAGAAAAGAGTGGACCTAATTAAACAAAAGAAGAAACCGCAAAAACCAATAATGATGGGTGCCAAGAAGACAACTAAATGCAAGAAACGTAGTGTTCACAGAGAGTCGTCTTCAAGTGATTCCGAAGCAGATTTAATTTTAAATGACTCTGATGGTGACGAACTTTTCCCCGATGTTCCACCTAGTAGCGACACCCAATGCATATATTATAACTTGTGCCTCAACAGAGATGGTTCATCAAAAAAATGGGTACAATGTTTACAGTGCGATATAATTTGGGCACATGAAGACTGTCTTCTAAAAAAGTAAGCAATTTTCTTGTGCGAATCTTGTTTAAGTGCATAAATATTTTCTGAATATTTTGTCATATAAAATACCTAGATGTACATATGTTCCTTTAATTTTATTGTATCCAGCAGAAATTAAGTCTGGGTAATAATTTTAGCAGTGAGTAGGTACGCAATTTGATTTAATTTAACTTTTGTTATATTTTCATATTTTGCCTTTATGTTTTTAGTTACAAATAAAAAGAAATTACTTCTTTATTAACTGAAGTTTTTTTAAATCAGATATATTTTCGTTTCTGGTAATGTGGAATAGTATTCCCATGAGGTTCCACATTACCCTCCAATTTTCTAAACGAAGCATTCTTAGCTGATTCAGATTTTTCTTATTTAACTATTTTTAAAATGAAAAAAAATACATTTTTGGAAAATAATCACTTGGGTAACCGACAAGCAAACGTATTGGAAGTCATCTGATATAAATTTTATTAATAGTTGTTCAAGGAAACCAAAATCAAAAATTGGGGTTCCACAATACCCGAAGTCACTCTGTATGTACATACAACAAATTGTAGTGTTTAAATTTATTTGAGTGATAATATTAAAAAAGAAGATATGTATATTGTAAAATGGATATGGGAAATATATGTTTATATGTTTAAACTTTTTACGTTTGTGCAAAATGTCACAGAATACTGTTTAGCTTGTGGTGTTTATCATTTAAAAACAAAAAATCGAATCATCTGCTTGAAACAGTAATGGCACTTTCCTTTTTGCGCTTGTACAGAAAACGTACGAAATGGTATAAATAGTACAGTACTTTATTTTAAACTTGTGATCGATGTAACATCTTCATTATATGTATATCTATATTATAATTTTACTAATACATATATTTTATAAGGGTGCTGCTGGCTGAAGTAGTGTGCACAAGACAACGATGCCTTAGATTCCGAGATTGACTTCACCCTCAGTCATGAATATGGTTTCGAATTTTTCTGACATGCATTAGTGCACGATTGTCTTTATTATTATCGGGTTGTGTCAATAGCATCGTACTGGTCGCTTGACATTATCCACACATTTGCCTGCATGTACATACATAAATTATATATGTAGTAATATTGGTGCCAAATGAATTTATGCCCATTCGTTCATGCATATAAATACGTATGTATAACATTAACCTACTATTGTACAAACAATATTTACAGTCTTTTGTGATTTTATAAAGTAAATTAAGTTATATAGCAAGTTAATTTATTGAATATGCTATGTATATCTACAAATGTATCAACTATATGTTCAAATATCAAACCAAACAAGAAGTACAAAAAACGCTTTTGTGCCGCACTCTCATTCAACATACATACATGCCATCACTCTTGCGTATTTCTGCGTAAAATTCTATTTTCTGTAGGTTGGCTGCGCTGCGTTGCGTTTTTCAGCGCTCAATTAAGCATTTTCGCAATTTTCCATGTAACAGATTGGATCAGCTGACGCGTTTGCGCAGCGTCGCGTCTCTCTAATTGGGCCTTAAGTGCCAGAAAGACTGAATTCAACGTACCACTAAAGCATATAAGCGAGTTTCTTATAAGCACTGCCACTGCGAGTTTTTATAAATGCTTTTCTCGCTTATAAGCATCAGGTTTTATGCATCAATAACCTGAGTTTTTAAAATTTCACTTTCAATACCTTACTCCAAAGTTTGGAGTCCAAACCATTAATAGTTACTACAGTTTTAATAGAACTATATAATCGATTAATATTTTTGCACACTTTTTTTGTTTCTGTTCAAAGTATGTATATTAAACACGCTACAAAAATATTTTCTCCAGATCTCAACTGTCAAAAATACGTATGTATGTGCATAGAAAAATGAAAGAAAATTATCATATAAAGATTTAGAAAGCTAGAAGTTTGGCGAGAATTTACTTATTGCTTTTATGTATGTACATAAAAAACATGAATTTGCCATAAGAAAAAGAAAAGTGTACAATTAATTACAATGGACAATACAATTTGAAAAGAAATGTTGAGTTTTCTTTATAATACAATTGCTCCATTTAAACGTATTTACTCTAAGTTTCATTTGCCTGTATTTCTAAATCGAGAACATTAGGGTCGACTCTAGTATTAATTGTAACACCATTTGTAGAATGTGAGTCAGTTTTAAAATGAATATCGTGAGGTTCTTTACCGATTTTTAGGATTTATGGCTTATTTTAAAATTATATTTGACTAAGATTAATACACATCTTCTGGTGTTTGTCTACGTACCTGAATAATTTAAGTCTAAAAAATTGCCACGTCTATAAAAAGAACCCGATCTGATGAAAAAAAAAACCAAAATGGATGTGAGTTTAGCGCATCAAAATCCATATAGTCCACATAGTTTTTTTTTAAGGAAAGACAAAATATGATTATTTGCAGAGCAATGTAATGTTTCGGATACATTTTTTTTGGAGTAACAGTTTTTTCTTCTAAAACTCCAGTATTTTTTTCTCCAATTGTCAGTTTTTTTTTAAGGATATGGCTACACTGGTAAAAGCAAAATAGATTTTAGTGTTGTTTGTGTAGATGGTTTATCTACAGTTTGTACGAAATCGGTCGACACGTTTGAGACAACAACATATGAGCGACAGGGAGAGTAGGGAAGCACGCCGAACATTGGTTGAAGTTCATATAACGAGTGGCTAAAAATAGAAGAAGTTGTCAGAGGACAATGAATTAAGAAAAAAAATTAAAAACCAAAATGACACAGGAAAACATAAATAAGTAGTACAGTCTCTTAATAATTTTTTAACATTCTTTGTTTTGATTTGCAGCTTTGAGCGAAATCTATTTATAGATGGGTCTGAAGACAATAAAAGATTATGCATTACGTCTTCATTAGTGGCTACACGTCCAATTCTTCGCGAATTTTGCAATCTATGGGATTTATAGCATTTATATGTAGCATACCTGATACAAATAATCAATTAAAATATAGAAAATATAGAAAATAAAATTGAAATCATTGAATAAGGGCCTCAAGATAGAGACATACCTATTGAGCAAACAGCTTTTTCTATAATTTTACTACCATGCACAAGAATCTTAAGCACAGTTACAGGCATGTAGTACCGGCTGAGAGATCAACAGACAACTTGGCAGTATCCATGCAATATATATGTCGTTATTAGTGTCGATCGCTGCATTACAATTTATTGCAGCCAAAATAAATATATGTAATAACTCTTTTTTTATGCCAATTACGTCTGCAGTTCTGAACAATGGCAACAAGAACGAGCCAAAATTCATATTTTGTTGCTTGTCATTTTGTAGTTTTTGCGGTTTTTTTTTGGAAAGGATCAGGTAGGAGCAGCGGAATGTTTTTTTTTAACTTTTAGCTGCGACCTCAAGCTGCAATTTGACGCCTTATGTTAAACAGCGCTCCACAGCGGTAAAAAGATACAGTCTACTGAAATTGATGAACATTGGAATTTTGATATTGTTTATATAATGTTCTCCGAAATTTTTTATATGGCTATTTTCAGAATTTTTTTTAATGCAAATCTCATCTAAGGCAATTGTAATTTGCGAAAATATACAAAAAAGTCAAATGATAAGTTTAATGTGATTGTACCAATAGATTGAATATAGAGTAAATTTGCATGCTATTTTAAACAAGCCAACAAAAAAAATGAATTTTTGCCACTTCTCAACCAATGTGTGCCAGGATCCGCTAGTGAAATGAAAAATTCATTTTTATTTACATAAAACACAGTAGGCTAGTAGCAAAGAATATACACTACAAGAAGACGCATGTCGAACAAAGTATGAAATAAAATTTTAAAATCTTTATTGGTGCCAGGGGTAAGGAAAAAAACGAAGAAAAAAGCAAAAATCAACGTGTTGGATAGGTGGTTGTCGAACATGTTTAAAGTTGGTTTCATCAAATTTAACTTAAGGCACAGATTATGTATATAAGAAAAGTAGGGAAATATTTATATGCGTGTCTTAATATTACAACCCGCATCGAACATATTAGTCAAACCTATTTCATCTTGTCTTCTTCAAATAACACAAATATTGGTTGTTTGCCTAGCGCATTCAACAATGAAACTTGTGAGGCGGGAATGCCTTATTATTTTTTGCAGAAAATTGTTATCGTTCATGTACTTTTATGTTGCATAGAATAGATCCATGTCCGAAGCGTAAAATACTACTGCGTAAATTAATTTAGAGTAAATAATACCTGTGTTGTTGTTGGATAACCGAAAATGTATCTATCAGCACCGATGGCATATATTATTATGATATATAATAAAAATTTTTTGTATACATATTTTATTTATATATACATATATACATATGTATACATATATATATATATATATATATATATATATATATATATATACAGAATTGATTTTGTATTAGAAATAAGTTTTTAAGGATTTCAAAGAAAATCATTGGAATTCGTTTTTTTATTCATATAAAATGGTCATATGCAATAAGCCTTTCTATTAATTCTGTTAAGTTATTGTGCAAAATCAAGAGAGTTGGAGATATTAATATAAGAAATTTAAACCTTTTTAAAAACGTTTATATAGAAAAAAATTTTTATTATCTTCTATCTATCTATCTATACATATAAAAATAAGTTGCATTGTGTTAGTAATTGATGTTCTCCGGAATGCGTGAACCGATTTTGTTTCTGCAAAATTTATATGAAAAGTGACGTCAATACCAAGGTTTTTATGTATGTATTTGTGTATTGGTTTATGAGTTATAGACATTTTAGTGAACACTGCAATCATTTCGAAATATATGAGTTAATATTTTGAAAAACTGAAATAGAATTGGTTTTCAAGTTCATTACAATTAAATTTTGGTCATACCATTAATTTAATTTACATATATACTTAGCTTTTCTAAATCACAACTTCGGAGATCTATGAAATAATTTACATATAAATACAACACTAAAAACATGAATATTTAAATACATTATGCACAGCATAACTTACATGCGTCATTACGGTCGACCAGATTTATTTATAACATTTACGTGTAATCCGCAATGAAGTGACCATAGTACAATTATTAGGCGAATTCATTACAACAAAGCATATTTTTTTGTGAAACACAATGTCATATACAAGGCGAATTAATTAATTCGCCTTTCTCAAATAAAATAAAATTTTTTGTAAACAAAATTAATTTTATTCATTGTACTGTTTTAAAATATTAAAGTGGTGATGTAAGTACTAATTGTAGTACTATTTATGAAATAAAATAAAGTTGAGTTGCCAAGAAACTCAAGGCCCAACTATTTTATGCGTACCCTAGCTTTGGCTACTGTCAAAACTCGACGAAAAGACTGTCAAATGCATAAGCGAACATTTGTGTGGCTATATTATTATTACACTCAGTTGTAAAGCAATGCACTTTTGCAAAAACTAATTTATGATATATACATAACATGTAAATACATATATAAATATTTTCAATTTATACATACATAAATATATTATCACAAGTAGGTTGTTACCAATTTAGAAGGTAATTTAAGAAATAAATTGGAAAGTACTACAATGTATAACAATGTGTGCAAGTGGTTGGCAACGTATTGTAAATGGTAGGAAAATACACAAATACACTATAATATATATACAATAAACAAACGCTTAACATTTAATGTTTCCATTAATTTTAAACATTATTTATTCAATAATGTGTAGAATTGATTTCGGCGTACATTGCAGCTTCTCTTGTGTGCACGTATCACAGTCTATGGTATGTGTGATCAGTTTCGGTCAATGCGTAGGAAAATTAAGTTCAACGAAAAGTTAGCAAAGCAAATTATGTTTGTACACATTTGATTGCATGTATTCGCAATTTCGCCTCCGCTAGCGTACGCATATTATAGTTGGGCCTTCAGAAACTCCATAGGTTCCCAAGAATCCGAAAAGGTAAGTATGTGATAGATGCATATAAACATCTTCCGGAAAATTGTAAGTGGCAGACACTGCTTGGAATTGATTCATTTACAAGCATTGTTTGCATTGTTTGTTTATAATTTTTCCTGCAGCAGTACACACCTTTGTGGTATTTTCAGTAGTAAATTATCACAATATTGGTTCACTACGTGATGTTGGATCAGTAGGAGTTTGCATCAGTGAAATACTGTCCGACGATGGAAATCAAATGCATATAGTTTGGGAAGAAAGCAGAAGCGAAATATATTTAATGATTTCAGGTAATATTATTGTTTTGTTTACCTTTATTAAAAGAATTTCTTTTTTATTTTCTTTACTTTGTCAGCAAACAAGGCAGTTCGTAAAAGTGCACCAGTTACCGGCGGTGGTACGAAACCACATCGTTTTCGTCCTGGTACAGTAGCTTTGAATGAAATTCGTCGCTATCAGAATAGTAGTGAATTGTTTATTCGCAAATTGCCCGTGAAATTGTTGAAGACCTTAAAACTGATTTGCATTTCCAGAGTTCTGCTGTGATGGCTCTTTAGGAAGTTAGTGAAGCTTATTTGGTTGGTCTCTTCCTAACTACCAATTTCTACACCATCTATATACTCTTGGCCACTACTACCATCGCACAAGATGGCTATGACCATTTTTTAAAAAAGATTTTATTTATTTATTCCTATGAATATTAAATAAATAACAAAATTTGTTGAAGTGATTGCTCAAATCTTTGTATAAATTTTATGTATCTTATTTTGCAATGATATCACATACAACGATGATCGCCAATAAAAGGACCATTTAAAATAAATAACACTCACATAACTTTATTTTGAAATCAATGAATAAAAATTGATATAAATAAAAATTTCAACTTTATGTTTAAAATTTTAAAGAACCAAAACATAGTATACAGAAAACATAATATTGCGGCGAATTAAAAAAATTTTGACAATCAGTTCACAATCACCTGTGCTGATGCACATACCTGTTTATTGTACCATGGGAGTGACATTAAAGATAATTTATTCGCTGGCTAAAGGCCCAACTATAATATGCGTACGCTGGCGCAGGCGAATTTGCGAATACAGACAATCAAATATGTGCGATCATAATTTGCTTTGCTAACTTTTCGTTGAATTTAATTTTCCTACGCATAGAGCGAGCTGATCGCATATTCTTTAAAGGCTAACTGTTTGTTCGTTGTTATTGATAATTATTTTTAGATACACACATACCATAGACTGTGGTACGTGCACACAAGAGAAGCTGCAATGTACGCCGAAATCAATTCTACACATAATTGAATAAATAATGTCAAAAATTAATGGAAACATTAAATGTTTAGCGTTTGTTTATTGTATATATATTATAGTGTGTTTGTGTATTTTCCTACCATTTATGATACGTTGCCAACCACTTGCACACATTGTTATACATTGTAGTACTTTCCATTTTATTTCTTAAATTACATTCTAAATTGGTAATAACCTACTTGTGATAATATATTTATGTATGTATAAATTAAAAATATTTATATATGTATTTACATGTTATTTATATATCATAAATGAGTTTTTGCAAAAGTGCATTGCTTTACAACTGAGTGTAAGTATAATATAGCCACACAAATGTTCGCATATGCATTTGACAGTCTTTTCGTCGAGTTTTGACAGTAGCCAAAGCTAGCCTACGCATATTATAGTTGGGCCTCAAAGTCCTACCGACCGCCATGATATCATTTCCCGTGTGTTTAAGCAGAAATTGACAGCGCTTATGGGTTTTAGCGTAAAATCTACAGTGTTTGGTGAAGTGAAGTTCTGGATGTATTCTGTGAAGTGGCAAAAGCGTGGTTTGACACATGCTCACATTTCAATAAGGTTGGTGACAATGTTATATGTTCTGAAATTCCAATTTGCTTGAGTACGCGAATAAGAAATCTGTTGAAGCTTTGGAAAGAACAATGAAAGATCTCCGAGATATCTCTGAGTTTTGTGGTGGTGCGTTGATTTTATTGCCAGGCGATTTTAGGCAAACATTGCCCGTCATTCCTAGATCGGCAGCTGCCGATGAAATTAACGCTTACTTAAAGTCTTCATATTTATGGAGATTTGTTAAAATATCGAAACTCACTATCAACGTTCGTGTTCAGTTGCAGAATGATCCATCTGCTGATAAGTTCTCTAAGCAATTGCCGAAAATTGGGAACGGTGCAATGAATGACATTGATGACACTGAATTGATAACATTGCCAAATGATTTTTGCCATTTCGTACAGTCAAAAGAGGAATTTATTGAATGTATTTTCACTAGCATAACACAACAATATACGTGCCATGCATGGTTGAGTGCCAGAGTATTCTGGTACATCAGTGGCAAAGGATGTAATAGACCAGGTGTTATTTTTAGTGTTGTAAATATTATGAGTACCTAGCTGCTCGGTAGTTTACACTATGTCACACTAACCCTTTTTCATACACCCAGTAAGCCGCCTAGCAATTTCCCTAACTAGCTCAGTGACGTCAGGGGAGGTAGGACCCGCGACTACCGGTGCAGGGCGTGACAAAAAAAAATTTATAACTAATGAGACAACAGTACAACTTCGGACATACTCATTGCGGACGGATCATAAACAAAACTACAACTAAATATCCCGTGACCAGATTTGGGCCAAAAGGTGTGATTTGGTCCCCACTAGCTGCCCACCCTACCTTGGTAACATAACAAAACAGTTCTTATGTTACCCCTACAGCTGTCAACAACTCAGTCACCCCCTTACATGCTTACACTTACCACACCATATCTACAAAATTTAGCCGGACATCCTTTTTTCTTCTCTTTTTGTTCAGCCAAAATAAGTCATACTTAAGTCTAATTCTCTAAATATATATATATATATTTTTTTCTTTTTTTTTTTATTGTATAGCAACATTATAATCATGTATACTACACTATAAACTCCTTACAATACTAAACCTAACCATAATCTCTATTACATAAGTTAATAAAAAGAAATCTTACACAACAGAATACCATAAACAGAAAGTAAGTAACTTAACTACTTTAGCAAGACTAATAATATTACAATTATTGCTCCTAACAAAAAAATCCCAAAATTACCTGGACTCCTGCCAATGGACAGTCACACGAACGAAATATTACAACACTATATACCTATTTGAGAGAGCTCTCTAAAATGGCCTAATTTTCTTATAAGTTTTTTTCTTTTTTGTTCTTTGATTCAACTATCACTAACACTCCCGATGCAACGGGTACTTTTGGGCTAACAAAATTTATTAATAAATTCACAAATAAAACTTTGAACTAACTTACAATAACTATAAAACATTAAATTATTCCTTAACACTAACAAATTTTTTTTTAAATCTATTCAGACTTAATCTATAGAATATAACTCATTACTCATATTACAAAAATATTCTCCTTTTTTACATATATTATATTTTTCTTTTTTTTTTTCTTTTTTTTATGTGTTCCCTTTTTTTATTTTTTTATTCTAATTTATTTTCTTTTTCTCCACAAGGTGCAAAAACTAATATATTATCAATTTAAATTTAACCTTATATATTCTCTTTTTGATTTAAGGTGGCTGATTTCTGAGCTTTACTTTCTCTACATACACAAATTTTCTTTTCTCTAATTAAGCATATTCTAATAAGCTTTCCGCCTTCATTACTTGTACGATTCCTTTTAATATAACTTAAAAATGGAACGGACTCACCAAAGGTACCACTCCGGATCATATATACGGCGCCTTGGCTAACCAGTATCTTCTCTCCGTCTGTTGAATGGCTTAACTTTCCTCCGTCCAGTAGATTTGCTTTCCACAATCTTCCACTTCAGCACAAGATTTCTTCAAAGTGGACCCCTCGGCTGGCAATAAACTCGGCTTGTTTATTACTTTCTTCCCCCTTTTTTTTGTTTTGTTTTTATTTTATTTATTTATTATTAATGATTTTCCGTAGCTCAAATATTTTTTAGCTTCACCGTCCTGACTTCCGCTGTTGTCTTTCTCAAATTCCTCTACCACCGAATCCCGCCTTCCTTTTTATTGATCTCTGACCTACCTCTACAGTTTCCCAACTCGCCCTAAAAATACCTAACAATTTTCTTAAAATGTATATTCTTCTTCCTCTAACTCATATAGATAAGCTATCCTACCATAACTATCTAAAACTACCTACCGGTACAGATGCACATTATTTTTTTTTATTTTTGCATTTGCATATACACCTACATCACAAAGTCAACAACCTCTAACATACTGACCTTGAATTTGTTTACTTTTGCTTTTCATTTATCCCTTTATACAAGTGTCATTGAACCCTGCCATCATGAAATTAAACATTTATAATAAACACTACAACAAACATATAGGTTAAAAAAATTGCATACATATTCGCACCCAGAACAAAGTAAGCACAACACTAACAAGTGATCAGATGTAAGAAAACAAATCTGTTTATTCTTTTCCTACCCTATTAACCCTTCGAGGACTAACAAACCATACAAGACTAACCGCACAACAATTAACATACGCTACAAATCTTTTGATTTTCCACGCCCGTCGGCCGAAAATCAAAAGAGCGGATTTCGACTTCATAATTCCTCGCCCAACGTAGGCATACGCCCACCCCTGACAATACTCTTGGTACACCGACTTAGCAGCCGGGCTACTCCCAAGAAAATCGCTGTAAAAATCACACCCATCTGGCAGCACCCTTAACTTAACGACACATATCTTCACCGTCAGCCACACCAATTACTGTTCATCATTCCTATTTCCTACTTTTGGCTAAAGTACCTCTATTAGAAGCACATGCAGGAGTCCAGCCGACCAAAATTCTTTACTGTTTTTAACAGAACGTATGTCAAAGCTTGTCTACTTTTGCAACGATCCATATTTTTTTATTCGTTAAAAAAAAATAATTTTTTAAAATTGTGAAAAACATTATTAATTCAACAAAAGTAACAAAGAAAAAAAAAAAGGAATTGTTGTGGAAAAGATTTTAGTGAAAAATTGTATTGTTTAAGAAAAGTTACAAAAGAGAAATTGTTTTACAAAAAAAAATTCTATGCGAAAGGTATTTAAAATTTTGGAAATAATTGTGAGCAAAACAAAACAAAATAAAAGAAAATTTCTGACATAAGATATTAATTTTACACAAACAAAATGTACACGGTATGTCTGTGAAGTAAACTTTGAAGTACAATGCCCCAAACAAAATCTACATCATCCCGTACCTGTGGCCGCATAAAGACAAGGGATACATACAAAGCATTTTCGACTATCCTCCGCTGTACCATCGAATCAAAAGGGATTTGCTCCAGCGGACCATTGGACACGCCCCATTTTCTGTAGAGGATCTAATGAATTAGAGAACGTAATTCATACGTGCACAGCCTAATTCCAACACAGTTGACCAAGGTATATCAATATACTTATACATATTTCCACTTGCCTTTACTAATATTATAAAATTATATCCAAAGTGCCTTTTAGAATCTCTTCGCTATCGGTTTAGAAAAAAAAAAAAAAAAAAACAAAGAACCCCCAAGAATACAAACCGCTGACTACAACTCTCCGAAGCTCATCCCTGCAAATTGCGACCACCATAAAGCATATTAAATACCTTTTCACGCATACGTATCTATTAAATCGCAGCGCACGTAACCACGTTATAAACTAAATCAAATCGAACGCACGTATGTGCTATGATTACTATCTCTCACTACACACAAGCTCTTATACACGATCGTACCATGATTTGAGTGTTTCTTCATGTAATCAAATACCCATGTAATTTGTATTTGGTTAAGAAGTCACACTCAGTAAATAGTACAACCATTAACTCTTTGCGTGTAGTAAAGAATTAGGGTTGTTTTCTAGTCTCATTTAGACCCTTATTTCCCCTTTTATACTAAAATTTAATCATGTTCTCATCTTCGTATGAGAGGTGTGTCACAATTGCAAATACGATGCGGCAAGACCCGTAGTCAACTACTATTCTTCAAGCCTAATCCTCATTGTTTAAATTCTTGCAGCTGATACCTGGAGTCCCGGGATCTGAGATCAGAAATCAGAGAGATCTACCCCAAGAGTTCCGTACGCTATCCCATCGCACGATACTATCTTACGGGAAGTACTTAATTTCATTTCATCAAAAAATGCGGTACTTTGTTAAAAATCCTTTCAATCTTTCTTCCAGGTAAAATTGAATTGCAAAATGGACAGAAGTTAGAAAAATATCACCGGTGAGTCTAAAAGCTATAATACATTCTAGTTCAAAGAGTTAAAGGAATAAAACTGGTCTTCACTAACAGGGAAAATAAGTTATCTGTACTAAAATTTAGATAAACGGGACATCACGAACATGCTAATATTAAATAATAATTAAATGATTATTGCTTAGTCCCCTTAAATCTAAATATCACAGATCATTGCTTAATATCCTTGGCATGAAAGATACCAACGATTCCTCCTTGAAGTGTCCCCAGCTTGTACATACTATTACCTATAACCTCTAGTACCCTAACTTTCCGGAATTTGGGTGCAAATTTAGCGTTGAAGTTTTTCTTAAAATCACTTTGCACAAAATTCCTTAAGTACACTTCCTGTCCGACGTTAAATTTTATATCGCGGCTTCTCTTGTTAAATTGCCTCTCGTTCCTTTGGTATGCTTTATGTAAATTTTCCTTAACTGATTCTCTAACAATTTGTATTCCATCCTTTCTTCCAAGAATTTCCAGTTCATTATCCCCCAAAGACTTCAATTTTCTAGCTAAAATATAATCTGAACCGGAAGTGAACATTTGCTGGCCAAACAGTACCATGTACGGCGTTGTACCTATGGACTCCTGCACCGCCGAACGAAGGGCACACTCTATTTCAGATATGTGAATATCCCACTCCCTATGATCAGTATTAAGGTACGCTCTTATGCCTGCTAAAAGAGACTGATTAACTCTTTCAGATGCATTGGATTGTGGGGCATATGCTGCAGTTCTCATATGCCTCACATTATATCTCTGTAAAAAACTTTGAAACTCCTGTGAAATAAATTGTTTCCCGTTATCTGAATGGACTATTTCCGGAGTACCAAAAGTATGAAAAATTCCTTGAGTTAGATAATCTATAACTAACTTTGAAGTAGCTTTTCTCATCGGCTTTAGAAAAACAAACTTGTAAAAGTGATCTACTACCACAAACACATACGCATTACCGAATTTTGAACGTGGATATTTTCCTAAAAAATCTATATAAATTTTCTGAAATGGACGGTAAGTTACTACTTCTTCCCCCATTCTTGGACGCATTTCATAATTGGCTGGTTTGATCTCCTTACAGGTCTGGCAATTATCTATATACTTCTTGACATGCACTGCCATCCTTGGCCAGTAATAAAATTGTCTCAAACGATGCAATGTTTTCCTAATCCCACCATGAGAAGTTGTTTCGGTGTCGTGTGCATTGGATATCAACGTACTAATCAAATTCTCTGGGATCCATAGTTTCCACTCGACGCCGCTGTCATCATTGGCAAAATTGGACTTCCTAAAAATCATTCCATCTTCTATTTTCAGGTTAGGTAATTTATCTCTGTTCTCTTCAATTGCTTTTATAATTTCCTGATAGTCGGGCGATTCAAATTCGGTTGTTTCAAACCCAAGCAAGTCCACTTCCTCAACGGAACGGGATAACATATCCGCTACGATATTTTCCGCGCCTTTTCGGTGTTCTATTTTAAAATTGAATGCCTGGAGAAGTAAAGACCAGCGAGCTAAACGACCGCTCAAGTCTTTAAGACTCATTAACCACTTTAAGCTGGCGTGATCGGTAATAATCGTGAACTCCATCAGTTCCACGTATGGCCGGAATCGTTTGACTGCTAATACTGCCGCTAAACATTCCTTCTCCGTCACTGTACAATTTATCTGAGCGCTATTCAGTTTCTGAGAGAAAAACGCAATGGGACGATCATTTTCACGTTCGTCCTTTTGAAAAAGGACCGCGCCCACTCCCACATGTGATGCATCACATTGTATATAGAATACTTTTCTAAAATCCGGGTGAACTAAAACGGGTGCTGTTGTTAGAGCTTCTTTCAGATCAACAAAGACTTGCTTTGCCTCTTCCGATATTTGAAACCTTTTTCCCTTCTTCAATGTGTCACTCAGGGGAGCTGCCTTCACTGCAAAATCCTTAATGAACCGTCTGTACCAACCGGCGGTGCCTAGAAAACTTCTCATCTGTCTGGGCGTCTTGGGAATAGGTATCTGCTCTATTGCCTTAATTTTGTCGGGATCAGTACGAAGCTTACCACCTCCAATTACAAAGCCCAAATATTTTAATTCTTTGAAACAGAATACACTCTTCTTGAGCCCTATGGTCAAGTTTGCTTCTGATAAACATTTTGCTATGTCCCTCAAAAGTCGCATATGAGATCGAAAGTCCTTCGAGATCACCAGCAGATCATCGAGGTAGATAAAACGTTGTTTTTCAGCCTCTGTGGTATTACCTTATCCATGAGACGACAGAGACGTTGCGCCGCATTACAGAGACCGAAAGGCATGACTTGATATTGGTAATGTGGCCTACCTGGAACAGTAAATGCGGTGTATTCTCTACAATCTGGATGTAAGCCAATTTGCCAAAAAGCGTATTTTAAATCCACACTGCTTATGTATACGGTCTCCTCAATCCGACTCAAAATCCCCTCGATATTCTGAATGGGGTACGCATCCTTAATTGTGAGGTCATTTAATTTCCTTGCATCGAGACATAAACGGTTTTTTCCAGGCTTACATACCAGCGTGACACGATTATTAAAAGGGCTTTCACTCTCTTCTATTACCCCTAGTTCTAACATTTTGTCCACTTCTGCGTATAGTAACTCTTGTACTTTTGGAGACACAGGATAATGTCGCTCCTTGAATGGCACATAATCCGGTGTTAATTTTATCAAATGTTCCTCCACATGAGTTTTACCTAATCCGTTCTTTTCGTAGGTTTGGAATAACTTTTTAACTTCCTCCTATTCCTCGTACTGTTGCGGGCTTAGTTGGTGCTGTTCAGGCTTTTGATTTCTTGGAGCTTCAGAGCTATTCATTATTCCTTCAAGATCCAATTCATCAATGTTTAATACTTGAGGTGCTAAATCGAATTCCCTCCAAAAATCAATACCTAGGTACACATTTTGTTCCAGTGACGGGCAGAGATAAAATTGGATCTCTCGTATTTTATTCTGGTAATTAATTAGTAAACTAATTCTGCCACAAATTTGATGTGCTCGCCCAGAAGCGGTTCTCACATTCGAATTGTACCTTGAAGCTTCCATACCTAATTCAGCCAATAACTCATAGCACCCTTTGCCCAAGATATTGACCGAAGCACCTGTATCTAGCAAACCACGCACTGTTTTACTTCCTATAGCTATTTCGGCGAACACCCTTGGGTCACAATTTGAAATGGCCTCCACTGAAGATATAACACCTTTTCTAATCTGTTTGCGCTCACTATATCGCTTTCTAGCCTTTATAATTCTTCTGGATATCGTTTTTTTCTGTTTACTACCGTTCTCAAATATTCTATTCCTAACTCTAATATAATTAAGCAATCTTTGATTGTATGATTGTCGTAGTCCTGATAATTCCTTTGGCGGAGCATCTGTACCATGACCTGAGCTATTGTTTGCAACCTTTTGATCTTCACCATTTAATCCCTTGGAACTGCGGACGTTTGGGTAGAGCGTGACTCGCCCGCCTTGGCCATGTCCTTCTGTCGATTTCCCTGCTTATTACAGTTTGGACACCTAGGTGTTATAGTGCGTTCCAGGCCGCACTTATAACAAAATATATTTCTTGTATCGGATTCACATTCCATATAGGTATGGCCTATGCGTCTACAATTCCAACAGATCAACTCTTTATTTGTTTTACGCGTCACCTCATCAACTACAAAATCATTATGTTCCTTATAATCTGTCGCTCGTAATTCATCCTCATATAATTCATTCACTTTGGGATGTGCATTGTAACGGGTAGCATTACCAGCAGAAAAACGAACTTCTCGTCTCGGGAATCTCTTCTCTATCTCCTTACATTCCTCCCGCAGCTGCTCAATATTATAAATTGCCATAGGATATACCAGTTTCGCTATATGTTCTCTAACATTGCGTTTTAGTACCTTGATCATCTCATATTCCGGTATTGGGGAACGAAGCTTTGACCTAATCCTCAACATGGAGTGGAAATAGGCGTCAAGAGACTCATTGGGTTGTTGACGTCTCTCCAACATCTCCTGCATGATCTCAAAATCACTTCTGTTTGCCTGAAATTGATTCAACAGGCTATATCTCAATGTTGGCCAGTCAGGTATACCGTTTTGGGTTTTCAAATACAGCCAAAACCATTCCTTAGCCTGGCCCTTAAGTAACCTATGAAAATCCCTAATTACTTCTTCCCAAGGTATAATATAGCTTGCCTGTAACAGCTCTATCCGAAAAACAAAATCTTCAATCGACACTCCACTACCACCGCCTTCAAATACAATATCCCATTTGTCTACTCTTATCTGTCCTTCCACGGGACGGACATTCAAATTTCTCTGATGTGAATGGAAATTCGGGGCATTAGACAAAATGTTACTGAACCTATACGCCTGCTGAGGAGCTCGATTTTCTCTTGGTATATACTGTTCAGCCGCTCGCCCTTGGTTATTATTAGCTGGCATCGACTCTGGAATGTGGTTGTTGTGGTTTATCTGATGATCACGGGTACCTGAATTATTCGTATTCTCGGTATTGGCCATGACTATTCTATTTAAATGTTGTCCCTCCAGGCTACTTCTACTGGACCTTGAATCGAATGGATGTTGAACATTATTTTGCGAGTTGGACGACGGCTTAATCACTTTCTGAACCTCTAACATGATTCCTTTTAATCCCTCTTGCAAAGTGGTTTGAATTAATTCCGACATCTCAATTTTCAATGACTCTTTAAAAGAAAGTCCCTGCTCATTATTTCCGGCCTTATCATCTTGGTCATCAATTTCTATAAAACACTCTTGCCGAATGGAAGCCCCACCTTCCTCCGGAACATCTGAAATAATTTCCTTATCTGTATCTACCCTTTCCGAACTCCTAATTGTTCCCGATAAGTCTCGGAATTGTGGATCCTGAAAGACCGTAGATTGGCGCGGAGAATGCACAACCTTTGAGGATACTCTTGCTCTATTTCGATCAAACTCTAGCGATCTTCTAACTTTTGGGTCGGTCATGACAGCTAATGCTATCGGTATGTATCAATGTTTTACTATAATTTAACAATAACTAATGTATCACGTATCTGTAGGAGTCTAAATTGTAGTATATTCCTACGACAACTGTGTCCTGTTCTAGGTGTATTCTGGACTATTTATTTATTTATAGTGTCTATATATATATTTTTCTTCTCTATCTGTAAGATTACGAATTATAGTATATTCTTAGGACTACTGTATTCTGTTCTATTTGGATGCTTGATTATTAATTTTTTTATCTGAATTTATTAATATTTATCTTTATTTATTTATTTATTTATTTATATTTATTTATTTATTATTTTATCTGAATTTCTTTTATATTTTTACTAAGTGTATCAATATTTGTTCGGTGTGGTTGTAAGTTTGTAAGTAGGGTGACTTCATGTTATTAAAACAATTAAAAGTTTTAATTCTAGTTTCCTACCTATATCACAGATTCCTTAATTGTAGTAAACCCCCCTAAATTGCATTAATTCCCTATACCTAAAATGCTACTGATGTTACTGACAAAGTACAACAGGTCATCGTATTATTTATGTAAAATTGACCAAGTAAACTCAAGCAGATATGGTCAGGTTTCCCTGCCATATGCCTTAAGTTTCCCTTGTATAAAATAAACTTCTATTTCTAAGTCTAATATTCTATCTTGCAGTGCTCTTGATGTCATACCACCTACATACATCAGGCCACTGGAAAATACTAGTAACATTAAGCAAACATGATTCCGACTTGCCATGTGCCTTAATTTACCTATCGCAAAACACGTAACAAATAACTATATCACTCATACACTAATATACTTGATATCTTCATAATATATCCGGTGTTCGTGCAAATGGTCTGTGCTATTTATTACAGCCATGCCACGAACTACATACATACACTACTATTTTGCTTACAATTTTATCTACTCTTTCCTTCTACTTTCAGTTCAGGTGCAATATTGTCACCTGCCTTCAACTTAGTATTGTCTTCTGCTTTACATTTGGGCGCCATTTTGTCACACTAACCCTTTTTCATACACCCAGTAAACCGCCTAGGAATTTCCCTAACTAGCTCAGTGACGTCAGGGGAGGTAGGACCCGCGACTACCGGTGCAGGGCGTGACAAAAAAAAATTATAACTAATGAGACAACAGTACAACTTCGGACATACTCATTGCGGACGGATCATAAACAAAACTACAACTAAATATCCCGTGACCAGATTTGGGCCAAAAGGTGTGATTTGGTCCCCACTAGCTGCCCACCCTACCTTGGTAACATAACAAAACAGTTCTTATGTTACCCCTACAGCTGTCAACAACTCAGTCACCCCCTTACATGCTTACACTTACCACACCATATCTACAAAATTTAGCCGGACATCCTTTTTTCTTCTCTTTTTGTTCAGCCAAAATAAATCATACTTAAGTCTATTTCTCTAAATATATATATATATTTTTTTTTTCTTTTTTTTTTTAATTGTATAGCAACATTATAATCATGTATACTACACTATAAATTCCTTACAATACTAAACCTAACCATAATCTCTATTACATAAGTTAATAAAAAAAATCCTTCACACAACAGAATACCATAAACAGAAAGTAAGTAACTTAACTACTTTAGCAAGACTAATAATATTACAATTATTGCTCCTAACAAAAAAATCCCAAAATTACCTGGACTCCTGCCAATGGACAGTCACACGAACGAAATATTACAACACTATATACCTATTTGAGAGAGCTCTCTAAAATGGCCTAATTTTCTTATAAGTTTTTTTCTTTTTTGTTCTTTGATTCAACTATCACTAACACTCCCGATGCAACGGGTACTTTTGGGCTAACAAAATTTATTAATAAATTCACAAATAAAACTTTGAACTAACTTACAATAACTATAAAACATTAAATTATTCCTTAACACTAACAAATTTTTTTTTTATCTATTCAGACTTAATCTATAGAATATAACTCATTACTCATTTTACAACAATATTCTCCTTTTTTACATATATTATATTTTTATTTTTTTTTTATTTTTTTTATGTGTTCCCTTTTTTTATTTTTTTATTCTAATTTATTTTCTTTTTCTCCACAAGGTGCAAAAACTAATATATTATCAATTTAAATTTAACCTTATATATTCTCTTTTTGATTTAAGGTGGCTGATTTCTGAGCTTTACTTTCTCTACATACACAAATTTTCTTTTCTCTAATTAAGCATATTCTAATAAGCTTTCCGCCTTCATTACTTGTACGATTCCTTTTAATATAACTTAAAAATGGAACGGACTCACCAAAGGTACCACTCCGGATCATATATACGGCGCCTTGGCTAACCAGTATCTTCTCTCCGTCTGTTGAATGGCTTAACTTTCCTCCGTCCAGTAGATTTGCTTTCCACAATCTTCCACTTCAGCACAAGATTTCTTCAAAGTGGACCCCTCGGCTGGCAATAAACTCGGCTTGTTTATTACTTTCTTCCCCCTTTTTTTTTGTTTTGTTTTTATTTTATTTATTTATTATTAATGATTTTCCGTAGCTCAAATTTTTTTAGCTTCACCGTCCTGACTTCCGCTGTTGTCTTTCTCAAATTCCTCTACCACCGAATCCCGCCTTCCTTTTTATTGATCTCTGACCTACCTCTACAGTTTCCCAATTCGCCCTAAAAATACCTAACAATTTTCTTAAAATGTATATTCTTCTTCCTCTAACTCATATAGATAAGCTATCCTACCATAACTATCTAAAACTACCTACCGGTACAGATGCACATTATTTTTTTTTATTTTTGCATTTGCATATACACCTACATCACAAAGTCAACAACCTCTAACATACTGACCTTGAATTTGTTTACTTTTGCTTTTCATTTATCCCTTTATACAAGTGTCATTGAACCCTGCCATCATGAAATTAAACATTTATAATAAACACTACAACAAACATATAGGTTAAAAAAATTGCATACATATTCGCACCCAGAACAAAGTAAGCACAACACTAACAAGTGATCAGATGTAAGAAAACAAATCTGTTTATTCGTTTCCTACCCTATTAACCCTTCGAGGACTAACAAACCATACAAGACTAACCGCACAACAATTAACATACGCTACAACTAAGCAGGCAAATAATTCAATTAGTTCAGATATCTATTTGCAAATATATATCTGATTATATATCTAATACTGACAGCAATATAATATTTTATTTTGGATAAAGTTTTTATGACAATGAAAATCAAAATTGCTTAAATTGCTTATTTATTGTTAGAAAGACATATTTTCTCTTAAGAAAAATTAATCGAACTCAAAATTTGGATCTTTTAAATTTACATGAAACTAGGTAAATTCGCAAAAGTTGTTGGTGTACATATGAAATGAAACATAGTTCATTGTATGTAACTAACAAACAAAACGTTCAATCCCACTATGAACTTCAGTTCAGTTCAACTCACATTTACTTGCGCGAGTTAACGTCACTCGAGTTAACGTCACTCGCAGTTAAGGTCACTCGCACACAAAACAACCCTCTTTGTTTAAACTATAAAGATGTAGAAACATAATAACGATTATACTGATAAGGATTCAAACATGTTTCTGCATGAAACATCTTTAATGATAACACATGCTCTTGCAGTGACAAAGAAAGTAACAAACATGTTTCTGCATGAAGCATGTTCAATAACGAAAATATTAATTAAGACATTTTTATGATAAGTAAAGGTTAGGCCATAAATCACATATGAAAACATATACAAGCATTATACTAAGATAAAATACGGATTAAATATTAGAACATAATGTATTCATAAACATAATAAAGATAAAAAAGGTCGAACAAACAAATATACAAATATCATAAATAAATCTAAAAAATTGTAAACAACTTAATACTGTAAATGATTGTAAATAATCAAGGTCAGAGAAAGTACGAAACTAAACAAAGATATGTTTATTCAAATATAAGAAACAAAGATATGTTTTAATACTTAAGAAACAAAGACATGTATTTTTTATTATATAATAAAGATATTTCAAAATAGTGATTAGCATAAGAACTAAGAATAACTCACCGGAGCAAAAAATAAGTGTAGACGCATAGACGTCGATATATTTTTAATTCAAATAAGTTAAGAAATTTAATTCCAATAAAATAATAAAAAGAAAAGTAAGCGCATACGCGTTGAAAAAAATTAATTTTTTTATTTTAATATAAATTGGAATTATTAATTGGCGATCCTGTCAGGAGTAACATAAATTTTGTTACTTCAGAGAGCGGACCATCGTGATATCTTTGTCGCAGCAAGGACACGAAGTTTAAACTGAAATCAACTAAGTAAACCTTCATAGAAGGATAGTACAACAAACTGCTTGTATTAGCAAATGTACAATTTTAAAAAACCAAAACGCGGAACAACTTTCGACTTAAACAGACAATTAGAAGAATTTACTGAAGAAACCCCAACATCAACAATGGAACAAAATTTTGATGTAAGTTTACTGGTACAACAAATGGCAGCCCTACAAGCCACCGTTGAGAACATGCGGACTGAACATCAAAGACAAGTCCAGAATTTGGAAGAACAAATTAGGCAAGTACAACACGTAGAAATCATCCCAGAAAACCAAAGGGTTACAATAGAGCCTAGAATCACAAATGAAAACCAGGTGAAACTAGACGTTTTTAAATCGTTACCCGTCTTTGATGGTAACGTGAACAACTACAGGATATGGAGAGAAGACGCAACACGAATGATGGAGACCATATCCAATCTCAGCAACCAACCAATTTACGCCCAGGCACTGCAGATCGTAAAAACAAAAATACAGGGAAGCGCAGCACAGTTACTAGCCAACCACGGCACAATATATAATTTTTACGCCATCCGTGGCAGACTCGACAAAGCATACGCAGATACTCGACCACTATATGTTCTCCAAGATGAAATGAAGAGCTGCAGTCAAGGACGGAAAACCTTATCAGAGTTCTATGACGAAATAAATAAACGTTTAAATCTAATCATTTCAACGATTTCAATGTCCGGTCATATGGAAGCCGTAACCAGAGCCATGACATCTCAAGCAGAAGAAGATTCAGTTCGAGTCTTCATAGCCGGAGTAAATAACACATTCATTTAGTCGACCCTATACGGAAATGCACCTCACGATCTAGAGCATGCATACACTATAGCAAGGACAATAGAACACGACAACCGTCATCAGAATTTAAGGTTGGCTCATGAAGGAAAATTCAACAGACCATTTGGCAACGAACAACGTCATCAGCATCAGCAAAGGCATCAATTACAACCTAGGACGGAATTTAGACCGAGGCAGCCTGTCAACAGTTTTCACTCAAACCCAATGGAAAGAAATCAACAATATCAATCACCAAGATATAACAACCACCAACCACGACCGGAACCAATGGAGATCAGTTCTGGAAACACGATTCATCGTCAACCAGCACGCTTCAACCCCTTCAATCACCAACCATGGAAAAGAGAAAGAGAACCGAGCGGAAATTACCAAACCAACAAACAAATGAGAAACAACAACATCATCACCAAAGACGAGGACAACAGCAGCACTAAGTAGAAACAGGTACTGTTAATAAGTTAGTGGTTAAGCATTTAAACTAATAAACGGGTTGCCCCATATACTAATGAGTGACAATGAAAAAACATATAATGTATTGCTAGATACCGGAGCAACCCATAATTACGTAAAAAAATCTTTAAAATTTAATGTAATTGAGGAAGTAAAACCTATGGAGGTTATTTCGATGCATGGAACTTCAATAGTAAACACTAAACAAAGAATTAAATTCCTCGGTGAGGATATAGATTTTTTCGAATTAGATAATATAACAGGATCTGATTTAATATTAGGACTACAGGGTATAATTACATTAAATACCTTAATAGACATAAGAAATATGACTCTGACAGTGGATAGAAGAAAGGAAAGTAATAGGATAAACTATACGATAGGTAATGACATGTATAAGGAAAAAATTAACAAGTTAATGAAAGAAAACAATGGCATAGGACCGTTACCTTTCACGACAACGATAGAAGCTACAATAAGAACAAAAACGGACGACCACATTTGGACGAAGCAATACCCATATCCCATAGCGGATAATGACTTTGTAAATAGGGAAATAGAAAGACTTATAAAGGACGGAATCATCCAAAGGAGTAACAGCCCCTATAATTCCCCGATATGGACTGTCCCAAAAAAGGCCTTAGATGAATACGGACGACCTAAGAAAAGAATGGTCATAGACTACCAGAAATTAAACTCCCATACAATCACTGACAGATATATCATTCCTGATGTGGACATGACAATACAGAATTTAGGAAAGGCAAAATATTTCACGACCTTAGATTTAGAATCAGGATTCCATCAAATTAGAATAAGAGAGGAAGATAGAGAAAAAACTGCTTTTTGTGTGAACGGTGGAAAATACGAATTTATACGTATGCCATTCGGGCTGAAAAACGCACCATCCATATTTCAAAGATGTGTCGACGACATCCTAAGAGAATACATTGGGAAATTTGCATATGTGTATATCGATGACATTTTGATCTACTCATCATCACCAGAAGAACATATGGAACACATAGAGATTATATTTAATGCACTAAATAGAGCAACACTAAAGGTATCCGATGAAAAATCAAAATTCTTTCAAACAGAAGTTGAATATTTAGGTCACATAATTAAACACAACAAAATCGCCACTAACCCAGAAAAAGTGGAAGCAATCGAAAAATACCCCCTCCCTCAAACAATAAAAGACTTAAGTGGATTCCTGGGTATGACAGGATACTACAGGAAATTTGTACAAGGATATGCTGGTATAGCCAAGCCCTTAACAATTCAATTACGAGGTGATAACGGACAAATCGGTAAAAATAAAAGTGCTAAAACAAAAATATAATTAGATGAAGCCGCTATATAGGCATTTAAAAAATTAAAAAATTGTTTAAAGGAACAGGTTAAATTTTTCCAACCAGATTATAATAAACCATTCGAGCTGACCACAGACGCATCCAACATAGCCATTGGAGCAGTGCTTAGCCAAATGAAAAAGCCAATATTTTTTCTTAGTAGAACCCTTAGTAAAACGGATTAAAATTACTCCACCAACGAAAAAGAATTATTAGCCATCATTTGGGCATTACAAAAACTAAGGAATTATATTTATGGAACAACAGACCTTACCATTTATACCGACCACCAGTCCCTAACACACGCCATTTCTGAAAAAAATCCCAACCCAAAACTAAAACGCTGGTAAGCCATTATTGAAGACTTTGGAGCAAAACTGGTATATAAACCAGGGCACCAAAACGTAGTAGCTGACGCTTTGTCAAGACAATGTATAAATACATCATCAATTGATACAGCTCATTCAGCCGAAAGCTCTTATACAGAGATTATTAAACAAGTAAAACAACCTTTAAATGCATATGCCATCCAAATCGAACTCGTTCCAAATAAAAGAATCAACGAAACACGAACCCGTACAATATTTTCAAATAGAATAAGGCACACAATCAACTTTACAAATGAACAAAATCTGATCACAGAGTTGAAAAAGATATTACATCCAAACAAAACGACTGCCATACACACCACCTGAGAAAATATCTATGCACTCAGCCCTATTATAAAAAACACTTTCAACACTGCAAACTTTGTGTATACACCAACAAAATTAATCGATGTTCGTGAAGAAGAAAGACAAACCGAAATAGTAAAGAAAATACATAATAGAGCACATAGAGGTTATAAGAATAACATTCAAGAGATATTATTACTGGCCTGAAATAAAACAACAATGCAAGGCTTTTAACAAAAGATGTACACCCTGTTTGTATGGCAAATATGAAAGAAACCCCACAAGAGAACCAGCAGGAGAATCTGACATACCAACAGAACCCGGAAAATACATACACATGGATATTTATTTTAATGATAAAAAAACATTTCTAGTCTGAGAAAATTGAAGAAGTTATCACAAACAATTTTCCGAACTGCACACGATTAATGACTGATAACGAAAATTGTCTAAATACACCAACAGTAAAAATTATGTGTGAAAAATATGGAATAAAAAAGATAGAAACTCCAGTCTACCGACCGAAGAAATATATAAAACAATAAGAGAATTAAATAACACCATACACACAGTCACAGGGCAAAAACCAGCAGACATTTTGTTTAACAAGATTAATTATAATAAAAAAGACATATATGAGAAATTAAAAAGTGCATCAGAAAAAACCCTCAAAAGATTGAATCAAGGTACAAAACACCGAACATTTTCACCAAATGAACAAATATTAGTTAAAATCAAAGGAGTAAGGAAAAAGAAAGACGCCAGATATATTAAATACACTGTAAAGGAAGACCGTGAGGACACTGTCTTAACTACAAGGGGGAAGATTGTACATAAGGACAACATTAAAAATTATACCATTAATCATAATGATCATATACCTCATATTACTCGCAGTGGTCACATCAGAAATCAGGGGAGACGCAGAAATTAAAAACCTAAATGGACAAAAATACGTTCTAACCAGAACTGATGATGTTCTGATATACGACGAATATTCATTCCTCTTCCACGTTACTAACCTGACAAAAATACTCACACCATACAGGCAAATTGTTATGGGAAAACAAATTTTCACTGCCCAAGAAATGATCTGGATGAAGAAAATTGAAATGATAGCAGACCAGCTAAATTCACATAAAAGACACACAAGATCTTTAAATTTTTTAGGATCAGCTTTCAAATTCATAACAGGAAATCCAGACCACGATGACTTCATTAAAATGGAGACAGCTATAAACACATTAATAAACAACAAAGAAAAACAGCACATAATCAACTCAAGATTCGAAAAATTAATCGATACTTTAAGTGGCCATACATTAGAGAATCACCTTATCATCGAACAAGTACATGACCAACTTTTATTACTAGTGAGAACGATTAACGCCGCAAAAAATAATGCATATTTAACCGAATCCTTAAGCCTGGCAGACATAGAAGAGATAATACAACACGAACTAATATCAGTGCCAATAATAAACGTACTAGAATACGCGGACATACACATAGCTGGAACGGGAGACTTATTTATTGCCATCTACAAATATCCCATTCTAAAAGAACACTGTAAGCTATTTTAGGTTACGCCTATAAGTTTTAAACATGGAAAAATCCAAACAGATGAACATATTTCCAAATGCGATAGCGAATACATCAGAGTAAAACTTTGCAAGAATTTTTTGGGAAGAAATATCTGTAAAGCGAACAATGAAACAGACACATGTATATTACCTCTTCTCAACAATAGGAACAGTAAGTGCATTGTCATACAAGAATATAATGATGACCTATTAGAAATTGACGAAGGTTTCATACTATTAGATGGAAGCCACACAGTTTACAATATTACCACTACTGGTACAACCTTAGTTACATATACAGATCAGGTCTCAATAGACAATAAAATATACAGAAATATCCATGACCGAATAGTTGAAGCAATTAATACTAAACATGATGAAGACTTCGAAATAGCGAAAATTCTAAAATCACACCGACATAATGCATTTAATAATATAGACTCACTGAAGCAATTAATAATACCATATGAACAGCATCCTATAAGATCAGGTTTTTATACATTCATATCTATCCTGACGATAATTAGCTTAGTCATTATCGGACTGAAAATATATAAATACATACTACAATATAGACAAAGACGAGCAGTAGAATTCTTTAGAATTTATTACCAACAACAGGTAGACAAATTAATTATAGATCGGGACGCTCTTGTTTAAGCAGGGGGAGAGTTAACGTCACTCGAGTTAACGTCACTCGCAGTTAACGTCACTCGCACACAAAACAACCCTCTTTGTTTAAACTATAAAGATGTAGAAACATAATAACGATTATACTGATAAGGATTCAAACATGTTTCTGCATGAAACATCTTTAATGATAACACATGCTCTTGCAGTGACAAAGAAAGTAACAAACATGTTTCTGCATGAAGCATGTTCAATAACGAAAATAGTAATTAAGACATTTTTATGATAAGTAAAGGTTAGGCCATAAATCACATATGAAAACATATACAAGCATTATACTAAGATAAAATACGGATTAAATATTAGAACATAATGTATTCATAAACATAATAAAGATAAAAAAGGTCGAACAAACAAATATACAAATATCATAAGTAAATCTAAAAAATTGTAAACAACTTAATACTGTAAATGATTGTAAATAATCATGGTCAGAGAAAGTACGAAACTAAACAAAGATATGTTTATTCAAATATAAGAAACAAAGATATGTTTTAATACTTAAGAAACAAAGGCATGTATTTTTTAGTATATAAGAAAGATATTTCAAAATAGTAGTCAGTTAATGATTAGCATAAGAACTAAGAATAACTCACCGGAGTAAAAAATAAGTGTAGACGCATACACGTCGATATATTTTTAATTCAAATAAGATGCCAAAAACTGCCATGTTTTGCCTGCATAATTGTGCTCGTGTATACTAGCACAATGACTTATTTATTCTCTTTCTCATGTGTTTCCCAAACACAATTTTTGAGTAACTTGATATACAACATGTTTTTTTTATATGTAGTTTGACGTTTCTGTTTTAGAGAGTGAGAGAGAGAGAGAGAGAGAGAGAGCGCGAAAGAGGGTAACGTGTTTCCGAACCTGAATTGGTTTAATTTTAATTCACGTTCCGAAACATTGCAACTGCGCTGCCAGAAAGTTTAATTTCTTAAGTGAAGTAGAACTGAGATGCCACAGCATATTATATATTCATATGTATAGCAAAATACAGAACTTGTTTTATACTTTTGTATGTATAACAACACACTTGTTTCGTATTGTTTGTGTATAGAATAAAATACGGAGCATTTGTTTTGTATTAAAAAATATATAACTGGTGAATATTGTTGTAAATAAAACTAAATAAATAGTGATATTGCCCAATTGTAAAACTCACACACATACATAGTTAACAAAATTATTTCACATGGTAGCCTTGATGTTGCAGAACAAATTTGCGAAGTGGGTGAATCGCTTCAGAGCATACTCTCAAAAAACTAAAAATGTTGTCGAACGTCAATATCTTTCTGAAACCATGGGTGAATCCAGCTTAAGTTAAATTTTATGAAACCAACTTTAAACATGTTCGATGACCAACGATCCTACACGTTGGTTTCTGCTTTTTTGTTAATTTTTTCCTTTACCCCCGGCACCAATAAAGATTTTAAAACTTTATTTCATGCTTTGTTCGACATGCGCCTTCTTATAGTGTATATTCTTTGCTTAAGGTCACTGTTGCCAGAAATTTTTTCTAATAAATCTGCAAAGTTGGGCTAACAAATATGGCAACAAAATGTAAAAATATGCAAAAAATCTGGGAAAATAAAATACTCTATTTTGATGTTGATTCGGTTTTTATTTTCGAATGTATACAACAAACTAAAACATTTTTTAAACATTTTTTGGAACATTTAAATCAGAAGTTAATTTGTATAAAAGAAAAAGTATATGTATAAACACTATGTATAATATTTACATAAAACATAATAGGCATGTCCAAATACATTGTACATACAAATTATGTATTAATAGACCTTACATATTATCATATCATCGTATGTAAAATAATTTTATACATTTATTTGTTGTAAATTTGTTAAAACAATTTCATTTATTTAATTTAAGAAAGTCTTTTGTATACGAAATTCCTTCAAGCGATTATTTATCTAAACGATTTCTTTGCTTTGTTTTATTTATATTAAAACAAATATTTTTTAAATAATATTCTCGAGTCAAAACTTTTAATTTCACATATATTTTTCTAAAAGTGTAATACATTGTAATTTTTCAAATCAAGTAAAATATCTGGATTTATTCCTTTTAAACATTTTAATTGTTCTCCAAAATCAAACCTTTTAAAAAGTTGGTCACAAAGCTCGACATAAAAGTCTATACAATATCTACGCAATGACTTAAAAAATCTCACTTCGTCAACGAAAAATCAGCATAATGCAGAGAAATCTGCACTTTGGCAACAGTGCTTAAGGTACTGAAGGGAATGTGAAAAACATAAGCAAAAAACACATACAAACTTGTTTGAAGATCTTTACAAAAAATTCTACTTTTATTTCAAAACACTTAATGTTTGAGCTAGAATATATATGTGCGTGTGTAATTTTCTTTTGCTTTACATTATGAATGCAAGTGAGAAAAAAGAAACAATTTAATATCGGGCAGAAAATGCTGCGTAAAGACGTGTAAAAAATCTAAAAGAAATTTTAAAGGTTTACGATATTTGAAGTTTCCATCTTCAAAAATCTCTATATATGCGACCGTAATTGTGAAAGCTCATTCTTTTCGATAAAATAATTAAGGGCGGTATCCTTTCGAACTATAGATTTAGATGAAATTGAGGAAGACACTGCATTCCGGAATTCCAACAAACACACACTGTGAAAATGTCGTCGACCGTTTCTTTTAAAATTACGAAAAAGAAGCAAAACTGTCAAATCTATAGAAGAAAACATAAAACGATCTTTTATGAAAATACAAGAAATTTTTGAATTCCAGAAAGAAAACTAGAATTGTTAGAAAAAGGTTAGGAAATTTTGTTAAAGAACCTATTAATGCTCTCCAAAATATTAGCATGAAAAGTAAAACATTTTGTAAGCTTTTGATTACTTCTCGACTAAGGGCATATTCCGAAGACGTAAAGAATCTAGCTCAAAATATATATTACAAAATTCAATCCATATACAATTTTCTAAGAAACCAGGTAAATTTCAACTTGCCCCATATTTCTGTGCAAACTCCATTTTTTAACTAAATGGCCAAAAAGTTGTTTGTGTATATGATTTCCCGCACTTAATAAAATCTTTGAGAAATGGGTGGCTGAAATTTGAACTCTAAGCATGCAAATAGTTGAAGGGCTATACGAAATGGAAGAAACTGCAAAAACCAAACTGTGTCAAAAATTAGCACCACAACAAATACACATTTTAAAAAGTGCGTGGTCCTTCTACTACAGATCTGCAGTTAAACTTAATAATGAACCTCACAAATTTATACAAAAATTTATGGAATATCTGGATGACGTGGAATTCGTTGACCAGAAGAAGTGTGTTTTCTTTTTTAAGAGCATGAAGCTCAGTTTTAATTCAGTCCAATTACTCGTTAATGACATTGTAAAAGACGGTGGTGACTAGTCAGGACAAGTTAGGAAATAAATTTTCCAACTTGGCTAGCAACCTTTCCGGAGCCGAGTTAATTAATATTTTGGCAAAAGTTATGATTTCTAAAATTGTTCAATGAAGTTTTTCCAATAACTGTGAATTTGTACAAGACGAGATTGACTAAATTGGTGCTTATGATATATGTTTATCAAAAAGTAATGATTATGATATATATTCTTCAAGCAAACATACTGAAATAGGCTCTAATGAAAGGGTTGGTGTTGATTTTGACGACGATATATATGGAGATTACTTTTTAGAAGATATATTTCATAATTCTGAGAACATAAATTTTGAATGGGGTTCCGCGAGATTCTTCGTTGGGTATGTTGCATTTAAAATTATTCCAATATTGCAATGAGAAAATGCTGTAATGAGCTTTGGAACATGGATGAAGTTTTAACCGCCCCAACCGAGCTTTACATATTCTTTAAGAATTAAAAGTCTGACAGATTTTGGAAATTTAGTTGCTCCATCAGACAAACTAATGGATGCAAGTAAGAAACATATTTTAATATTTCGCAATATTTTTAAAACTGAACCGGAAAGAAATGGTATAAATCATTTATTATTGACTTGTGCAAACGCTCAACCCCAGAATGGTTAAGTGGTCTGCGGTGTCTTCGCAAATGGAAGCAACAACATCACCAAGTTTTGACTATAGATTGACTAGCATGCCTCATCAAGATATTGATGTTTTTGGTTTATCAAGTGTTTTCGAAGATCTTAGTTTGCCTACTAAATGTGACATTGTAAAATATTATTTTTTTTTTAAGTGATCGTGTTAAATCTGAAAATAAAATGTTCTCGTATAAAACTTTTACTCCTCACATAACAAGTAAATTGATCCAAATTTGGTGCAAATTAAATATTGAAATCATTATTAGAAACAGTGTTTTAAAAAAATTAACTGGTTTGCTTGATAAATATCAGAAACATGTACAACATAGAAACAAAAGATATAAATTTAAAGCATTTGTTGATTCAATAAACGAATTATTTTATATTGGCAAATGTAATTGCAAAAACAACAGAATGATCATGTGGATTGATTCCAGAGCATCTAAAAGAATTTATGATGGACCAGCATAATGATAGAAAATTCACAATACCAGAATGTACGGAAGACGTTGAAGAAGTAGCTACAACAATACCAATACTTACAACTGGTACCGATGATCCAAGATACGATCCACGTGAGTTACGCATGGATGAAGATGAAGCAACAACAGAAGTTCCAGAATCAACTGTTCAAATGAGACGAGGTCATTATACTCAAAGATACGAATTCTTAAATTTTGCTATGATGTGTGATAGATTCGGTGTTTCAGATAGAGTCGCTTTATGTTTAGCAACAGGTTTATTCGAAGATATAAATTTTAGAGATGTTCATAGTAATCTTGTTATTATGGATAAATCAAAAGTGGCTAGAGAAAAAGTTAAATCTAGAGATGCAGTGCTTCGTACACAAATTCTTTAATAACTGCATTCTCTTTGGATGGTAGAAAAGATGACTCATTAAAATTAATGACAAATTTAATACCATTATGGTAAAAGAACCGCATTTAGTTGTTCTGAAAGAGCCCTATAATGAGTTACTTGGAAATGTAAATTTGGGTAGTCAAGAAGATGCAAAAACCAAACACAGACAACTGAATGAATTTTGCAACAATAAAACATTAATAGTAGATCAATTCATTGGCATATGCAGTGATGGTGAGCCAGCAAATACAGGAACAGAAAATGGTGTTTTACGATTATTTGAAATCCAGTTAATTAGACCAATTAACTGGTTTATATGTCTGCTTCATTTCAATGAACTGCCATTTCGTCATTTATATGAAGCACTGGACAAGACAGTCACCAGTGGACCATGAGCAGCAAGTGGAACGTTATTCAAAGCTACTCAAGAATGTGAGAAATTGCAGGTATGTTACACTTTATTTTATTTAATATCATCAATTATTATCATTATTTATTGTCATTATTTTACTTTTCCGATTGGAATAAAGTTAAAATAAAAAAATTGCATTTAATTGATCTAAACATTTAATTTTTCAGGTAGTAGCTGATTTTGATCCAATACCACTGGAGAATATGATGGATCATGAACATGAGATCGTACTATCAACAGATGTTAAATAAATATATCAAATAGCTAAAGCAATTTCGAATGGTATTGTTCCAGGTGGTTTAGCTAACATTAAACCAGGACCAATTGCACATTCTCGTTGGTTAACCAAAGCAAGTAGTAGTAATCTACTTGTAATTAATGTAACAACTAATACACCGTTGACCAATTTAAAGACTTTATCAGTTTATATTATTACAGTTTATGTGCCAATGTACTTCAATGTGAAGTTTTATAACTCTGTTGTTACCTGCGGCAGTAGCTAATTACAATTCTTTATTTACAATATCACTTTACATTTAATTTTAGTTCAAGATTTTTATTTTTCTCCTTAATACATTTATATATATATATATATATATATATATATATATGTTTTTTATAATTGCTATGTACATATATACATGATTAACTAAATTTGGAGGGGAAAAATTATAAAAACCTATTTGATTTATTTTTTATTTTTAGTAAAACGGCTTACACTAATTTACTAACTAATTATTACGATGAAGCAATTTCATTAATCTGTGTGTACTCAGAACTTAAGCATCTGAGATTAAAGTTTTGTGTTAGCCTTTCTATTTTGAAGCTTACTAGCTCTATATCTGCTAGCGAATGAAGACGCTCTGTGGAAAAGTGCCATGGTAAATTATATATTATTTCTAATAATTTATTTTGCGAAACTTGTAATTTTTGAATGTGACATTTTGCACTTGTGGACCAGAAACGTGCTGCATAAAATATGACAGCATGAATAATTAGTTTTAATATTAATTTCTTGTTTTGGATGCTAAGTGTGAAATTTCGATTAATAAAGGGATACAATATTGCAATCAGTTTTGTATGAAACGTGAATTGGAAATTTGATTTTAGTATCGAGTATTACTCCTAGGTATTTAACTTCATTTTTCAATCCGATTGAATTGTTAATGAAGTAAATATTATGTTGTGGTAAGAAGGATGGTTTTCGTTTCCTGAAAAAATATATATAGCCTGAGTTTTATCATAATTTAGCGTAATCCGCCATTTGTCAAAATATTTTTGTAACTCACGTAAAGCTCTATGAAGATAAGATATGACGTAATCAGCCAACGTACCCGAGCTAAGTACCGCAGTGTCATCAGCAAAAATCTAAATGTGGAAAATCAGCTGTATACAAATTATATAAAATAGGCGACAAACAAGAGCCCTGTGGGCACCCTGCTGTAATAGAGAACTCTTCAGAACAAGTATTACGTATGTAGACTTTAATCCTTCTGGAGGATAGAAAGCTGTGTATTATTCTAACTAGAAGTGAAGGTAAGTTACAGTTCAGCAACTTAAAAATCAATCCTTTGTGCCACACTGTGTCAAAAGCTGCTTTGACGTCAAGCAGGACCATTCCAGTTGATTTTTCCTCTTTAAAATTTCTACTAACTAGGTTTCTTATTCGAATCAGTGGATGTGCAGTGTAGTGGTCTCTACGGAAGCCAAATTGTTGAGTAGGAATTAAACCGTTGTTATCGATAAAGTCTATTAATTTTCTCTTTATAACCTTTTCGAGGATTTTGCTCACCGACGACAGAAGAATGATAGGACGATATGGTAGTGGACTTGTTGTAGTTACCAGGCTTCCTTATTGGAATGGTTTTTGATTCTTTAAAATCTAACGGAAAATATGATAGTTTAAAACAAGAACTTATGAGAATTGTTAGAAGCTTTATGCCTCTTCGAGGGAGCGCTTTCAGGCATCTATTATTAATATCATCATTTCCAGGTGCCTTTTTATTTTATAATGAATTTATAATGTCATAAATTTCGGAAGTGCTAGTGCTAGTTTCACCTGTGTAGTTTATATTAAGTGATGCAAAAGATTCAGCAGTATTATTTACCAACGTATCAGTAACGGGGTCTCCAAGATTAGCCGAAATCGAATGATTCAAAGCAAATGTTCGAGCCAAGATTTCGCATTTCGCTTGGTTGGTTGTATATCGAGAACCGTTAATTTTTAATATACGAATATTTTTAGACTTCTTCCTCAAGATTTTTGTTAAGTTACAAAAAGGAGGAGAGGATTTATCCGAATTGGATAGCAAATGATTCCATGATATATTTCTAAATTTCTTAATTCCCTGACGTACTTTTAAGCTTAGAATTTTTATTTGGTACATATCATGATATGATATATGATATGATACATATTTGGTACATATTACATAACTGTTTCGTTGCCAATGACGTCTACATCTATTTCGTAGTTGAATTATATTTTTCACGTATTGTGGCAATGGCCTGTTTCTATGAAAAGAAATATATTTCTTAATGACATAGCCATTTATTGCATTCTTTGTGACATTTATAAAATTCGATATCAAATCATCGAAGTGCATGGTACATGTGATATTGTTACTATCGGGTAGAGGTAGGTGTATATTGAAATATCTAGCGTAGTTTTTCCAGCCAGCTTTATCGAAATCATACCTAAATATTGTTGAATTAGTATATTCACTGGTTGAATTGCAGAAGACAGACAATATAGAAGCCAAATTGGCTAAGAATAGGTGCAGTGTTGACAATTGTCTACTTGCACTTGCAGGTACATGGGTATGTTCGCATGGATATATCATATCGATATTGTAGGAGTCTAACCTTTCATATAAAATATTTCCCCAACAATTGCATCTAATGCATCCCAAAGACTGATGCTTACAATCAAAGTCTCCCCATAATATGTAAGTATTTTCACGCGTCAGTAGATATTTGAAGCAAATTGCCGCTTTCTTATAATGTCTTCACCTGCTAAGTCGCCGGGGAAATAGTATGAATATATATTTATGCAATATTCATTCGTAAATAGTTTAATTCCAATGCTTTCGATAACATTAGTATTTACAATCGGAATTAATTGATGTGGTAAAATATTTTTTATGATTATTGCTACACCACCCCCTCTAGAAGTACTCCTGTAATTTCTGTACACGTAAAATTTATTGTGTCTTATTGATAATCATGAACTTAACCCAGCTTCTGATATTAGACAAATGTGAATGCCCTGGGATATTAAAGAATTAAAATGCTCTATACTTTTGTTACGAATGCCCCCTGCATTCCACGTTATTATACTGATGAAATTGTAATCCATTATAAAAAAAATTTAACTGCAAGGTTTGTAGTTACCTCGAACTGATCAGCTTTACTTTTACAATTTCTTAGATTAGTGATTCATTCTAAAGTTAAACTGTTAATTTCTTGCAGAGAAAATAATATGTTGCTGTTATTACTGGTAACCCCTTGAGTCAGCCATATATGTACCTGTATTTAGATATTTACTTTGTCGCAGTGTATCAGGAAAACTGCTGTTGTAGTTTCTAGTTGAAAGACGTACAGGACTAGTATGTGTAGGACGTCGTGGTGTTGGCTGAGCCCGTTGTCGAATGTTTAAGTAATTTACCTTACTAGGGCATTGTTCTGAGGAAGATTTGTGCGAGCCATTGCAATTGGCACATTTAATTGTGGATTCATTACACTCGCACATTTTGTACTGACCAGCACAGTTTGCACAAAACGTTTTGACCTTACAACGACTTGAGCCATGGCCAAACATATGGCAATTTTTTTGAAATTCCCATCTTACTTTCATATATTCAATTACGGAAAAGCGTTCCCTTAGTTCCTTAATTGTTATTATTTGTCGTTGAAAGTGTACGACGTGTATTATGTAATCGGAATTAAAAGTATTTTTTTTTTCAATCACAATTTTTACGTCTAAACATTTTAGGCCCATATCTGTGAGTTTCTTCTTTACGGTCATTGGATCTTGTTTGTATAAACCGGAAATGACAGCTTTGTATGGCTTTTCATGTTTGGTCGCATACGTGAAAAATTCATATTTATTTGTCAGGAGTCCACATATAGTATTAAATTCTAATGTAGTTTTTAGAAGCTATACAATTTACAAAGTTCATGGATTTCTTCTATTTTGCACTTTAGAATTGTAATTGGCGGTATATGAACTTTTAGGAATTTTTCCTAAAAAAACTCTTATTTCATCATCATCTAATATAACATCTTCAATTGTTGGAAGAGGCGAAAAATAATTTTTTGATATACATAGATGATGCACTAGTTGTATTATTGTATTTTGTTTCTTTATTTTTTTTAATTTTTTCAGCGCTAAGCGCGTATACATTATCACTCAGTAGTGCATGTTTAATCTTGTCTGATCTTACTTGTTATTTTCTGCTACTGTATAATTCTGGCTTTCTTTTTCTTGCTTTTTGTACAAGTTACTTTTGTTATTGTTTTGAAACTATTAATTGCATTAAATGTAACACAGCTCTATGGTAAGAAGAGTACGTCTGTTGACAAGAGCTTGATCTCAACAATAACTCTGTTGTGTATGGCAGTGCACTTTTATTAAAATTTATACGATACGTACAACAAAACTGTCGTAACATTGTAGATGGTGTAATTCAAAACAACTCATATTACGCACATCCAGAAAATATCTTATTAACAATGTTATTGATAACTATCGAGAAAAATTGTACGATCCAACTAAGCTCAGAGTTTACAAAATATATATATCTTAAATTTCGATGCTACCGATTATGTCAATATTGTTGATATGAATAACGACAGATTCCATATGATCATTTGGTAAAATACTTAGATTTCGATGAACCAACACTGGTTGATCCACAAATTCCAATGCACATACAAGGAACAGAAAGACATGTACAATTATTAATGAGTGTTTCAAAACGAGTTATAGAAAAGAATCGTGAAGGAGTTATGGCAGTGACATTAGAAAGTCGTAAGAAAACTCCTCGAATGGAAAGTAAAAAGGACCTTAAAAAATAATATAACCACGTTAAAACATTAAATTGTAGGTCGAGATTATTATTTAAAAACAAGTAAAAGTGCTATATTCGGCTGTGCCGAATCTTATATACCCTTCACTAACGTACGTCTGCTTTCTAACTTATAAATAGTTTCAGTTAGCAAAAAATAAAAACAACTTCAGTTGCGTTTTTTGGTTACTAAAAAAAAATATTCCAAATCTCCCACCCTTGGAAACGAAATTTTAATTTTTCAAATTTTTTTCACCAATACAAGTCCTCAAAATGTGTAAAGCGGTTTTATTTAAGAAATAGTAAAAATTTTTAACCATTTTGGTAACGTTCATGTTATACAAAATATTGCAGTATCCAACCCTGGAATCGAAATTTTTATTTTTTTTTAATTTTTGATACCAATTTTGTTTTGCCGAAATAAAAAATAATTGTAGCCAGGAAAAAACGACGTTAGTTGATTTTTGCTTAGTTTATTGTATGAAAAAATTTGAATTTCCTAACCCTAGATTGGAACTATATAATTAAATTTTTTTTCATCGATGCAAATCTTCATTACACTAAAAACGGTTTTATTTAAGAAAACTTTAAAATTTTTAAACATTTTAGTTATTATATGTACCACAAAATACCGAATGTACCAAAAAAAAACATTTTTTAATAGCCCATCTCTGGAAAATTTTTTTTTAGTTTTAAATGGACAATTGAGGAGTCCCAAAGCATGAAATAGGTTAAATTTTTAAATAAGCAAAAAAATAATCGGGTTTTGGTGTTAATTTTGCGTCGAGAAATAGGTGTAAGCTTCCCAGCTCTGGAACCGTCCTTCCGATTTTTCTGAATTTAAATACCACTTTAAGTTAGCTCACTTCCAATCGATCAGTCTAAGAATGAAGTCTCTATCTCTTATGGGGGCTTGGGAAAACCGTACGTTTCACGTACAGACAGACGGACAACGCTCAATCGTCATCGCTATTCATAAGGATCCAGAATATATATACTTTATGGGGTCGCATATTGATATCGAAGAAATTTCACACGAAATGACAAACCTAAATATACCCTTTCACATTTTTGTGAAGGGTATAATAAATTGAATTAAAAATGTAAAAATAGTGTTTTTTTGTTCAAACCTTGAAAATGTTTTCAGTTCGGGTTTCCTACAAAAAGTAGTTCGAAAACAAAAAAATTGATCTTAATAAAAGTTGTTAGAAATTATCTGAACTTTATTAATCTGCAAGAAAAAAAAATCTCGAAAAAATCGAAAAAAATTCAGAACTTATTAGTTAAAAGTTCATTTTAGGCTATTTTTCGACAAAAAATTCCTAATATCTCTACTAAAAATAAAAATTTAATTAAATTGTTTTATGTATACATGGGAAAATTTCTTTTTTGAAATTTTGGGGGCTCCAAATCCAACTTAGAGTTATGGTCTCTTGAGCAAAATTTCTTAAAATCGCCTATAGATATTTCTCTATATCTATAAATAAATATAAATATAAATGAATAAAACTTTCATGAAGCAATCTGTTCCTAGTACTCAATTACCAAAAACAAGATCAACTTACGTTCCTACAAAACCTCTCCAAAGCAACCTCTTTGAAAATAATCAGTAGGCTGCTTCAGTTTTCAGCTTTAGAAGTGAAGAATGCGAAAATGTTTCTCTGTATGATCCTTGACCATCTCGCGCACCAATCTTATTTATGGAAGACCAATTGGATTACATTGTTTCTAAGTTGCAGCTATCACAACGGAAACCTGAAGAGCTTGCACAACTTTTAAAAGAACAAAACTTACTGAAACCTGGGTAAAAGCTCACTAAATACAGAAGACGACAATTAGGCCTTCAAAAATGTTTTACTGCTTATGACTCAAAAACGTTTTCCTATTGCAAGGACACGAAAATGCTAATGGATCAGATGCAAATTGCGTACGATCTTAACGACTGATGGCTGTTCACAGACAGATCGAAACAAATTTTAAAATTAATATATAACAAATAAATACCGAAACAAAGGCTTTATTAAATTATTCTTCAAAATATGTTTGTCAAATTATAAAATTTGAATTAAAAATTTAAATATTTAGTCATAAGGAAGTTTTTATGATCTGTTTTTAGTATCTAGACACGTTCAGATTATATTGCAATGTTCACAAAAGTTGTTCAGCTTTATCGTGGCTACGATTTCTCTAAATATACTGTATGAAAAATCACGATTTTCTAAAAGTTATGATCCAAAAAACGGAAAAAATTTTTTTTGTTCTTTAACTTTTTTGAAAAATCTCTGATAAAAAATTTATGTTATAAAATTTTACCAAGAAATGTTCAACCTACTCTTGGATACATTTTTGCCGAACATAGTTAAGCGATATTTTTAAATGCTGAGTAGTTATTTGGCAAAAACTGATAACACCTTTTTTTTGGACGTCATGCCAATATTGGGAAACTTTGGAGGCCCATAAAAAGTAAACGGTCACCAACTTGACCAAACTGAGTATAGGGTATTACTACATTTTGATAGTAGACTCGAACCCATATAGTCACGTCCTTGCACTTTTTTCACTGTTGCATAGTGTTGTTAGGAATATTCGACAAATAAAAATCGTACAAGATTAAAAAAATGTTAGTTTTGAAAAATATTTTAAAAATTTTGTAATAATTGTTATTTGTTGTCATTTAAGATGAAGTCTTAAATTTTGAATAAAACTTTCATTGAATGAATTACTTTGTTTACTTTATATTAATGAAATATTTTTATATAAATGAAATTTTTATCTCTTAATTCAAATATCATATATATGATATTACTGTTGTGTTCCTACTAATTAGTTTATGTTGAAACAAATACAAATATACAAAACAAATACATATTTTTTCATTTAGGTTAATGTAATACAGTATTCAATTTTTAATACCGGTTTACCTATAACAATATAATTTCAAAACCGTTACCGATACCGAAATGAAAATTTTTTTAATACCGATACCGAAATTAGCAACGGTTGCTATCCTAATATAATAGTACAAACTGTATACATAGATGTTTTATATAAAGTATATCTGTTGATAAATTTGGCATTATATAAACGATAGAAGTGAAGTAATTTCAACCAAAAATGCATCTAGGTTGTCGGGCATCTTTATGAATACGAACAAAAACATTGATGTTCAGCGTAAGAGAATCATCAAAAATGGGCAAGCGCTCTGGAGGAAAACGATGTTATCAGTAATTTTTTTCCGCAAACTGAACTCATAAAACAGCAACAAAAAGTAGCCTTGCGGTTAAAAAATAACAAAATTAATGAAAAATTTTTATATAATAAATCATTTTTTGATAAGGAAATTGAAGAGCTACGAAAATTACATATTCGTATCATAGCTGAAAGTACACAAAGTAGATCACAACACACTTAAAAAAGCGAAAGTGGACCATGTTAAGAGAAGGCGGCCAAAACTCATGTTTTGTTATGATCACCAATTGTAAAATTTAACATATCATTGGAAAGTAAACACTTGCATACTTCGGGAACCAAAAAATTTAAACTTTATTTTAAATATATACTAGTGAACAGGGTGATTCAAAATGGACATTTTCATTGTTTTGCTGATATTAGTCATTTCTTAATAATTTAATTTTTAAAAGTCTACAACTTTTTGTGTTAAAAGATATCTAAACAAAATAAACTTTGTATTATTTGTTTAAAAAATTTAGAAAAGAAATGTTTACGCATATGCTTTGTTCTAGACCCCTTGAGGTCTTTTTAATAATAAAATCAAATAAAAGCTTTTATTTTTAAACTATTTTTATTCCAATATTTCGACCAACTCTGTTGGTAATCTTCACGAAATTACAATTTTCTAAACAAAAAACAATAAACTACTTAATTTTAATTATATACAATATACAAACAATAATAATAATTACAGTTTCTATTCCTGGGGCTCAATTCTTGTTCTAGTTTTCGTAATACACTTTCACCGAGACTTATTCTGATTCTCGCTTCTATTATGAAAAAGTGTTTCATTCCATTCGTTACTGTGAAACACTTTCAACTATTTATGATAATTGCCAAGCAAATGTCAAACGTAAAAAAGCAAACAAATAATGCCGGGACCAATAATTTTATTTAAAATAACACAATGAGATCGGAATGAACAGAGTTAAGAAAATTATATTATTGATTTAGTATTGCAATATATTATAACAATTTATGTTAAAGACATTTTCGGGTGCAAAGATGCGGAGTACTCGGTGGGCAAAATCCATTCTCGTTGACAACCGATGACCACTTTATGGACTTATAACGGTTTTTTAAGCCATCAGGCTTGCCGAGTTCAATGCGCAAATACGCTTTTTCAACCACTATAACCGTCTTAAGAGCCTTGAGTTTCTTTGCAACCGGCAGCTTTCAACGAAGTGTCTGCTTTATCCCAAAAAGCCAAAATATTTAAATGAAAATGTTTAACTTTTTTTTTTGTTCTGTTTTTGTTTTGAAAAAAATAAATATTTAAGTATAAACTTTGAACAATTCAGACCACATTCAAATCACTCCAATACTTTCGACATTTCGCTTCATCTTTCGAAGTTCCGCCTAAAGCGGTAAGGCTCGTCTCCACTTCTTTCCACTTTTCGTCCCGAAAATTTGCTCCCTCAGTGGTCATTAATCTATAAAAGTAAAAGTTTTTTTTTCGTATTTATCGTTAGCAATATAATTACTTTATTCGAAGAAATTGATTAAATATTCTTTTTGGTTTTCGCTGGCACGCTTACCTCTTCCTATCTTACATAAAAATTTAAATAACCGCTAATAAGTATAAGACTTTTGTTACTATTGATTGAAACCCATCCAACATTACTCAAGTTATTGCTTTCAGATGTTTTTAACGAAACATAGTTTTTAATTTCTGATGCGATTCCTAAATCTCGTGTACGATCAATTTCTATTCCATTTAATTCGAATCTCATTAAAGAGGTGAGCCATATACTTGCTCAGTAGTTGTATATTTGCAGAGATTGTTGAGTCTTCCTTTGTTACATAGCCTTCAATATAAAGAATGCTTTCACTTGGTAAAACGTATAAATCTTGATTTTGTATTGAAATTCGGATTCCATCATTGTTTGTGAAAGTTTATAAGTATGAATTATAGCTGTGATACTCTTTTTTAATAATTGAATTATCACATTGTGGTTTGTCTAATATATTAATTAAGCTATTCATTTTCATGTTTTAGTTGAAATCATTAATTTCGTAAACATTTTCGATTAGTTTTATTTAAAGTGTTTCGTTGATGTTTGCTTGTTTGGTATATAATCTTCTTATTATACAACTTTCGTTTACCAGAAGAAACTCTCCTTGATGTGTCTTGTGTTGCGGATGATGACAGAGTGATTGGTGAATCTTTATAAAAAAAATTTTTTGTTCAATATAATCATTCTTTAAAAGGTTTCAAATGTAATCTAATAGATATTTTATCTCCACGAAAATTTATTAAAATCAGTATAGATATTTCTCTCGAACTTACAGACACGTTATTTATGTATGATCCATTCACAATATTACATTCAATTTTGTTATATCAATTTTTTTATCTGAAAAATGTTCCACTTGTTGTCGTAATACTCTCTTACCACAACTTTTTATGGATGTTACAGACGTATTAAAGTTTTCATTAATATAACGATTACCTTCATTAGTCAAATCATGATATTTATCTTTAATTAAATCAACTATATCAGAAAACTAATAAGATCCCACAGGAATCTCTATTATATAATCACCAATATGAAATAAATTTCTTACGACATCAACATTTTGATAATATAGTAATATATCGTTAGCCTTAATCCAAGAATTTTGTTTTGATGAAAAGCCTAACCATTTAACATATGTATATCATGCTTCCTTTTCTCTTTAAAACTTTTTCAACTAACATGTTCGTGGATATTTTGTTTTCATCAGCTCAAATACATAAGAACCACCTTAAATTTCATGTTTTTGATAGTCTTCTAAAATATATCTTTTAGGATTTGTGTTTCTTGTAGTTTTAACTTTGAAAATTTCTTTAGTCCAATTTTGTGTATAACCTTTTTCAAATACATATTTATATTCACTTATTCGAGCATCATCACCAACTCTATACTGTGGTTTTCCAAAAATTTTTAAATTGTTATAGACCGTATTTAAAAGAGATTTCTTATGAGATGAATTCACTTCATTAGGCGTCATTTTTATTGTTCTATGAAATGTATTATATTTATCAACGAGTTTCATAAATATATATATATATATATATATATATATATATCCATTTAAACAATCCTTGATAGCTAAACTCTTTCCACAGCATGGTTTTTAATGTTCTATTAAATCGTTCTACTATTGATGTTTTCAAAACACTATATGTTGAATAATGTTTAATTGAATATGTTTCCATTAATCGTTGAAATTGATTATTATAGAACTCTTTGCCATTGTCTGTTTGCAAGTTTTTTGGATGACGATCCCTATTATTAAAATACTTTTTATAGCATTCGTTACATATAAGGCAGTTTTGTTTTTTACCTTCCTGGGCTACAGCCCATGCTTTCTTTAAAAATATATCTATTACAGTTAACAGATATCGAAATCCGTTGTTCTTTGTTTCATAATTCCCCATCTCAACTAGATCCGCTTGCCATAAATCATCAAATCCTTTAACAATAACTCGTCTTCTTTTAAAATTTTTTCCATCTCATCCACTATTTCTCTTTTATCAATATTCATATTATATATATGTATATTATTCTAATTTTATAAATATATTTAAAACTCATTTAGTAAATTATATTAGCTTCTGTAAGTTCTTCAATTATATGTATATTGTTTCGTTTTTATGATTATTATGACAAGCACCCTCTGATGAAAGAAGTAAACGTAGTCTGTCAACTAATTCATTTGGATTATCCCAATATATATAGTTGGATTTACTATTGACAACTGATTTTAACAAGAGTCCACTGCCCTTTGTTAATATCTTATTAATTAACGGTATAATCACATCAATTTGAACCTTTTATTTGACCTTCAGCTTGAAAATTACATTTATATACATTTGTAGTCATTAATGCCCAATAAATCAGTGGCTATTTAAATGTAGGTTTAGTTAATTTTGATGAATATTTAAACTCTATTTAATACGCTTTCAGTTTTACAGTCAGACTTAAATACCTTTATATATGTAAACAAAAGTCGCCATTGTTCAGAAAGCAGCTGTTTTGCTTATGATTCAAAGTATTTCAAGTGTTGTGCATGATATTATTTTAAGTTTTTCAATTGTGTTAAGAGTCCATTTGTGCAATAAATATTGTTTTATTAATTTCCGACTTTATTCTAATGATAATAAACTTCAATTATGTAACTTTAAAAAATTTTTTAACAAACTTTTCTCAACCTCACAATGCTTTCTTCTTCTTAAAAGAAAAAAGTCAAAGTCGTATGTTTAAATAACATTTAAATGGCCAATGAGGAGCATTTAAATCTTGTTTAATTTTGCGGTGAAAAACGAAATTTGGTACTTAAATGGCATTTAAAGTTAAATAACATTTAAATAACCACGGATTTATTGGGCATAAAATTGGGATATTTACTGAGTATGCTTTGGATGATGAACCTACATGTCTGCACAAAATTTGTACATTTTACAACGTTTTTTGCTTTAATTTGAGAATTTTGTTAATAAATTAACTATATAAATTCACAAATGATTTAAAAAAATCACATTATAATAAGTGTAGTACGCTATGAAACTTATACAAACCAAAACCCAACAAACAACTTTTATTCGATATGACTATTTTATTTTATATTATAGAGTCATATCGAATAAAAGTTGTTTGTTGGGTTTGGGTTTGTATAAGTTTCATAGCCTACTACACTTATTATAATGTGATTTTTTAAACCATTTGTGAATTTTTATAGTTAATTTATTGACATAATTCTCAGATGGTTTATAAAAGTGTTTTAATAGGTTGAGAAGTTTGAAACTTTTCAAAACTGTGGTTGAAGTCTACTGACGATTTGGTAAAAAGTGCCAATGAAATGCATATAGACATTGCTTAACCACCCAATAAATAAATTTCATATTATAATAGTACAATGACAATATGTAAAATAGTTAATATATTAACAATTAAATTGAGATTTTATTTTTCATTTTGCCTTATAAATACTTTCATTGTTATCAAAAGTATTTGTAATTGTATAAAGGTGTAGAAAAATAAAATAGAGTCATATCGAATAAAAGTTATTTGTTGGGTTTTGGTTTGTATAAGTTTCATAGCTTAATACACTTATTATGATATAATATTTTGAAATCATTTGTGAATTGTTATAGTTAGTTTATTAACATAAGTCTGAGATGGTTTATAAAAGTCTTTTAATAGGTTGAGAAGTTTGAAACTTTTTAAAACTTTGGTTGAAGTCTACTGACGATTTGGTAAAAAGCGCCAAGGAAATGCATATAGACATTGCTTAACCACCCAACAAATAAATTTCATATTATAATACATATATTAATATAAAATAATCTCAAAATTCAAACAAATCTCTTAATTACACTATGCAACAGTGAAAAAGTGCAAGGTCGTGACTATATTGGTTCGAATCTACTATCAAAATATAGTAAAACCCTTTGTTTGGTCAAGTTGGTGACCGCTTTCTTTTTACGGGCCTCCAAAGTTTACCAATATTGGCATGATGACCAAAAAAGGTGCCAAATAGCTATGCAGCACTTAAAAATATCGCTTAATTATTTTCGGCAAAAATGTAGCCAGAGTACGTTGAATATTTCTTGCTAAAATTTTATGACAGAAATGTATTTCTTCTCAGAGATTTTTTAAGATTTTTTTCGGTTTTTCGATCATAACTTTTGGGAAATTTTAATTTTTCATACACTATATTTGGAAAAACTGTTAACACATTAAATTGTAGGTCGAGAATATTATTTAAAAACAAGTAAAAATGTTATATTCGGCTGTGCCGAATCTTATATACCCTTCACTAACGTACGTCTGCTTTCTAACTTATAAATAGTTTCAGTTAGCAAAAAACAAAAACAACTTCAGTTGCGTTTTTTGGTTACTTAAAAAAAATATTCCAAATCTCCCACCCTTGGAAACGAAATTTTAATTTTTCAAATTTTTTTCACCAATACAAGTCCTCAAAATGTGTAAAGCGGTTTTATTTAAGAAATAGTAAAAATTTTTAACCATTTTGGTAACGTTCATGTCATACAAAATATTGCAGTATCCAACCCTGGAATCGAAATATTTATTTTTTTTAATTTTTGATACCAATTTTGTTTTGCCGAAATAAAAAATAATTCTAGCCAGGAAAAAACGACGTTAGTTGATTTTTGGTTAGTTTGTTGTATAAAAAAATTTGAATTTCCTAACCCTAGATTGGAACTATATAATTAAAATTTTTTTTTTCATCGATGCAAATCTTCATTACAATAAAAACGGTTTTATTTAAGAAAACCTTGAAATTTTTAAACATTTTAGTTATTATATGTACACCAAAATACCGAATGTACAAAAAAAAAACATTATTTAATAGCCGATCTCTGGAAAATTTTTTTTTTTAGTTTTAAATGGACAATTGAGGAGTCCCAAAGCATGAAATAGGTTAAATTTTTAAATAAGCAAAAAAATTATCGGGTTTTGGTGTTAATTTTGCGTCGAGAAATAGGTGTAAGCTTCCCAGCTCTGGAACCGTCCTTCCGATTTTTCTGAATTTAAATTCCACTTTAAGTGGTATCGATCAGTCTAAGAATGAAGTCTCTATCTCTTCTGGGGGCTTGGGAAACCGTACGCTTCACGTACAGACAGACGGACATCGCTCAATCGCCATCGCCATTCATAAGGATCCAGAATATATATACTTTATGTGGTCGCATATTGATATCGAAGAAATTTCACACGAAATGACAAACCTAAATATACCCTTTCACATTTTTGTGAAGGGTATAATAAATTGAATTAAAAATGTAAAAATAGTGTTTTTTTGTTCAAACCTTGAAAATGTTTTCAGTTCGGGTTTCCTACAAAAAGGAGTTCGAAAACAAAAAAATTGATCTTAATAAAAGTTGTTAGAAATTATCTGAACTTTATTAATCTGCAAGAAAAAAAAATCTCGAAAAAATCGAAAAAAATTCAGAACTTATTAGTTAAAAGTTCATTTTAGGCTATTTTTCGACAAAAAATTCCTAATATCTCTAATCTTGATTTTGTATTGAAATTCGGATTCCATCATTGTTTGTGAAAGTTTATAAGTATGAATTATAGCTGTGATACTCTTTTTTAATAATTGAATTATCACATTGTGGTTTGACTAATATATTAATTAAGCTATTCATTTTCATGTTTTAGTTGAAATCATTAATTTCGTAAATATTTTCGATTAGTTTTATTTAAAGTATTTCGTTGATGGTTGCTTGTTTAGTATATAATCTTTTTATTATACAACTTTCGTTTACCAGAAGAAACTCTCCTTGATGTGTCTTGTGTTGCGGATGATGACAGAGTGATTGGTAAATCTTTATAACAAAAATTTTTTGTTCAATATAATCATTCTTTAAAAGGTTTCAAATGTAATCTAATAGATATTTTATCTCCACGTTAATTTATTAAAATGAGTATAGATATTTCTCTCGAACTTACAGACACGTTATTTATGTATGATCCATTCACAATATTACATTCAATTTTGTTATATCAATTTTTTTATCTGAAAAATGTTCCACTTGTTGTCGTAATACTCTCTTACTACAACTTTTTATGGATGTTACAGACGTATTAAAGTTTTCATTAATATAACGATTACCTTCATTAGTCAAATCATGATATTTATCTTTAATTAAATCAACTATATCAGAAAACTAATAAGATCCCACAGGAATCCCTATTATATAATCACCAATATGAAATAAATTTCTTACGACATCAACATTTTGATAATATAGTAATATATCGTTAGCCTTAATCCAAGAATTTTGTTTTGATGAAAAGCCTAACCATTTAACATATGTATATCATGCTTCCTTTTCTCTTTAAAACTTTTTCAACTAATATGTTCGTGGATATTTTGTTTTCATCAGCTCAAATACATAAGAACCACCTTAAATTTCATGTTTTTGATAGTCTTCTAAAATATATCTTTTAGGATTTGTATTTCTTGTAGTTTTAACTTTGAAAATTTCTTTAGTCCAATTTTGTGTATAACCTTTTTCAAATACATATTTATATTCACTTATTCGAACATCATCACCAACTCTATACTGTGGTTTTCCAAAAATTTTTAAATTGTTATAGACCGTATTTAAAAGAGATTTCTTATGAGATGAATTCACTTCATTAGGCGTCATTTTTATTGTTCTATGAAATGTATTATATTTATCAACGAGTTTCATAAATATATATATATATATATATATATATATATATATATCCATTTAAACAATCCTTGATAGCTAAACTCTTTCCACAGCATGGTTTTTAATGTTCTATTAAATCGTTCTACTATTGATGCTTTCAAAACACTATATCTTGAATAATGTTTAATTGAATATGTTTCCATTAATCGTTGAAATTGATTATTATAGAACTCTTTGCCATTGTCTGTTTGCAAGTTTTTTGGATGACGATTCCTATTATTAAAATACTTTTTATAGCATTCGTTAAGTTTGAAAATTGATTCTTTTAATTTTGCCTTATAAATACTTTCATTGTTATCAAAAGTATTTGTAATTGTATAAAGGTGTAGAAAAATAAAATAGAGTCATATCGAATAAAAGTTATTTGTTGGGTTTTGGTTTGTATAAGTTTCATAGCTTAATACACTTATTATAATATAATTTTTTGAAATCATTTGTGAATTGTTATAGTTAGTTTATTAACATAAGTCTGAGATGGTTTATAAAAGTCTTTTAATAGGTTGAGAAGTTTGAAACTTTTTAAAACTGTGGTTGAAGTCTACTGACGATTTGGTAAAAAGCGCCAAGGAAATGCATATAGACATTGCTTAACCACCCAACAAATAAATTTCATATTATAATACATATATTAATATAAAATAATCTCAAAATTCAAACAAATCTCTTAATTACACTATGCAACAGTGAAAAAGTGCAAGGTCGTGACTATATTGGTTCGAATCTACTATCAAAATATAGTAAAACCCTTTGTTTGGTCAAGTTGGTGACCGCTTTCTTTTTACGGGCCTCCAAAGTTTACCAATATTGGCATGATGACCAAAAAAGGTGCCAAATAGCTATGCAGCACTTAAAAATATCGCTTAATTATTTTCGGCAAAAATGTAGCCAAGAGTACGTTGAATATTTCTTGCTAAAATTTTATGACAGAAATGCATTTCTTCTCAGAGATTTTTTAAGATTTTTTTCGGTTTTTCGATCATAACTTTTGGGAAATTTTAATTTTTCATACACTATATTTGGAAAAACTGTTAAAACATTAAATTGTAGGTCGAGAATATTATTTAAAAACAAGTAAAAGTGTTATATTCGGCTGTGCCGAATCTTATATACCCTTCACTAACGTACGTCTGCTTTCTAACTTATAAATAGTTTCAGTTAGCAAAAAACAAAAACAACTTCAGTTGCGTTTTTTGGTTACTTAAAAAAAATATTCCAAATCTCCCACCCTTGGAAACGAAATTTTAATTTTTCAAATTTTTTTCACCAATACAAGTCCTCAAAATGTGTAAAGCGGTTTTATTTAAGAAATAGTAAAAATTTTTAACCATTTTGGTAACGTTCATGTCATACAAAATATTGCAGTATCCAACCCTGGAATCGAAATATTTATTTTTTTTAATTTTTGATACCAATTTTGTTTTGCCGAAATAAAAAATAATTCTAGCCAGGAAAAAACGACGTTAGTTGATTTTTGGTTAGTTTATTGTATAAAAAAATTTGAATTTCCTAACCCTAGATTGGAACTATATAATTAAAATTTTTTTTTTCATCGATGCAAATCTTCATTACACTAAAAACGGTTTTATTTAAGAAAACCTTGAAATTTTTAAACATTTTAGTTATTATATGTACACCAAAATACCGAATGTACAAAAAAAAAACATTATTTAATAGCCCATCTCTGGACAATTTTTTTTTAGTTTTAAATGGACAATTGAGGAGTCCCAAAGCATAAAATAGGTTAAATTTTCAAATAAGCAAAAAAATAATCGGTTTTTGGTGTTAATTTTGCGTCGAGAAATAGGTGTAAGCTTCCCAGCTCTGGAACCGTCCTTCCGATTTTTCTGAATTTAAATTCCACTTTAAGTGGTATCGATCAGTCTAAGAATGAAGTCTCTATCTCTTCTGGGGGCTTGGGAAAACCGTACGTTTCACGTACAGACAGACGGACATCGCTCAATCGCCATCGCCATTCATAAGGATCCAGAATATATATACTTTATGTGGTCGCATATTGATATCGAAGAAATTTCACACGAAATGACAAACCTAAATATACCCTTTCACATTTTTGTGAAGTGTATAATAAATTGAATTAAAAATGTAAAAATAGTGTTTTTTTGTTTAAACCTTGAAAATGTTTTCAGTTCGGGTTTCCTACAAAAAGGAGTTCGAAAACAAAAAAATTGATCTTAATAAAAGTTGTTAGAAATTATCTGAACTTTATTAATCTGCAAGAAAAAAAAATCTCGAAAAAATCGAAAAAAATTCAGAACTTATTAGTTAAAAGTTCATTTTAGGCTATTTTTCGACAAAAAATTCCTAATATCTCTACTAAAAATAAAAATTTAATTAAATAGTTTTATGTATATATGGAAAAATTTCTTTTTTGAAATTTTGGGGGCTCCAAATCCAACTTAGAGTTATGGTCTCTTGAGCAAAATTTCTTAAAATCGCCTATAGATATAGAGAAACAGTAAATAAAACTTTCATGAAGCAATCTGTTCCTAGTACTCAATTACCAAAAACAAGATCAAGTTACGTTCCTACAAAACCTCTCCAAAGCAACCTCTTTGAAAATAATCAGTAGGCTGCTTCAGTTTTCAGCTTTAGAAGTGAAGAATGCGAAAATGTTTCTCTGTATGATCCTTGACCATCTCGCGCACCAATCTTATTTATGGAAGACCAATTGGATTACATTGTTTCTAAGTTGCAGCTATCACAACGGAAACCTGAAGAGCTTGCACAACTTTTAAAAGAACAAAACTTACTGAAACCTGGGTAAAAGCTCACTAAATACAGAAGACGACAATTAGGCCTTCAAAAATGTTTTACTGCTTATGACTCAAAAACGTTTTCCTATTGCAAGGACACGAAAATGCTAATGGATCAGATGCAAATTGCGTACGATCTTAACGACTGATGGCTGTTCACAGACAGATCGAAACAAATTTTAAAATTAATATATAACAAATAAATACCGAAACAAAGGCTTTATTAAATTATTCTTCAAAATATGTTTGTCAAATTATAAAATTTGAATTAAAAATTTAAATATTTAGTCATAAGGAAGTTTTTATGATCTGTTTTTAGTATCTAGACACGTTCAGATTATATTGCAATGTTCACAAAAGTTGTTCAGCTTTATCGTGGCTACGATTTCTCTAAATATACTGTATGAAAAATCACGATTTTCTAAAAGTTATGATCCAAAAAACGGAAAAAAATTTTTTTTTTCTTTAACTTTTTTGAAAAATCTCTGATAAAAAATTTATGTTATAAAATTTTACCAAGAAATGTTCAACCTACTCTTGGATACATTTTTGCCGAACATAGTTAAGCGATATTTTTAAATGCTGAGTAGTTATTTGGCAAAAACCGATAACACCTTTTTTTTGGACGTCATGCCAATATTGGGAAACTTTGGAGGCCCATAAAAAGTAAACGGTCACCAACTTGACCAAACTGAGTATAGGGTATTACTACATTTTGATAGTAGACTCGAACCCATATAGTCACGTCCTTGCACTTTTTTCACTGTTGCATAGTGTTGTTAGGAATATTCGACAAATAAAAATCGTACAAGATTAAAAAACTGTTAGTTTTGAAAAATATTTTAAAAATTTTGTAATAATTGTTATTTGTTGTCATTTAAGATGAAGTCTTAAATTTTGAATAAAACTTTCATTGAATGAATTACTTTGTTTACTTTATATTAATGAAATATTTTTATATAAATGAAATTTTTGTCTCTTAATTCATATATCATATATATGATATTACTGTTGTGTTCCTACTAATTAGTTTATGTTGAAACAAATACAAATATACAAAACAAATACATATTTTTTCATTTAGGTTAATGTAATACAGTATTCAATTTTTAATACCGGTATGCCTTGTATAATTTCAAAACCGTTACCGATACCGAAATGAAAATTTTTTTAATACCGATACCGAAATTAGCTTCGGTTGCTATCCTAATATAATAGTACAAACTGTATACATAGATGTTTTATATAAAGTATATCTGTTGATAAATTTGGCATTATATAAACGATAGAAGTGAAGTAATTTCAACCAAAAATGCATCTAGGTTGTCGGGCATCTTTATGAATACGAACAAGAACATTGATTTTTACATTCAGCGTAAGAGAATCAAAAATGGGCAAGCGCTCTGGAGGAAAACGATGTTATCAGTAATTTTTTTCCGCAAACTGAACTCATAAAACAGCAACAAAAAGTAGCCTTGCGGTTAAAAAATAACAAAATTAATGAAAAATTTTTATATAATAAATCATTTTTTGATAAGGAAATTGAAGAGCTACGAAAATTACATATTCGTATCATAGCTGAAAGTACACAAAGTAGATCACAACACACTTAAAAAAGCGAAAGTGGACCATGTTAAGAGAAGGCGGCCAAAACTCATGTTTTGTTATGATCACCAATTGTAAAATTTAACATATCATTGGAAAGTAAACACTTGCATACTTCGGGAACCAAAAAATTTAAACTTTATTTTAAATATATACTAGTGAACAGGGTGATTCAAAATGGACATTTTCATTGTTTTGCTGATATTAGTCATTTCTTAATAATTTAATTTTTAAAAGTCTACAACTTTTTGTGTTAAAAGATATCTAAACAAAGTAAACTTTGTATTATTTGTTTAAAAAATTTAGAAAAGAAATGTTTACGCATATGCTTTGTTGTAGACCCCTTGAGGTCTTTTTAATAATAAAATCAAATAAAACCTTTTATTTTTAATCTATTTTTATTCCAATATTTCGACCAACTCTGTTGGTAATCTTCACGAAATTACAATTTTCTAAACAAAAAACAATAAACTACTTAATTTTAATTATATACAATATACAAACAATAATAATAATTACATTTTCTATTCCTGGGGCTCAATTCTTGTTCTGTGAAACGATGAAATGAAAAAAGTGTTCATTTAAGTTTTGACAACTAGTTTTCGTAATACACTTTCACCGAGACTTATTCTGATTCTCGCTTCTATTATGAAAAAGTGTTTCATTCCATTCGTTACTGTGAAACACTTTCAACTATTTATGATAATTGCCAAGCAAATGTCAAACGTAAAAAAGCAAACAAATAATGCCGGGACCAATAATTTTATTTAAAATAACACAATGAGATCGGAATGAACAGAGTTAAGAAAATTATATTATTGATTTAGTATTGCAATATATTATAACAATTTATGTTAAAGACATTTTCGGGTGCAAAGATGCGGAGTACTCGGTGGGCAAAATCCATTCTCGTTGACAACCGATGACCACTTTATGGACTTATAACGGTTTTACCATTAACATATGTATATCATGCTTCCTTTTCTCTTTAAAACTTTTTCAACTAATATGTTCGTGGATATTTTGTTTTCATCAGCTCAAATACATAAGAACCACCTTAAATTTCATGTTTTTGATAGTCTTCTAAAATATATCTTTTAGGATTTGTATTTCTTGTAGTTTTAACTTTGAAAATTTCTTTAGTCCAATTTTGTGTATAACCTTTTTCAAATACATATTTATATTCACTTATTCGAACATCATCACCAACTCTATACTGTGGTTTTCCAAAAATTTTTAAATTGTTATAGACCGTATTTAAAAGAGATTTCTTATGAGATGAATTCACTTCATTAGGCGTCATTTTTATTGTTCTATGAAATGTATTATATTTATCAACGAGTTTCATAAATATATATATATATATATATATATATATATATCCATTTAAACAATCCTTGATAGCTAAACTCTTTCCACAGCATGGTTTTTAATGTTCTATTAAATCGTTCTACTATTGATGCTTTCAAAACACTATATCTTGAATAATGTTTAATTGAATATGTTTCCATTAATCGTTGAAATTGATTATTATAGAACTCTTTGCCATTGTCTGTTTGCAAGTTTTTTGGATGACGATTCCTATTATTAAAATACTTTTTATAGCATTCGTTAAGTTTGAAAATTGATTCTTTTAATTTTGCCTTATAAATACTTTCATTGTTATCAAAAGTATTTGTAATTGTATAAAGGTGTAGAAAAATAAAATAGAGTCATATCGAATAAAAGTTATTTGTTGGGTTTTGGTTTGTATAAGTTTCATAGCTTAATACACTTATTATAATATAATTTTTTGAAATCATTTGTGAATTGTTATAGTTAGTTTATTAACATAAGTCTGAGATGGTTTATAAAAGTCTTTTAATAGGTTGAGAAGTTTGAAACTTTTTAAAACTGTGGTTGAAGTCTACTGACGATTTGGTAAAAAGCGCCAAGGAAATGCATATAGACATTGCTTAACCACCCAACAAATAAATTTCATATTATAATACATATATTAATATAAAATAATCTCAAAATTCAAACAAATCTCTTAATTACACTATGCAACAGTGAAAAAGTGCAAGGTCGTGACTATATTGGTTCGAATCTACTATCAAAATATAGTAAAACCCTTTGTTTGGTCAAGTTGGTGACCGCTTTCTTTTTACGGGCCTCCAAAGTTTACCAATATTGGCATGATGACCAAAAAAGGTGCCAAATAGCTATGCAGCACTTAAAAATATCGCTTAATTATTTTCGGCAAAAATGTAGCCAAGAGTACGTTGAATATTTCTTGCTAAAATTTTATGACAGAAATGCATTTCTTCTCAGAGATTTTTTAAGATTTTTTTCGGTTTTTCGATCATAACTTTTGGGAAATTTTAATTTTTCATACACTATATTTGGAAAAACTGTTAAAACATTAAATTCTAGGTCGAGAATATTATTTAAAAACAAGTAAAAGTGTTATATTCGGCTGTGCCGAATCTTATATACCCTTCACTAACGTACGTCTGCTTTCTAACTTATAAATAGTTTCAGTTAGCAAAAAACAAAAACAACTTCAGTTGCGTTTTTTGGTTACTTAAAAAAAATATTCCAAATCTCCCACCCTTGGAAACGAAATTTTAATTTTTCAAATTTTTTTCACCAATACAAGTCCTCAAAATGTGTAAAGCGGTTTTATTTAAGAAATAGTAAAAATTTTTAACCATTTTGGTAACGTTCATGTCATACAAAATATTGCAGTATCCAACCCTGGAATCGAAATATTTATTTTTTTTAATTTTTGATACCAATTTTGTTTTGCCGAAATAAAAAATAATTCTAGCCAGGAAAAAACGACGTTAGTTGATTTTTGGTTAGTTTATTGTATAAAAAAATTTGAATTTCCTAACCCTAGATTGGAACTATATAATTAAAATTTTTTTTTTCATCGATGCAAATCTTCATTACACTAAAAACGGTTTTATTTAAGAAAACCTTGAAATTTTTAAACATTTTAGTTATTATATGTACACCAAAATACCGAATGTACAAAAAAAAAACATTATTTAATAGCCCATCTCTGGACAATTTTTTTTTAGTTTTAAATGGACAATTGAGGAGTCCCAAAGCATGAAATAGGTTAAATTTTCAAATAAGCAAAAAAATAATCGGTTTTTGGTGTTAATTTTGCGTCGAGAAATAGGTGTAAGCTTCCCAGCTCTGGAACCGTCCTTCCGATTTTTCTGAATTTAAATTCCACTTTAAGTGGTATCGATCAGTCTAAGAATGAAGTCTCTATCTCTTCTGGGGGCTTGGGAAAACCGTACGTTTCACGTACAGACAGACGGACATCGCTCAATCGCCATCGCCATTCATAAGGATCCAGAATATATATACTTTATGTGGTCGCGTATTGATATCGAAGAAATTTCACACGAAATGACAAACCTAAATATACCCTTTCACATTTTTGTGAAGTGTATAATAAATTGAATTAAAAATGTAAAAATAGTGTTTTTTTGTTCAAACCTTGAAAATGTTTTCAGTTCGGGTTTCCTACAAAAAGGAGTTCGAAAACAAAAAAATTGATCTTAATAAAAGTTGTTAGAAATTATCTGAACTTTATTAATCTGCAAGAAAAAAAAATCTCGAAAAAATCGAAAAAAATTCAGAACTTATTAGTTAAAAGTTCATTTTAGGCTATTTTTCGACAAAAAATTCCTAATATCTCTACTAAAAATAAAAATTTAATTAAATAGTTTTATGTATATATGGAAAAATTTCTTTTTTGAAATTTTGGGGGCTCCAAATCCAACTTAGAGTTATGGTCTCTTGAGCAAAATTTCTTAAAATCGCCTATAGATATAGAGAAACAGTAAATAAAACTTTCATGAAGCAATCTGTTCCTAGTACTCAATTACCAAAAACAAGATCAAGTTACGTTCCTACAAAACCTCTCCAAAGCAACCTCTTTGAAAATAATCAGTAGGCTGCTTCAGTTTTCAGCTTTAGAAGTGAAGAATGCGAAAATGTTTCTCTGTATGATCCTTGACCATCTCGCGCACCAATCTTATTTATGGAAGACCAATTGGATTACATTGTTTCTAAGTTGCAGCTATCACAACGGAAACCTGAAGAGCTTGCACAACTTTTAAAAGAACAAAACTTACTGAAACCTGGGTAAAAGCTCACTAAATACAGAAGACGACAATTAGGCCTTCAAAAATGTTTTACTGCTTATGACTCAAAAACGTTTTCCTATTGCAAGGACACGAAAATGCTAATGGATCAGATGCAAATTGCGTACGATCTTAACGACTGATGGCTGTTCACAGACAGATCGAAACAAATTTTAAAATTAATATATAACAAATAAATACCGAAACAAAGGCTTTATTAAATTATTCTTCAAAAAATGTATGTCAAATTATAAAATTTGAATTAAAAATTTAAATTTTTAGTCATAAGGAAGTTTTTATGATCTGTTTTTAGTATCTAGACACGTTCAGATTATATTGCAATGTTCACAAAAGTTGTTCAGCTTTATCGTGGCAACGCTTTCTCTAAATATACTGTATGAAAAATCACGACTTTTTAAAAGTTATGATCCAAAAAACCGAAAAAAATTTTTTTTTTTCTTTAACTTTTTTGAAAAATCTCTGATAAAAAATTTATGTTATAAAATTTTACCAAGAAATGTTCAACCTACTCTTGGATACATTTTTGCCGAACATAGTTAAGCGATATTTTTAAATGCTGAGTAGTTATTTGGCAAAAACCGATAACACCTTTTTTTTGGACGTCATGCCAATATTGGGAAACTTTGGAGGCCCATAAAAAGTAAACGGTCACCAACTTGACCAAACTGAGTATAGGGTATTACTACATTTTGATAGTAGACTCGAACCCATATAGTCACGTCCTTGCACTTTTTTCACTGTTGCATAGTGTTGTTAGGAATATTCGACAAATAAAAATCGTACAAGATTAAAAAACTGTTAGTTTTGAAAAATATTTTAAAAATTTTGTAATAATTGTTATTTGTTGTCATTTAAGATGAAGTCTTAAATTTTGAATAAAACTTTCATTGAATGAATTACTTTGTTTACTTTATATTAATGAAATATTTTTATATAAATGAAATTTTTGTCTCTTAATTCATATATCATATATATGATATTACTGTTGTGTTCCTACTAATTAGTTTATGTTGAAACAAATACAAATATACAAAACAAATACATATTTTTTCATTTAGGTTAATGTAATACAGTATTCAATTTTTAATACCGGTATACCTTGTATAATTTCAAAACCGTTACCGATACCGAAATGAAAATTTTTTTAATACCGATACCGAAATTAGCTTCGGTTGCTATCCTAATATAATAGTACAAACTGTATACATAGATGTTTTATATAAAGTATATCTGTTGATAAATTTGGCATTATATAAACGATAGAAGTGAAGTAATTTCAACCAAAAATGCATCTAGGTTGTCGGGCATCTTTATGAATACGAACAAGAACATTGATTTTTACATTCAGCGTAAGAGAATCAAAAATGGGCAAGCGCTCTGGAGGAAAACGATGTTATCAGTAATTTTTTTCCGCAAACTGAACTCATAAAACAGCAACAAAAAGTAGCCTTGCGGTTAAAAAATAACAAAATTAATGAAAAATTTTTATATAATAAATCATTTTTTGATAAGGAAATTGAAGAGCTACGAAAATTACATATTCGTATCATAGCTGAAAGTACACAAAGTAGATCACAACACACTTAAAAAAGCGAAAGTGGACCATGTTAAGAGAAGGCGGCCAAAACTCATGTTTTGTTATGATCACCAATTGTAAAATTTAACATATCATTGGAAAGTAAACACTTGCATACTTCGGGAACCAAAAAATTTAAACTTTATTTTAAATATATACTAGTGAACAGGGTGATTCAAAATGGACATTTTCATTGTTTTGCTGATATTAGTCATTTCTTAATAATTTAATTTTTAAAAGTCTACAACTTTTTGTGTTAAAAGATATCTAAACAAAGTAAACTTTGTATTATTTGTTTAAAAAATTTAGAAAAGAAATGTTTACGCATATGCTTTGTTGTAGACCCCTTGAGGTCTTTTTAATAATAAAATCAAATAAAACCTTTTATTTTTAATCTATTTTTATTCCAATATTTCGACCAACTCTGTTGGTAATCTTCACGAAATTACAATTTTCTAAACAAAAAACAATAAACTACTTAATTTTAATTATATACAATATACAAACAATAATAATAATTACATTTTCTATTCCTGGGGCTCAATTCTTGTTCTGTGAAACGATGAAATGAAAAAAGTGTTCATTTAAGTTTTGACAACTAGTTTTCGTAATACACTTTCACCGAGACTTATTCTGATTCTCGCTTCTATTATGAAAAAGTGTTTCATTCCATTCGTTACTGTGAAACACTTTCAACTATTTATGATAATTGCCAAGCAAATGTCAAACGTAAAAAAGCAAACAAATAATGCCGGGACCAATAATTTTATTTAAAATAACACAATGAGATCGGAATGAACAGAGTTAAGAAAATTATATTATTGATTTAGTATTGCAATATATTATAACAATTTATGTTAAAGACATTTTCGGGTGCAAAGATGCGGAGTACTCGGTGGGCAAAATCCATTCTCGTTGACAACCGATGACCACTTTATGGACTTATAACGGTTTTTTAAGCCATCAGGCTTGCCGAGTTCAATGCGCAAATACGCTATTTCAACCACTATAACCGTCTTAAGAGCCTTGAGTTTCTTTGCAACCGGCAGCTTTCAACGAAGTGTCTGCTTTATCCCAAAAAGCCAAAATATTTAAATGAAAATGTTTAACTTTTTTTTTTGTTCTGTTTTTGTTTTGAAAAAAATAAATATTTAAGTATAAACTTTGAACAATTCAGACCACATTCAAATCACTCCAATACTTTCGACATTTCGCTTCATCTTTCGAAGTTCCGCCTAAAGCGGTAAGGCTCGTCTCCACTTCTTTCCACTTTTCGTCCCGCAAATTTGCTCCCTCAGTGGTCATTAATCTATAAAAGTAAAAGTTTTTTTTTCGTATTTATCGTTAGCAATATAATTACTTTCTTCGAAGAAATTGATTAAATATTCTTTTTGGTTTTCGCTGGCACGCTTACCTCTTCCTATCTTACATAAAAATTTAAATAACCGCTAATAAGTATAAGACTTTTGTTACTATTGATTGAAACCCATCCAACATTACTCAAGTTATTGCTTTCAGATGTTTTTAACGAAACATAGTTTTTAATTTCTGATGCAATTCCTAAACGTCGTGTACGATCAATTTCTATTCCATTTAATTCGAATCTCATTAAAGAGGTGAGCCATATACTTGCTCAGTAGTTGTATATTTGCAGAGATTGTTGAGTCTTCCTTTGTTACATAGCCTTCAATATAAAGAATGCTTTCACTTGGTAAAACGTATAAATCTTGATTTTGTATTGAAATTCGGATTCCATCATTGTTTGTGAAAGTTTATAAGTATGAATTATAGCTGTGATACTCTTTTTTAATAATTGAATTATCACATTGTGGTTTGACTAATATATTAATTAAGCTATTCATTTTCATGTTTTAGTTGAAATCATTAATTTCGTAAACATTTTCGATTAGTTTTATTTAAAGTGTTTCGTTGATGTTTGCTTGTTTGGTATATCATCTTTTTATTATACAACTTTCGTTTACCAGAAGAAACTCTCCTTGATGTGTCTTGTGTTGCGGATGATGACAGAGTGATTGGTGAATCTTTATAAAAAAAATTTTTTGTTCAATATAATCATTCTTTAAAAGGTTTCAAATGTAATCTAATAGATATTTTATCTCCACGAAAATTTATTAAAATCAGTATAGATATTTCTCTCGAACTTACAGACACGTTATTTATGTATGATCCATTCACAATATTACATTCAATTTTGTTATATCAATTTTTTTATCTGAAAAATGTTCCACTTGTTGTCGTAATACTCTCTTACTACAACTTTTTATGGATGTTACAGACGTATTAAAGTTTTCATTAATATAACGATTACCTTCATTAGTCAAATCATGATATTTATCTTTAATTAAATCAACTATATCAGAAAACTAATAAGATCCTACAGGAATCTCTATTATATAATCACCAATATGAAATAAATTTCTTACGACATCAACATTTTGATAATATAGTAATATATCGTTAGCCTTAATCCAAAGAATTTTGTTTTGATGAAAAGCCTAACCATTTAACATATGTATATCATGCTTCCTTTTCTCTTTAAAACTTTTTCAACTAATATGTTCGTGGATATTTTGTTTTCATCAGCTCAAATACATAAGAACCACCTTAAATTTCATGTTTTTGATAGTCTTCTAAAATATATCTTTTAGGATTTGTGTTTCTTGTAGTTTTAACTTTGAAAATTTCTTTAGTCCAATTTTGTGTATAACCTTTTTCAAATACATATTTATATTCACTTATTCGAACATCATCACCAACTCTATACTGTGGTTTTCCAAAAATGTTTAAATTGTTATAGACCGTATTTAAAAGAGATTTCTTATGAGATGAATTCACTTCATTAGGCGTCATTTTTATTGTTCTATGAAATGTATTATATTTATCAACGAGTTTCATAAATATATATATATATATATATATATATATATATATATATCCATTTAAACAATCCTTGATAGCTAAACTCTTTCCACAGCATGGTTTTTAATGTTCTATTAAATCGTTCTACTATTGATGTTTTCAAAACACTATATGTTGAATAATGTTTAATTGAATATGTTTCCATTAATCGTTGAAATTGATTATTATAGAACTCTTTGCCATTGTCTGTTTGCAAGTTTTTTGGATGACGATTCCTATTATTAAAATACTTTTTATAGCATTCGTTACATTTAAGGCAGTTTTGTTTTTTACCTTCCTGGGCTACAGCCCATGCTTTCTTTAAAAATATATATATTACAGTTAACAGATATCGATATCCGTTGTTCTTTGTTTCATAATTCCCCATCTCAACTAGATCCGCTTGCCATAAATCATCAAATCCTTTAACAATAACTCGTCTTCTTTTAAAATTTTTTCTCGCATGTTTATGCAGCTCATCCACTATTTCTCTTTTATCAATATTCATATTATATATATATGTATATTATTCTAATTTTATAAATATATTTAAAACTCATTTAGTAAATTATATTAGCTTCTGTAAGTTCTTCAATTATATGTATATTGTTTCGTTTTTATGATTATTATGACAAGCACCCTCTGATGAAAGAAGTAAACGTAGTCTGTCAACTAATTCATTTGGATTATCCCAATATATATAGTTGGATTTACTATTGACAACTGATTTTAACAAGAGTCCACTGCCCTTTGTTAATATATTATTAATTATAATCACATGAATTTGAACCTTTTATTTGACCTTCAGCTTGAAAATTACATTTATATACATTTGTAGTCATTAATGCCCAATAAATCAGTGGCTATTTAAATGTAGGTTTAGTTAATTTTGATGAATATTTAAACTCTATTTAATACGCTTTCAGTTTTACAGTCAGACTTAAATACCTTTATATATGTAAACAAAAGTCGCCATTGTTCAGAAAGCAGCTGTTTTGCTTATGATTCAAAGTATTTCAAGTGTTGTGCATGAAATTATTTTAAGTTTTTCAATTGTGTTAAGAGTAAATTTGTGCAATAAATATTGTTTTATTAATTTCCGACTTGATTCCAATGATAATAAACTTATATTATGTAACTTTTAAAAATTGTTTAACAAACTTTTCTCAACCTCACAATGCTTTCTTCTTCTTAAAAGAAAAAAGTCAAAGTCATATGTTTAAATAACATTTAAATGGCCAATGAGGAGCATTTAAATCTTGTTTAATTTTGCGGTGAAAAACGAAATTTGGTACTTAAATGGCATTTAAAGTTAAATAACATTTAAATAACCACGGATTTATTGGGCATAAAATTGGGATATTTACTGAGTATGCTTTGGATGATGAACCTACATGTCTGCACAAAATTTGTACATTTTACAACGTTTTTTGCTTTAATTTGAGAATTTTGTTAATAAATTAACTATATAAATTCACAAATGATTTAAAAAAATCACATTATAATAAGTGTAGTACGCTATGAAACTTATACAAACCAAAACCCAACAAACAACTTTTATTCGATATGACTATTTTATTTTATATTATAGAGTCATATCGAATAAAAGTTGTTTGTTGGGTTTGGGTTTGTATATGTTTCATAGCCTACTACACTTGTTATAATGTGATTTTTTAAACCATTTGTGAATTTTTATAGTTAATTTATTGACATAATTCTCAGATGGTTTATAAAAGTGTTTTAATAGGTTGAGAAGTTTGAAACTTTTCAAAACTGTGGTTGAAGTCTACTGACGATTTGGTAAAAAGTGCCAATGAAATGCATATAGACATTGCTTAACCACCCAATAAATAAATTTCATATTATAATAGTACAATGACAATATGTAAAATAGTTAATATATTAACAATTAAATTGAGATTTTATTTTTCATTTTGCCTTATAAATACTTTCATTGTTATCAAAAGTATTTGTAATTGTATAAAGGTGTAGAAAAATAAAATAGAGTCATATAGAATAAAAGTTATTTGTTGGGTTTTGGTTTGTATAAGTTTCATAGCTTAATACACTTATTATAATATAATTTTTTGAAGTCATTTGTGAATTGTTATAGTTAGTTTATTAACATAAGTCTGAGATGATTTATAAAAGTCTTTTAATAGGTTGAGAAGTTTGAAACTTTTTAAACCTGTGGTTGAAGTCTACTGACGATTTGGTAAAAAGCGCCAAGGAAATGCATATAGACATTGCTTAACCACCCAACAAATAAATTTCATATTATAATACATATATTAATATAAAATAACCTCAAAATTCAAACAAATCTCTTAATTACACTATGCAACAGTGAAAAAGTGCAAGGTCGTGACTATATTGGTTCGAATCTACTATCAAAATATAGTAAAACCCTTTGTTTGGTCAAGTTGGTGACCGTTTTCTTTTTACGGGCCTCCAAAGTGTACCAATATTGGCATGATGACCAAAAAAGGTGGCATCAGTTTTTGCCAAATAGCTATGCAGCTCTTAAAAATATCGCTTAATTATGTTCGGTAAAAATGTAGCCAAGAGTACGTTGAATATTTCTTGCTAAAATTTTATGACAGAAATGTATTTATTCTCAGAGATTTTTTCGGTTTTTCGATCATAACTTTTGGGAAATTCTAATTTTTCATACACTATATTTGGAAAAATTGTTAAAACATTAAATAGTAGGTCGAGAATATTATTTAAAAACAAGTAAAAGTGTTATATTCGGCTGTGCCGAATCTTATATACCCTTCACTAACGTACGTCTGCTTTCTAACTTGTAAATAGTTTCAGTTAGCAAAAAATAAAAACAACTTCAGTTGCGTTTTTTGGTTACTTAAAAAAAATATTCCAAATCTTCCACCCTTGGAAACGAAATTTTAATATTTCAAATTTTTTTCACCAATACAAGTCCTCAAAATGTGTAAAGCGGTTTTATTTAAGAAATAGTAAAAATTTTTAACCATTTTGGTAACGTTCATGTTATACAAAATATTGCAGTATCCAACCCTGGAATCGAAATTTTTATTTTGTTTTAATTTTTGATACCAATTTTGTTTTGCCGAAATAAAAAATAATTCTAGCCAGGAAAAAACGACGTTAGTTGATTTTTGCTTAGTTTATTGTATGAAAAAATTTGGATTTCCTAACCCTAGATTGGAACTATATAATTAAAATTTTTTTTCATCGATGCAAATCTTCATTACACTAAAAACGGTTTTATTTAAGAAAACTTTAAAATTTTTAAACATTTTAGCTATTATATGTACCACAAAATACCGAATGTACCAAAAAAAAAACATTTTTTAATAGCCCATCTCTGGAAAATTTTTTTTTTAGTTTTAAATGGACAATTGAGGAGTCCCAAAGCATGAAATAGGTTAAATTTTTAAATAAGCAAAAAAATTATCGGGTTTTGGTGTTAATTTTGCGTCGAGAAATAGGTGTAAGCCTCCCAGCTCTGGAACCGTCCTTCCGATTTTTCTGAATTTATATAGCACTTTAAGTTAGCTCACTTCCAATCGATCAGTCTAAGAATGAAGTCTCTATCTCTTCTGGGGGCTTGGGAAAACCGTACGTTTCACGTACAGACAGACGGACATCGCTCAATCGCCATCGCCATTCATAAGGATCCAGAATATATATACTTTATGTGGTCGCATATTGATATCGAAGAAATTTCACACGAAATGACAAACCTAAATATACCCTTTCACATTTTTGTGAAGAGTATAATAAATTGAATTAAAAATGTAAAAATAGTGTTTTTTTGTTCAAACCTTGAAAATGTTTTCAGTTCGGGTTTCCTACAAAAAGGAGTTCGAAAACAAAAAAATTGATCTTAATAAAAGTTGTTAGAAATTATCTGAGCTTTATTAATCTGCAATAAAAAAAATCTCGAAAAAATCGAAAAAAATTCAGAACTTATTAGTTAAAAGTTCATTTTAGGCTATTTTTCGACAAAAAATTCCTAATATCTCTACTAAAAATAAAAATTTAATTAAATTGTTTTATGTATATATGGAAAAATTTATTTTTTGAAATTTTGGGGGCTCCAAATCCAACTTAGAGTTATGGTCTCTTGAGCAAAATTTCTCAAAATCGCCTATAGATATAGAGAAACAATAAATAAAACTTTCATGAAGCAATCTGTTCCTAGTACTCAATTACCAAAAACAAGATCAACTTACGTTCCTACAAAACCTCTCCAAAGCAACCTCTTTGAAAATAATCAGTAGGCTGCTTCAGTTTTCAGCTTTAGAAGTGAAGAATGCGAAAATGTTACTCTGTATGATCCTTGACCATTTCGCGCACCAATCTTAGTTATGGAAGACCAATTGGATTACATTGTTTCTAAGTTGCAGCTATCACAACGGAAACCTGAAGAGCTTGCACAACTTTTAAAAGAACAAAACTTACTGAAACCTGGGTAAAAGCTCACTAAATATAGAAGACGACAATTAGGCCTTCAAAAATGTTTTACTGCTTATGACTCAAAAACGTTTTCCTATTGCAAGGACACGAAATGGATCAGATGCAAATTGCGTACGATCTTAACGACTGATGGCTGTTCACAGACAGCTCGAAACAAAGTTTAAAATTAATATATAACAAATAAATACCGAAACAAAGGCTTTATTAAATTATTCTTCAAAAAATGTATGTCAAATTATAAATTTGAATTAAAAATTTAAATTTTTAGTCATAAGGAAGTTTTTATTATCTGTTTTTAGTATCTAGACACGTTCAGATTATATTGCAATGTTCACAAAAGTTGTTCAGCTTTATCGTGGCTACGATTTCTCTAAATATACTGTATGAAAAATCACGATTTTCTAAAAGTTATGACACAAAAAACGGAAAAATTTTTTTTTTTCTTTAACTTTTTTGAAAAATCTCTGATAAAAAATTTATGTTATAAAATTTTACCAAGAAATGTTCAACCTACTCTTGGATACATTTTTGCCGAACATAGTTAAGCGATATTTTTAAATACTGAGTAGTTATTTGGCAAAAACTGATAACACCTTTTTTTTGGACGTCATGCCAATATTGGGAAACTTTGGAGGCCCATAAAAAGTAAACGGTCACCAACTTGACCAAACTGAGTATAGGGTATTACTACATTTTGATAGTAGACTCGAACCCATATAGTCACGTCCTTGCACTTTTTTCACTGTTGCATAGTGTTGTTAGGTCTATTCGACAAATAAAAATCGTACAAGATTAAAAAACTGTTAGTTTTGAAAAATATTTTAAAAATTTTGTAATAATTGTTATTTGTTGTCATTTAAGATGAAGTCTTAAATTTTGAATAAAACTTTCATTGAATGAATTACTTTGTTTACTTTATATTAATGAAATATTTTTATATAAATGAAATTTTTATCTCTTAATTCAAATATCATATATTTGATATTACTGTTGTGTTCCTACTAATTAGTTTATGTTGAAACAAATACAAATATACAAAACAAATACATATTTTTTCATTTAGGTTAATGTAATACAGTATTCAATTTTTAATACCGGTTTACCTATAACAATATAATTTCAAAACCGTTACCGATACCGAAATGAAAATTTTTTTAATACCGATACCGAAATTAGCAACGGTTGCTATCCTAATATAATAGTACAAACTGTATACATAGATGTTTTATATAAAGTATATCTGTTGATAAATTTGGCATTATATAAACGATAGAAGTGAAGTAATTTCAACCAAAAATGCATCTAGGTTGTCGGGCATCTTTATGAATACGAACAAAAACATTGATGTTCAGCGTAAGAGAATCAAAAATGGGCAAGCGCTCTGGAGGAAAACGATGTTATCAGTAATTTTTTTCCGCAAACTGAACTCATAAAACAGCAACAAAAAGTAGCCTTGCGGTTAAAAAATAACAAAATTAATGAAAAATTTTTATATAATAAATCATTTTTTGATAAGGAAATTGAAGAGCTACGAAAATTACATATTCGTATCATAGCTGAAAGTACACAAAGTAGATCACAACACACTTAAAAAAGCGAAAGTGGACCATGTTAAGAGAAGGCGGCCAAAACTCATGTTTTGTTATGATCACCAATTGTAAAATTTAACATATCATTGGAAAGTAAACACTTGCATACTTCGGGAACCAAAAAATTTAAACTTTATTTTAAATATATACTAGTGAACAGGGTGATTCAAAATGGACATTTTCATTGTTTTGCTGATATTAGTCATTTCTTAATAATTTAATTTTTAAAAGTCTACAACTTTTTGTGTTAAAAGATATCTAAACAAAATAAACTTTGTATTATTTGTTTAAAAAATTTAGAAAAGAAATGTTTACGCATATGCTTTCTTGTAGACCCCTTGAGGTCTTTTTAATAATAAAATCAAATAAAACCTTTTATTTTTAATCTATTTTTATTCCAATATTTCGACCAACTCTGTTGGTAATCTTCACGAAATTACAATTTTCTAAACAAAAAACAATAAACTACTTAATTTTAATTATATACAATATACAAACAATAATAATAATTACATTTTCTATTCCTGGGGCTCAATTCTTGTTCTGTGAAACGATGAAATGAAAAAAGTGTTCATTTAAGTTTTGACAACTAGTTTTCGTAATACACTTTCACCGAGACTTATTCTGATTCTCGCTTCTATTATGAAAAAGTGTTTCATTCCATTCGTTACTGTGAAACACTTTCAACTATTTATGATAATTGCCAAGCAAATGTCAAACGTAAAAAAGCAAACAAATAATGCCGGGACCAATAATTTTATTTAAAATAACACAATGAGATCGGAATGAACAGAGTTAAGAAAATTATATTATTGATTTAGTATTGCAATATATTATAACAATTTATGTTAAAGACATTTTCGGGTGCAAAGATGCGGAGTACTCGGTGAGTAGTAGGGAACTTTATGTGCTGTGACCATTAAAAATATTAAATTTCAGCAATTAAATTTGAAATTTTTCAATTTTAATTGCCAAAATTCTCAAATTTCACAAAATTCTCAAATTTCATGTTGTGTGTGTTCGTGTGTGTATTTTTTCCCACGGTTTAATAGGGGCGTTCACATTGTTGTTTTTTTTTTTAAATAAAATGTTGGGGTAGGCGTGGAAATTTGTGTCTGTCCATATGTGACCTTGAGAATACATGTCCGTCGGTATGTGAGCGTGGGAATTTGTGTCTGTCCATATGTGACCTTGAGAATACATGTCCGTCGGTATGTGAGCGAGGGAATTTGTGTCTGTCCATATGTGACCTTGAGAATACATGTCCGTCGGTATGTGAGCGTGGGAATTTGTGTCTGTCCATATGTGACCTTGAGAATACATGTCCGTCGGTATGTGAGCGTGGGAATTTGTGTCTGTCCATATGTGACCTTGAGAATACATGTCCGTCGGTATGTGAGCGTGGGAATTTGTGTCTGTCCATATGTGACCTTGAGAATACATGTCCGTCAGTATGTGAGCGTGGGAGTTTGTGTCTGTCCATATGTGACCTTGAGAATACATCTCCGTCGGTATGTGAGCGTGGGAATTTGTGTCTGTCCATATGTGACCTTGAGAATACATGTCCGTCGGTATGTGAGCGTGGGAACTTCTGTCTGTCCATTTACACTGTGTACGCCTGGTGAATAAAAAAATTTAGAAGCATTTTTAGGAATTACACTATTTAAAAAGTGTAGTAGTTATATATGGATACCCTTAATGTTTGTGGTTCGTTCCTTCTTGCTGGAGTGAGATTTTTTCTTTTATTTTTTTGCTTATTAAAATTTGGTGTGTTTACTTAAGATTTGTCGTCCAGCAATTAAGTGTGTGTGTTTTTTGTGTTCTGAGTGGCGGTTGGAATGTCTGGCTGTCAGACAGTCTGTGTGTGTGACGATTGGTGAGTCTGTATGACAGTCCGCTTTCTTGCTTTCCTGGTCAGTATAAAATGTGATAAGGTGTACATATTCATGCGTACATAAATATCTACAAATTTATTTCATTTACGCATAAACAACCAACAAATAATAAGCGTTTATTCTTTGTGCCCAAATATTCCCTTGACCATTTGAATGAATGAATGAACCATTGTGTATGTAGGTTTTTTGTTTGAAATAAAAAGACATTTATTTTAATTTTTATAAGCATTTATTTAAAAGTTTATTAACACTTTCATTTTTAAGTAAAATTGCATTCCTTAAGGCACAAACACCATAGTCGTGATAGCTACAATAGAGATATATGGAATGCTTAGTTTCCATTTGTTTGAAATTAATGCAGCCAATGCCTTCAATGTTATAAACTGTTTGATGAATAATTTTTTCCAGCCATTTTTTCTTCTCTCCCCCCTTAACATATATTTGTGAATTTCTTATATTCGATTTTAAAAACTTGCAAACGCTTTGAAATGAGACTGATCCATCATTCCAGTTAATATGATGATAGTTTTTTGTTAACCAAACTGCTTCTCTCTGTTTTTTGGCTGATAAACATGCGAAATCAAAAGGAGGTTTTATGATGAAATTCAACCATTCCTTGTTGCTGAAAACTACAGCTAGTTCTTTTGCGATGAAGTAATTTGAATTAGTTTTGAAACCTTGCAAGTCTACGAAAACAATATCACCATCCATGTTATTTAAATTATAAGAGCTTCCGGACTTGACCTTTTATTGGTATGTATTCTATTACGCGGTCATGAATAAGAACGCAGTAAGCTGATGTTTTTGCTGGAATATTTGTTGCTGTTTCAAATTCAATTTTTATGTCGATTGGTCCGGTATTGAGCGTTTCGTTTTGGTGACTGACATCAACTACAATAATTGGAGCGTTATTTTTAAACTCTTGACCTGTTAGAAGAGGTTGGGGTTGTTTCATGTAGTAGCTTTGTTGGAATCTTAGATACATATCATATAGAATCGCATAGCGCTCATTTTTGAATTTTATATTAAGATCGTCATATGGGTAAGAGGTTGAGTTTAAATGTACTTTTAAGTTAGTAAGGTCACAATGAACAAACTTGTTTTCTTGTTGAAAGGCAATCAAGATAAAACGAGGGCGTTCTTTATTAGCGGCCAGTTTAACATTCCATATGTGATTGGTTCCCGTATTAAGGTGTGGATTCATATGACAATCCCAACTACGGAATGCCATTGGTATAGCTGCACCATTATTAAGTATTTTGATTATATTCAATTTACTATGATCAGATAATTGAACATGTGGAATTCTCCATGATATTAGTAAAATTGTAAGTTTTGCTTTCTCGGTGGAAACATTCGGGTGTACAAGATCTTCCTCGTTCTTATTACGCAAGAGTATCAATTCATGTTTACCATTTAATAAAACTTTATTGTAGTCTTCAGCGAATCCTAAAAGAAGTTTGAGTGGTACATAGAAATTAAAATTTCCATTTTGAAGATCTATTTTATCAAGTTTATTCCATCCAGCATTTTGCAACACAACGCTTTCCGTAAGTGATAAAGAAAAAAAATTTTTTATGGTACTGGTGGCTCCCAAATATCTTGTATGATCAATTTCAATACCATTCAGTTCATAGCGGATTTCATCAAAGAGATATGCAACAAAATTATTTTTCAACTGAAAGTTGGGTGTAGATTTCGATGTTTTTTCGTCTACAACAAGTCCTTCCACACATATATAGCTTTCACTGGGTAACACATATAGATCTTGGTTTTGTATTGAAATTCTTATTTCATCGTTGTTGTTAAAAGACTGAAGGTATGGTATGTATGTGTGATAATCCTTTTTGATAATATTTTCGTCAGATATTAGTTTATCTAAAACGTCTATTATTGAACTCATTTAGTTTTCAATTTAAAGTTCAGTGACTTGAGAAAACTCTTGTTTGCCGCTGTAAGCGATTTTTGACGAACAGATCTTTTCAATTTTTGCTTAGATTGTAACGTTTGGGAATTAGATGTTGCTGTAGTATTCTTCGATATACTCGTGTTGTATATTATCATTATTTAGTTGTCCTTAAATGTATTCGTATTGTAATTTCCTCACCTCTGAAATTAATTAAGTCGCCGTTTTGATCAACCACGCGAAGAGCTAGTGAACTTATCTCTCTGGAGTTTACTAGCAAATAAATAAGATTTTTGGGAATCTCAACTATTTTATATCCAGCCGGTACATTAATCGGAAATTCATGTAGTGTATGAGCTTTAGAATTATTCATATAAGTATTAACCACAATACTGCTTTCAATCCTCAAGAGATTCACCTTAAAGATATTCACTGGAAGATCAGAGTAATGTTCTTTGTTTGGTGTCAATATTCTGCTATTAAATCCTAAAAGTCTACCTATTGTATTTTCTTTATTAAAATATAGTGGTTCTTTAGAGCTGTTGACTTTGACTTACATTGTATTGTTATTAGCTTCAATCAAAATTTTGTTTTCTGGTCTATATCGTTTGTATTGTTCTTCTATATAGTCAACTATATCATTTAATTCATAAGATCCGATCGGTACTTCAATTACAAGTTCACCGATATAAAATATATTGTTGTAGACATCCACATTCGGGATACTGTTGTATGAATGAAAATCAGTTAGAGCACATTCATAGATTCCGTTTAAATCAATAGGAGGAAAATAATTAGCAGAAAGCTCTGATGAATTGGAGCTCAGAGTCAATGTTATTGACATTGTGACTGTTTGATTGTAAATAAATGAGGTTAAACACACAGTATGATTTATAAGAAGCAGTTTCGTATTTATTATTTATTTACTTATTTTAAACTAAATTAAATATTGATGCCATTGTTGTTGTTTTTGTTGTTGTTTATTTATTGTATTCTTCCATTTACAATATCTCATCTTTGCTTATCCAAGAATTGTGCTCATTACCAAAGCCCAGCCACTTGACAAACACCTTATGTCCTTTAGTTTTGAGAACATTTTCAACTAGGTATGTATTAGGATATCTGGTTTTTGAAAGTTCTTCTTCATAGAATCCACCTTTAATAGGATTTCCGCGATAGTCTTCTAATATATATGTTGTAGGATATGTATTTTGTACTCTTTTAATTGTAAAGATTTCTGTTGTCCAATTCGGAGTATAACCTTTTTCAAAAATGTTTTTATATTTGCTTATGCGTACATGATCTCCTGCATTAAATTTTGACATTTTATACATCTTTAAATGACTGTATACTGTGTTTAAAAGCTGTTTTTCATTTGTTGAATTTACTTTAATCGGTGACATTTTAATGGTGCGATGAATTTTTCTATTGTATGCATCAAGTAAATCTCTATACATATCAATCGTTCTACTATTGAGACTTTCATAGTGCTATATGTTGAGTAGTGATTAATATTGTATTTATTCATCAACTGACTGAAATGTTTATTGAAAAATTCTTTACCATCGTCTGTTTGCAAGTTTTTCGGTATTCGTCCCAATTTGAAAATATTCTCCATTGCCTGAGTTGTTTCGAATGCATTCTTTCTGCTCAAAGGTACTGCCCAAGCAAATTTTGAGAATGTATAAATTACAGTTAGCAAAAATCGATAATTTCTATTGTCTAAGGAATAATTTCCCATTTCAACTAAATCAGCTTGCCAAAGATCATCTATTCCTTTCATCACAACTCTACGACGTACAAAACGTTTTCGAGCCTGCTTATGCAATTCATTTACAACATTTCTCTTTGAAGACATCTTATTTTTCCAGTCGCTGTTTTAAGTGTGTTGTGATCTACTTGATGCACTTGCACCTATTGATACGAACATGTAATTTTCTATTCTATAAATTTTTTCTCGTAGCTCTTCAATTTCCATATCAAAAAGTGATTTATTACCATCCATTTTCTTATTGATATCCTGCAAATGAGCATTAAGATTTTCTAACTGGAAAGCTACTTCTTGTTGATGTTTTTTGAGTTCAGTTTGCAGAAACAATTTACTGATAACATCGTTTTCCTCCAGAGCATTTGCAACATTTTTGATTCTCTTGTATTGGACATCAATGTTTTTGTTCGTATCCATAAAGAAGCCCAACAACTTAGGCGCATTTTTGGTTGAAATTACTTCACTTCTATCGTTAATATAATGCCCAAATTTATCAACGGACATGTTTTATATAAAAATCTATGTATGTATATAGTTTATACAATTATATTAGCTTCACGTAGTTCTTCAATAATTGAGACAATTTCGTTGTTGTGATTAGTATGGCCTGCAGACTGTGACGCAAGCAGTAGTCTAAGTCGATCTACCAACTCGTTTGGATCATCCCAGTATATATAGTTTGGATTATGAGGGTTAAACTGCATCAAACCCCTTCCTAAATAATTACTTTTTGTTACATCTGATGAGCCTGTATGATTGTCTCCTTTGAAAAGTTTTCCAATAATATGTTTGTACTTATGGGCTATGCTCCCTTTGATTTGACCATCAGACTTATAGCCTCTCCTGTGGGCATTGGTAGCAAGTAATATTTTTTTATAGATTTCAAGCTCGAATTTATCATAGTTTTTTGGTGCTTTATGAAACATTAAAGAAAAAAGTCCTGGCGTGAGCGCCCATATTTGTCCCCCAACCTGTATCTTATCTTGATTTAACTCGATGGTGCTATTACCAAATCTCCATTCGTTATTATTATCTTTATGTGGACCATAGTTAGTATCTAGTTCGTTTCTCGATTGCAATAGTGATAAGTCAGAATAACTTTCTTCATTATTCGAATTTTGTGAGTAAAAGTCATCTTCATCATAATAACTGCTACTTTTACTATTAGATTGCTTAAAAATTTTTTCTTCACTTAGTTTCTTGGGCGTACTCGTTTCCAATTTTATTGTTGAATTCTGAGGATGAAAACTTTCATTGTCATCAATTCCAGTTTCCTTATCACTCGGTTCTTTTTTAACTGGTCTACCAATGTATTTAGAGCTATTGATAAATTCTTTTAAAGGTTCTGTGATAGGCTTGAATGTATCTGTTAATTGCTGATGTGTATCTATTTCACCAGTTTTTATACTACGAAGCTTTTTCTTCAAGATATTTCTTGTTGCCACCAAGTCTTTAAGAATTTGTTCATTCATTTTAGTTATCAAGTCAGTTCAACAGGAAGCAGATCAGGTTATCAGGTCAGTATAACAGCTATCAGGTCAGTTTATCAGGTACCAGACCAGCTTATCAGGTCAGTTTATCAGGTATCAGACCAGCTTATCAGATCAGTTTAACAGGTATCAGATCAGCTTATCAGGTCAGTTTAACAGGTATCAGGTAAGTTTATCAGGTATCAGATCTGCTTATCTGATCAGTTACAATAATCACATGTATAAAGTTTGAAGTCAGATTAAATACTGCAGGGTGCATTTGATGAACAGTAAATTATATTATGATGAAGTAATCAAATGACTTTCTATAACGACCATTGTTTAGTTCATTATCTTTACTTATCACCAAAAATCCGTATTTTTCCTTCCAACATTCTCTACAAATTCGTTGAAACATTTCAAAGTTCATGTCGCTGGCAACGTGATCATGTTTCATATTTGTCGCATCTTGTTTAAACATAATAATTACATTAGCATTATCTCTTATCAAATGTTTTGGAATCCGCGTGTAAGTCTGACACAAGTAAAATGAGTCTACGTTCTTATGACGACCCATACAAAAATAAGCACGTATATTGTTTTGCTTTTCACATGCAACATCATCAAAAATCATAATTGAATTGCTTTTAGCTTCACTAGGAGGAACAACGTCCTCGTTTTCTGCAAATGTGTAGTATCCGATTCCTTTAATTGGTGAAATTAATTTCTTTAGGTATTCATATTTAGGTTGATATAAAGATTTTGAGTACAAGTAAATATTTTCAAACTTGAGACCATTAGGACTTTCCAGCAAACTAATCATTATGTTAGTTTTTCCACAATTTGAAGGACCAACTATTAATGCTCGAATAGAATTTGGTAACAAGGAACTATGTCTTATTTTTTTACTGTCATTTGAACATATATCAGCATTACGAACTAAAATATTTTTATGTTGTTTTATGAAGCGCATTTTAATAACTACTTGCTAAACTTGCAAACAATATCTTTTATTGTAGATTAAATTAATATGGTTGTACTTTATAACAAAAGTTTTAGTCACAAACAAACTATCGTTGGAGAAGGTTTACTAAATAAAGCAATAAATTCTCTACCTTTTGAATTACATCTTCCTGGATACCAGTATTGTGGACCTGGCACAAGATTACAAAAGCGTTTAGATAGAGGAGTTAAAGGAATTAACTTATTTTATGCTGCTTGCAAAAATCACGATATTGCTTACTCGAAAAATAGGGCCTTAAACAGCAGACATCAAGCTGACAAAATTCTTGAAAATACGGCTTGGGAAAGAGTTCTTTCAAAAGATAGTGATCTTGCAGAAAAAACATTTTCATATATAGTCACCAACGCAATGAAAGCAAAAACTAAACTTGGTATGGGTGTTGAAGCAAAGAAAAGGAATACAGTGAATTAGTTTGCAATAAAAGTTCAAAGCTATAAGTTGTGAAAAATTTCTACCGCAATGGATCTAGTGGAAAAATTTAATTCGTACAATACAAAATCCTTAATCCATATAAAGGATCTAGATGAATTATCCAAACACACTATCGTACGTGCAAAGCGAGTAACAACAAAGTAAGGGAAAACAGTTCAACTTGAGCTGGAAAACCACATAATGTTTCTCCCCAACCGATAGAATGCATTGACCAATGCAGAATTAGAAGATCTTTCGAATAATAAATATCGACTACAAAGAAAAGGAGAGCGAAAACTGATCTTAGAAAGCGAGATGAACGAGTTTTTAATACCAAACTCCCAGTACCCCGTTTGGCAGTAAAATATATGTTATGTTCATATATTTTGTAATTAACAAGAAAAAAATAATAATAATAAGAAAGAAAATGTTTTTAAATATGTATGTATATAAATATATATGATTGTGTTTTATTTAATATCTTTGGTTATATCATAAAGAAATTTCAAACATAAGTGACCGCAATTATATGTATTATTTTTGATATTGATTGTAGTTGTATTGAATATTTCTACCTAAATATTTGATTAATTCTAGAGGAGGTTGTAAATTTCCAAAGCTGTCGAAATATTGTTTTTCATTTCTTGTTCCTATAGTATGCTACCCAATGAGTACCTGGGCCTGTTGATAAATCCAAATTGATTATTCGACACTCTAGAGTCTTTGGTCGTTTTGGTAGTGAATCCAACATATAAACTCCTCTAAAGTGTGGAATATATTTTGAAAATTTTCTTAGATCAAATTCTGATAATGGTCTGTTGGGTAGCATTTCTAATAGTTTTTTGAATGATCTTTACAAACAAGTCCATAACCGTTTTCATATGGTTTAAGGTACAGTCCTTCTCCCACAGCAATATACTCCATTGCCTTATTGTGTCTGGTGGCTTCCTCAAGTTGTTTTTTTGCATTCTTTGTTGCATTTACAGCTTTAGCTATAGCGGCACCTCCAGTTGCTAGACTACCAAGTGCACCTAGAGCAGTTAGAATAGGTATTATGGGCAAAAAACCACCAATTTTTGGAACATTTATAATACGCGGTATTATAACACGAGCTTTTTTCCCCTTAAGAGATTTACTGATAGCTTTACGAGCAATCTTAATGGCTGAATTAATATCTTGTGGTTTTTCCTTCTTCAATATCTTTGTTGCTGATTTAATTGTTTTATGAAACAGATTTTTGTCATTTATACGAATTCGTGGTGATGGTCTCTTCACTGTATTCCTTTTCTTTGCTTCAACACCCATACCAATTTAGTTTTTGCTTTCATTGCGTTGGTGACTATATATGAAAATGTTTTTTCTGCAAGATCACTATCTTTTGAAAGAACTCTTTCCCAAGCCGTATTTTCAAGAATTTTGTCAGCTTGATGTCTGCTGTTTAAGGCCCTATTTTTCGAGTAAGCAATATCGTGATTTTTGCAAGCAGCATAAAATAAGTTAATTCCTTTAACTCCTCTATCTAAACGCTTTTGTAATCTTGTGCCAGGTCCACAATACTGGTATCCAGGAAGATGTAATTCAAAAGGTAGAGAATTTATTGCTTTATTTAGTAAACCTTCTCCAACGATAGTTTGTTTGTGACTAAAACTTTTGCTATAAAGTACAACCATATTAATTTAATCTACAATAAAAGATATTGCTTGCAAGTTTAGCAAGTAGTTATTAAAATGCGCTTCATAAAACAACATAAAAATATTTTAGTTCGTAATGCTGATATTTGTTCAAATGACAGTAAAAAAATAAGACATAGTTCCTTGTTACCAAATTCTATTCGAGCATTAATAGTTGGTCCTTCAAATTGTGGAAAAACTAACATAATGATTAGTTTGCTGGAAAGTCCTAATGGTCTCAAGTTTGAAAATATTTACTTGTACTCAAAATCTTTATATCAACCTAAATATGAATACCTAAAGAAATTAATTTCACCAATTAAAGGAATCGGATACTACACATTTGCAGAAAACGAGGACGTTGTTCCTCCTAGTGAAGCTAAAAGCAATTCAATTATGATTTTTGATGATGTTGCATGTGAAAAGCAAAACAATATACGTGCTTATTTTTGTATGGGTCGTCATAAGAACGTAGACTCATTTTACTTGTGTCAGACTTACACGCGGATTCCAAAACATTTGATAAGAGATAATGCTAATGTAATTATTATGTTTAAACAAGATGCGACAAATATGAAACATGTATATGATGATCACGTTGCCAGCGACATGAACTTTGAAATGTTTCAACGAATTTGTAGAGAATGTTGGAAGGAAAAATACGGATTTTTGGTGATAAGTAAAGATAATGAACTAAACAATGGTCGTTATAGAAAGTCATTTGATTACTTCATCATAATATAATTTACTGTTCATCAAATGCACCCTGCAGTATTTAATCTGACTTCAAACTTTATACATGTGATTATTGTAACTGATCAGATAAGCAGATCTGATACCTGATAAACTTACCTGATACCTGTTAAACTGACCTGATAAGCTGATCTGATACCTGTTAAACTGACCTGATAAGCTGGTCTGATACCTGATAAACTGACCTGATAAGCTGGTCTGGTACCTGATAAACTGACCTGATAGCTGTTAAACTGACCTGATAACCTGATCTGCTTCCTGTTGAACTGACCTGATAGCTAAAATGAATGAACAAATTCTTAAAGACTTGGTGGCAACAAGAAATATCTTGAAGAAAAAGCTTCGTAGTATAAAAACTGGTGAAATAGATACACATCAGCAATTAACAGATACATTCAAGCCTATCACAGAACCTTTAAAAGAATTTATCAATAGCTCTAAATACATTGGTAGACCAGTTAAAAAAGAACCGAGTGATAAGGAAACTGGAATTGATGACAATGAAAGTTTTCATTATCAGAATTTAACAATAAAATTGGAAACGAGTACGCCCAAGAAACTAAGTGAAGAAAAAATTTTTAAGCAATCTAATAGTAAAAGTAGCAGTAATTATGATGAAGATGACTTTTACTCACAAAATTCGAATAATGAAGAAAGTTATTCTGACTTATCACTATTGCAATCGAGAAACGAACTAGATACTAACTATGGTCCACATAAAGATAATAATAACGAATGGAGATTTGGTAATAGCACCATCGAGTTAAATCAAGATAAGATACAGGTTGGGGGACAAATATGGGCGCTCACGACAGGACTTTTTTCTTTAATGTTTCATAAAGCACCAAAAAACTATGATAAATTCGAGCTTGAAATCTATAAAAAAATATTACTTGCTATCAATGCCCACAGGAGAGGCTATAAGTCTGATGGTCAAATCAAAGGGAGCATAGCCCATAAGTACAAACATATTATTGGAAAACTTTTCAAAGGAGACAATCATACAGGCTTATCAGATGTAACAAAAAGTAATTATTTAGGAAGGGGTTTGATGCAGTTTAATCCTCATAATCCAAACTATATATACTGGGATGATCCAAACGAGTTGGTAGATCGACTTAGACTACTGCTTGCATCACAGTCTGCAGGCCATACTAATCACAACAACGAAATTGTCTCAATTATTGAAGAACTACGTGAAGCTAATATAATTGTATAAACTATATACATACATAGATTTTTATATAAAACATGTCCGTTGATAGATTTGGGCATTATATTAACGATAGAAGTGAAGTAATTTCAACCAAAAATGCGCCTAAGTTGTTGGGCTTCTTTATGGATACGAACAAAAACATTGATGTCCAATACAAGAGAATCAAAAATGTTGCAAATGCTCTGGAGGAAAACGATGTTATCAGTAAATTGTTTCTGCAAACTGAACTCAAAAAACATCAACAAGAAGTAGCTTTCCAGTTAGAAAATCTTAATGCTCATTTGCAGGATATCAATAAGAAAATGGATGGTAATAAATCACTTTTTGATATGGAAATTGAAGAGCTACGAGAAAAAATTTATAGAATAGAAAATTACATGTTCGTATCAATAGGTGCAAGTGCATCAAGTAGATCACAACACACTTAAAACAGCGACTGGAAAAATAAGATGTCTTCAAAGAGAAATGTTGTAAATGAATTGCATACGCATGCTCGAAAACGTTTTGTACGTCGTAGAGTTGTGATGAAAGGAATAGATGATCTTTGGCAAGCTGATTTAGTTGAAATGGGAAATTATTCCTTAGACAATAGAAATTATCGATTTTTGCTAACTGTAATTGATACATTCTAAAAATTTGCTTGGGCAGTAGCTTTGAGCAGAAAGAATGCATTCGAAACAACTCAGGCAATGGAGAATATTTTCAAATTGGGACGAATACCGAAAAACTTGCAAACAGACGATGGTAAAGAATTTTTCAATAAACATTTCAGTCAGTTGATGAATAAATACAATATTAATCACTACTCAACATATAGCACTATGAAAGTCTCAATAGTAGAACGATTTAATAGAACATTAAAAGGAATGATGTGGAAGGAATTTAGCTTAAATGGTTCATATAATTGGATTGATATGTATAGAGATTTACTTGATGCATACAATAGAAAAATTCATCGCACCATTAAAATGTCACCGATTAAAGTAAATTCAACAAATGAAAAACAGCTTTTAAACACAGTATACAGTCATTTAAAGATGTATAAAATGTCAAAATTTAATGCAGGAGATCATGTACGCATAAGCAAATATAAAAACATTTTTGAAAAAGGTTATACTCCGAATTGGACAACAGAAATCTTTACAATTAAAAGAGTACAAAATACATATCCTACAACATATATATTAGAAGACTATCGCGGAAATCCTATTAAAGGTGGATTCTATGAAGAAGAACTTTCAAAAACCAGATATCCTAATACATACCTAGTTGAAAATGTTCTCAAAACTAAAGGACATAAGGTGTTTGTCAAGTGGCTGGGCTTTGGTAATGAGCACAATTCTTGGATAAGCAAAGATGAGATATTGTAAATGGAAGAATACAATAAATAAACAACAACAAAAACAACAACAATGGCATCAATATTTAATTTAGTTTAAAATAAGTAAATAAATAATAAATACGAAACTGCTTCTTATAAATCATACTGTGTGTTTAACCTCATTTATTTACAATCAAACAGTCACAATGTCAATAACATTGACTCTGAGCTCCAATTCATCAGAGCTTTCTGCTAATTATTTTCCTCCTATTGATTTAAACGGAATCTATGAATGTGCTCTAACTGATTTTCATTCATACAACAGTATCCCGAATGTGGATGTCTACAACAATATATTTTATATCGGTGAACTTGTAATTGAAGTACCGATCGGATCTTATGAATTAAATGATATAGTTGACTATATAGAAGAACAATACAAACGATATAGACCAGAAAACAAAATTTTGATTGAAGCTAATAACAATACAATGTAAGTCAAAGTCAACAGCTCTAAAGAACCACTATATATTAATAAAGAAAATACAATAGGTAGACTTTTAGGATTTAATAGCAGAATATTGACACCAAACAAAGAACATTACTCTGATCTTCCAGTGAATATCTTTAAGGTGAATCTCTTGAGGATTGAAAGCAGTATTGTGGTTAATACTTATATGAATAATTCTAAAGCTCATACACTACATGAATTTCCGATTAATGTACCGGCTGGATATAAAATAGTTGAGATTCCCAAAAATCTTATTTATTTGCTAGTAAACTCCAGAGAGATAAGTTCACTAGCTCTTCGCGTGGTTGATCAAAACGGCGACTTAATTAATTTCAGAGGTGAGGAAATTACAATACGAATACATTTAAGGACAACTAAATAATGATAATATACAACACGAGTATATCGAAGAATACTACAGCAACATCTAATTCCCAAACGTTACAATCTAAGCAAAAATTGAAAAGATCTGTTCGTCAAAAATCGCTTACAGCGGCAAACAAGAGTTTTCTCAAGTCACTGAACTTTAAATTGAAAACTAAATGAGTTCAATAATAGACGTTTTAGATAAACTAATATCTGACGAAAATATTATCAAAAAGGATTATCACACATACATACCATACCTTCAGTCTTTTAACAACAACGATGAAATAAGAATTTCAATACAAAACCAAGATCTATATGTGTTACCCAGTGAAAGCTATATATGTGTGGAAGGACTTGTTGTAGACGAAAAAACATCGAAATCTACACCCAACTTTCAGTTGAAAAATAATTTTGTTGCATATCTCTTTGATGAAATCCGCTATGAACTGAATGGTATTGAAATTGATCATACAAGATATTTGGGAGCCACCAGTACCATAAAAAATTTTTTTTCTTTATCACTTACGGAAAGCGTTGTGTTGCAAAATGCTGGATGGAATAAACTTGATAAAATAGATCTTCAAAATGGAAATTTTAATTTCTATGTACCACTCAAACTTCTTTTAGGATTCGCTGAAGACTACAATAAAGTTTTATTAAATGGTAAACATGAATTGATACTCTTGCGTAATAAGAACGAGGAAGATCTTGTACACCCGAATGTTTCCACCGAGAAAGCAAAACTTACAATTTTACTAATATCATGGAGAATTCCACATGTTCAATTATCTGATCATAGTAAATTGAATATAATCAAAATACTTAATAATGGTGCAGCTATACCAATGGCATTCCGTAGTTGGGATTGTCATATGAATCCACACCTTAATACGGGAACCAATCACATATGGAATGTTAAACTGGCCGCTAATAAAGAACGCCCTCGTTTTATCTTGATTGCCTTTCAACAAGAAAACAAGTTTGTTCATTGTGACCTTACTAACTTAAAAGTACATTTAAACTCAACCTCTTACCCATATGACGATCTTAATATAAAATTCAAAAATGAGCGCTATGCGATTCTATATGATATGTATCTAAGATTCCAACAAAGCTACTACATGAAACAACCCCAACCTCTTCTAACAGGTCAAGAGTTTAAAAATAACGCTCCAATTATTGTAGTTGATGTCAGTCACCAAAACGAAACGCTCAATACCGGACCAATCGACATAAAAATTGAATTTGAAACAGCAACAAATATTCCAGCAAAAACATCAGCTTACTGCGTTCTTATTCATGACCGCGTAATAGAATACATACCAATAAAAGGTCAAGTCCGGAAGCTCTTATAATTTAAATAACATGGATGGTGATATTGTTTTCGTAGACTTGCAAGGTTTCAAAACTAATTCAAATTACTTCATCGCAAAAGAACTAGCTGTAGTTTTCAGCAACAAGGAATGGTTGAATTTCATCATAAAACCTCCTTTTGATTTCGCATGTTTATCAGCCAAAAAACAGAGAGAAGCAGTTTGGTTAACAAAAAACTATCATCATATTAACTGGAATGATGGATCAGTCTCATTTCAAAGCGTTTGCAAGTTTTTAAAATCGAATATAAGAAATTCACAAATATATGTTAAGGGGGGAGAGAAGAAAAAATGGCTGGAAAAAATTATTCATCAAACAGTTTATAACATTGAAGGCATTGGCTGCATTAATTTCAAACAAATGGAAACTAAGCATTCCATATATCTCTATTGTAGCTATCACGACTATGGTGTTTGTGCCTTAAGGAATGCAATTTTACTTAAAAATGAAAGTGTTAATAAACTTTTAAATAAATGCTTATAAAAATTAAAATAAATGTCTTTTTATTTCAAACAAAAAACCTACATACACAATGGTTCATTCATTCATTCAAATGGTCAAGGGAATATTTGGGCACAAAGAATAAACGCTTATTATTTGTTTGTTGTTTATGCGTAAATGAAATAAATTTGTAGATATTTATGTACGCATGAATATGTACACCTTATCACATTTTATACTGACCAGGAAAGCAAGAAAGCGGACTGTCATACAGACTCACCAATCGTCACACACACAGACTGTCTGACAGCCAGACATTCCAACCGCCACTCAGAACACAAAAAACACACACACTTAATTGCTGGACGACAAATCTTAAGTAAACACACCAAATTTTAATAAGCAAAAAAATAAAAGAAAAAATCTCACTCCAGCAAGAAGGAACGAACCACAAACATTAAGGGTATCCATATATAACTACTACACTTTTTAAATAGTGTAATTCCTAAAAATGCTTCTAAATTTTTTTATTCACCAGGCGTACACAGTGTAAATGGACAGACAGAAGTTCCCACGCTCACATACCGACGGACATGTATTCTCAAGGTCACATATGGACAGACACAAATTCCCACGCTCACATACCGACGGAGATGTATTCTCAAGGTCACATATGGACAGACACAAACTCCCACGCTCACATACTGACGGACATGTATTCTCAAGGTCACATATGGACAGACACAAATTCCCACGCTCACATACCGACGGACATGTATTCTCAAGGTCACATATGGACAGACACAAATTCCCACGCTCACATACCGACGGACATGTATTCTCAAGGTCACATATGGACAGACACAAATTCCCACGCTCACATACCGACGGACATGTATTCTCAAGGTCACATATGGACAGACACAAATTCCCTCGCTCACATACCGACGGACATGTATTCTCAAGGTCACATATGGACAGACACAAATTCCCACGCTCACATACCGACGGACATGTATTCTCAAGGTCACATATGGACAGACACAAATTTCCACGCCTACCCCAACATTTTATTTAAAAAAAAAAACAACAATGTGAACGCCCCTATTAAACCGTGGGAAAAAATACACACACGAACACACACAACATGAAATTTGAGAATTTTGTGAAATTTGAGAATTTGAGTTTTCATTAATATAACGATTACCTTCATTTGTCAAATCATGATATTTATCTTTAATTAAATCAACTGTATCAGAAAACTAATAAGAGCCCACAGGAATCTCTATTATATAATCACCAATATGAAATAAATTTCTTACGACATCATCATTTTGATAATATAGTAATATATCGTTAGCCTTAATCCAAGAATTTTGTTTTGATGAAAAGCCTAACCATTTAACATATGTATATCATGCTTCCTTTTCTCTTTAAAACTTTTTCAACTAATATGTTCGTGGATATTTTGTTTTCATCAGCTCAAATACATAAGAACCACCTTAAATTTCATGTTTTTGATAGTCTTCTAAAATATATCTTTTAGGATTTGTGTTTCTTGTAGTTTTAACTTTGAAAATTTCTTTAGTCCAATTTTGTGTATAACCTTTTTCAAATACATATTTATATTCACTTATTCGAACATCATCACCAACTCTATACTGTGGTTTTCCAAAAATGTTTAAATTGTTATAGACCGTATTTAAAAGAGATTTCTTATGAGATGAATTCACTTCATTAGGCGTCATTTTTATTGTTCTATGAAATGTATTATATTTATCAACGAGTTTCATAAATATATATATATATATATATATATATATATCCATTTAAACAATCCTTGATAGCTAAACTCTTTCCACAGCATGGTTTTTAATGTTCTATTAAATCGTTCTACTATTGATGTTTTCAAAACACTATATGTTGAATAATGTTTAATTGAATATGTTTCCATTAATCGTTGAAATTGATTATTATAGAACTCTTTGCCATTGTCTGTTTGCAAGTTTTTTGGATGACGATTCCTATTATTAAAATACTTTTTATAGCATTCGTTACATTTAAGGCACTTTTGTTTTTTACCTTCCTGGGCTACAGCCCATGCTTTCTTTAAAAATATATATATTACAGTTAACAGATATCGATATCCGTTGTTCTTTGTTTCATAATTCCCCATCTCAACTAGATCCGCTTGCCATAAATCATCAAATCCTTTAACAATAACTCGTCTTCTTTTAAAATTTTTTCTCGCATGTTTATGCAGCTCATCCACTATTTCTCTTTTATCAATATTCATATTATATATATATGTATATTATTCTAATTTTATAAATATATTTAAAACTCATTTAGTAAATTATATTAGCTTCTGTAAGTTCTTCAATTATATGTATATTGTTTCGTTTTTATGATTATTATGACAAGCACCCTCTGATGAAAGAAGTAAACGTAGTCTGTCAACTAATTCATTTGGATTATCCCAATATATATAGTTGGATTTACTATTGACAACTGATTTTAACAAGAGTCCACTGCCCTTTGTTAATATATTATTAATTATAATCACATGAATTTGAACCTTTTATTTGACCTTCAGCTTGAAAATTACATTTATATACATTTGTAGTCATTAATGCCCAATAAATCAGTGGCTATTTAAATGTAGGTTTAGTTAATTTTGATGAATATTTAAACTCTATTTAATACGCTTTCAGTTTTACAGTCAGACTTACATACCTTTATATATGTAAACAAAAGTCGCCATTGTTCAGAAAGCAGCTGTTTTGCTTATGATTCAAAGTATTTCAAGTGTTGTGCATGAAATTATTTTAAGTTTTTCAATTGTGTTAAGAGTCCATTTGTGCAATAAATATTGTTTTATTAATTTCCGACTTTATTCTAATGATAATAAACTTCAATTATGTAACTTTTAAAAATTTTTTAACAAACTTTTCTCAACCTCACAATGTTTTCTTCTTCTTAAAAGAAAAAAAGTCAAAGTCATATGTTTAAATAACATTTAAATGGCCAATGAGGAGCATTTAAGTCTTGTTTAATTTTGCGGTGAAAAACGAAATTTGGTACTTAAATGGCATTTAAAGTTAAATAACATGTAAATAACCACGGATTTATTGGGCATAAAATTGGGATATTTACTGAGTATGCTTTGGATGATGAACCTACATGTCTGCACAAAATTTGTACATTTTACAACGTTTTTTGCTTTAATTTGAGAATTTTGTTAATAAATTAACTATATAAATTCACAAATGATTTAAAAAAATCACATTATAATAAGTGTAGTACGCTATGAAACTTATACAAACGAAAACCCAACAAACAACTTTTATTCGATATGACTATTTTATTTTATATTATAGAGTCATATCGAATAAAAGTTGTTTGTTGGGTTCGGGTTTGTATAAGTTTCATAGCCTACTACACTTATTATAATGTGATTTTTTAAACCATTTGTGAATTTTTATAGTTAATTTATTGACATAATTCTCAGATGGTTTATAAAAGTGTTTTAATAGGTTGAGAAGTTTGAAACTTTTCAAAACTGTGGTTGAAGTCTACTGACGATTTGGTAAAAAGTGCCAATGAAATGCATATAGACATTGCTTAACCACCCAATAAATAAATTTCATATTATAATAGTACAATGACAATATGTAAAATAGTTAATATATTAACAATTAAATTGATATTTTATTTTTCATTTTGCCTTATAAATACTTTCATTGTTATCAAAAGTATTTGTAATTGTATAAAGGTGTAGAAAAATAAAATAGAGTCATATCGACTAAAAGTTATTTGTTGGGTTTTGGTTTGTATAAGTTTCATAGCTTACTACACTTATTATAATATAATTTTTTTAAGTCATTTGTGAATTTTTATAGTTAGTTTATTAACATAATTCGGAGATGGTTTATAAAAGACTTTTAATAGGTTGAGAAGTTTGAAACTTTTTAAAAGTGTGGTTGAAGTCTAGTGACGATTTGGTAAAAAGCGCCAAGGAAATGCATATAGACATTGCTTAACCACCCAACAAATAAATTTCATATTATAATACATATATTAATATAAAATAACCTCAAAATTCAAACAAATCTCTTAATTACACTATGCAACAGTGAAAAAGTGCAAGGTCGTGACTATATGGGTTCGAATCTACTATCAAAATATAGTAAAACCCTTTGTTTGGTCAAGTTGGTGACCGTTTTCTTTTTACGGGCCTCCAAAGTTAACCAATATTGGCATGATGACCAAAAAAGGTGGCACCAGTTTTTGCCAAATAGCTATGCAGCACTTAAAAATATCGCTTAATTATGGTCGGCAAAAATGTAGCCAAGAGTACGTTGAATATTTCTTGCTAAAATTTTATGACAGAAATGTATTTATTCTCAGAGATTTTTTAAGATTTTTTCGGTTTTTCGATCATAACTTTTGGGAAATTCTAATTTTTCATACACTATATTTGGAAAAATTGTTAAAACATTAAATTGTAGGTCGAGAATTTTATTTAAAAACAAGTAAAAGTGTTATATTCTGCTGTGCCGAATCTTATATACCCTTCACTAACGTACGTCTGCTTTCTAACTTGTAAATAGTTTCAGTTAGCAAAAAATAAAAACAACTTCAGTTGCGTTTTTTGGTTACTTAAAAAAAATATTCCGAATCTTCCACCCTTGGAAACGAAATTTTAATATTTCAAATTTTTTTTTCACCAATACAAGTCCTCATAATGTGTAAAGCGGTTTTATTTAAGAAATAGTAAAAATTTTTAACCATTTTGGTAACGTTCATGTTATACAAAATATTGCAGTATCCAACCCTGGAATCGAAATTTTTATTTTGTTTTAATTTTTGATACCAATTTTGTTTTGCCGAAATAAAAAATAATTCTAGCCAGGAAAAAACGACGTAAGTTGATTTTTGTTTAGTTTATTGTATGAAAAAATTTGGATTTCCTAACCCTAGATTTTAACTATATAATTAAAATTTTTTTTCATCGATGCAAATCTTCATTACACTAAAAACTGTTTTATCTAAGAAAACTTTAAAATTTTTAAACATTTTAGTTATTATATGTACCACAAAATACCGAATGTACCAAAAAAAACATGTTTTAAAGCCCATCTCTGGAATTTTTTTTTTTTAGTTTTAAATGGACAATTGAGGAGTCCCAAAACATGAAATAGGTTAAATTTTTAAATAAGCAAAAAAATAATCGGGTTTTGGTGTTAATTTTGCGTCGAGAAATAGGTGTAAGCTTCCCAGCTCTGGAACCGTCATTCCGATCTGAATTTAAATACCGCTTTAAGTTAGCTCACTTCCAATCGATCAGTCTAAGAATGAAGTCTCTATCTCTTCTGGGGGCTTGGGAAAACCGTACGTTTCACGTACAGACAGACGGACATCGCTCAATCGTCATCGCTATTCATAAGGGGTCGCATATTGATATCGAAGAAATTTCACACGAAATGACAAACCTAAATATACCCTTTCACATTTTTGTGAAGGGTATAATAAATTGACTTAAAAATGTAAAAATAGTGTTTTTTTGTTCAAACCTTGAAAATGTTTTCAGTTCGGGTTTCCTACAAAAAGGAGTTCGAAAACAAAAAAATTGCTCTTAATAAAAGTTGTTAGAAATTATCTGAACTTTATTAACCTGCAAAAAAAAAAAAAATCTCGAAAAAATCGAAAAAAATTCAGAATTTATTAGTTAAAAGTTCATTTTAGGCTATTTTTCGACAACAAATTCCTAATATCTCTACTAAAAATAAAAATTTAATTAAATTGTTTTATGTATATATGGAAAAATTTCTTTTTTGAAATTTTGGGGGCTCCAAATCCAACTTAGAGCTATGGTCTCTTGAGCAAAATTTCTCAAAATCACCTATAGATATAGAGAAACAATAAATAAAACTTTCATGAAGCAATCTGTTCCTAGTATTCAATTACCAAAAACAAGATCAACTTACGTTCCTACACAACCTCGCCAAAGCAACCTCTTTGAAAATAATCAGTAGGCTGCTTCAGTTTTCAGCTTTAGAAGTGAAGAATGCGAAAATGTTTCTCTGTATGATCCTTGACCATCTCGCGCACCAATCTTAATTATGGAAGACCGATTGGATTACATTGTTTCTAAGTTGCAGCTATCACAACGGAAACCTAAAGAGCTTGCACAACTTTTAAAAGAACAAAACTTACTGAAACCTGGGTAAAAGCTCACTAAATATAGAAGACGACAATCAGGCCTTCAAAAATGTTTTACTGTTTGTGACTCAAAAACGTTTTCCTATTGCAAGGACACGAAAATGCTAATGGATCAGATGCAAATTGCGTACGATCTTAACGACTGATGGCTGTTCACAGACAGATCGAAACAAATTTTAAAATTAATATATAACAAATAAATACCGAAACAAAGGCTTTATTAAATTATTCTTCAAAAAATGTATGTCAAATTATAAAATTTGAATTAAAAATTTAAATTTTTAGTCATAAGGAAGTTTTTATTATCTGTTTTTAGTATCTAGACACGTTCAGATTATATTGCAATGTTCACAAAAGTTGTTCAGCTTTATCGTGGCTACGATTTCTCTAAATATACTGTATGAAAAATCACGATTTTCTAAAAGTTATGATCCAAAAAACGGAAAAAATTTTTTTTGTTCTTTAACTTTTTTGAAAAATCTCTGATAAAAAATTTATGTTATAAAATTTTACCAAGAAATGTTCAACCTACTCTTGGATACATTTTTGCCGAACATAGTTAAGCGATATTTTTAAATGCTGAGTAGTTATTTGGCAAAAACTGATAACACCTTTTTTTTGGACGTCATGCCAATATTGGGAAACTTTGGAGGCCCATAAAAAGTAAACGGTCACCAACTTGACCAAACTGAGTATAGGGTTTTACTACATTTTGATAGTAGATTCGAACCCATATAGTCACGACCTTGCACTTTTTTCACTGTTGCATAGTGTTATTAGGTATATTCGACAAATAAAAATCGTACAAGATTAAAAAACTGTTAGTTTTGAAAAATATTTTAAAAACTTTGTAATTATTGTTGTTTGTTGTCATTTAAGATGAAGTCTTAAATTTTGAATAAAACTTTCATTGAATGAATTACTTTGTTTACTTTATATTAATGTAATATTTTTATATAAATGAAATTTTTATCTCTTAATTCAAATATCATATATTTGATATTACTGTTGTGTTCCTACTAATTAGTTTATGTTGAAACAAATACAAATATACAAAACAAATACATATTTTTTCATTTAGGTTAATGTAATACAGTATTAAATTTTTAATACCGGTTTACCTATAACAATATAATTTCAAAACCGTTACCGATACCGAAATGAAAATTTTTTAATACCGATACCGAAATTAGCTTCGGTTGCTATCCTAATATAATAGCACAAACTGTACACATAGATGTTTTATATAAAGTATATCTGTTGATAAATTTGGCATTATATAAACGATAGAAGTGAATTAATTTCAACCAAAAATGCATCTAGGTTGTCGGGCATCTTTATGAATACGAACAAAAACATTGATGTTCAGCGTAAGAGAATCAAAAATGGTACAAGCGCTCTGGAGGAAAACGATGTTATCAGTAATTTTTTTCCGCAAACTGAACTCATAAAACAGCAAACAAAAAGTAGCCTTGCGGTTAAAAAATAACAAAATTAATGAAAAATTTTTATGTAATAAATCATTTTTTGATAAGGAAATTGAAGAGCTACGAAAATTACATATTCGTATCATAGCTGAAAGTACACTAAGTAGATCACAACATACTTAAAAAAGCGAAAGTCGACCATGTTAAGAGAAGGCGGCCAAAACTCATGTTTTGTTATGATCACCAATTGTAAAATTTAACATATCATTGGAAAGTAAACACTTGCATACTTCGGGAACCAAAAAATTTAAACTTTATTTTAAATATATACTAGTGAACAGGGTGATTCAAAATAGACATTTTCATTGTTTTGCTGATATTAGTCATTTCTTAATAATTTAATTTTTAGACGTCTACAACTTTTTGTTTTAAAAGATATCTAAACAAAATAAACTTTGTATTATTTGTTTAAATAATTTAGAAAAAAAAATGTTTACGCATATGCTTTGTTGTAGACCCCTTGAGGTCTTTTTAATAATAAAATCAAATAAAACCTTTTATTTTTAATCTATTTTTATTCCAATATTTCGACCAACTCTGTTGGTAATCTTCACGAAATTACAATTTTCTAAGCAAAAAACAATAAACTACTTAATTTTAATGATATACAATATACAAACAATAATAATAATTACATTTTCTATTCCTGGGGCTCAATTCTTGTTCTGTGAAACGATGAAATGAAAAAAGTGTTCATTTAAGTTTTGACAACTAGTTTTCGTAATACACTTTCACCGAGACTTATTCTGATTCTCGCTTCTATTATGAAAAAGTGTTTCATTCCATTTGTTACTGTGAAACACTTTCAACTATTTATGATAATTGCCAAGCAAATGTCAAACGTAAAAAAGCAAACAAATAATGTCGGGACTAATAATTTTAATTAAAATAACACAATGAGATCGGAATGAACAGAGTTAAGAAAATTATATTATTGATTTAGTATTGCAATATATTATAACAATTTATGTTAAATTCATTTTCGGGTGCAAAGATGCGGAGTACTGGGTGGGCAAAATCCATTCTCGTTGACAACCGATGACCACTTTATGGACTTATAACGGTTTTTTAAGCCATCAGGCTTGCCGAGTTCAATGCGCAAATACGCTATTTCAACCACTATAACCGTCTTAAGAGCCTTGAGTTTCTTTGCAACCGGCAGCTTTCAACGAAGTGTCTGCTTTATCCCAAAAAGCCAAAATATTTAAATGAAAATGTTTAACTTTTTTTTTGTTCTTTTTATTGTTTTGAAAAAAAAATAAATATTTAAGTATAAACTTTGAACAATTCAGACCACATTCAAATCACTCCAATACTTTCGACATTTCGCTTCATCTTTCGAAGTTCCGCCTAAAGCGGTAAGGCTCGTCTCCACTTCTTTCCACTTTTCGTCCCGAAAATTTGCTCCCTCAGTGGTCATTAATCTATAAAAGTAAAAGTTTTTTTTTCGTATTTATCGTTAGCAATATAATTACTTTCTTCGAAGAAATTGATTAAATATTCTTTTTGGTTTTCGCTGGCACGCTTACCTCTTCCTATCTTACATAAAAATTTAAATAACCGCTAATAAGTATAAGACTTTTGTTACTATTGATTGAAACCCATCCAACATTACTCAAGTTATTGCTTTCAGATATTTTTAACGAAACATAGTTTTTAATTTCTGATGCAATTCCTAAATGTCGTGTACGATCAATTTCTATTCCATTTAATTCGAATCTCATTAAAGAGGTGAGCCATATACTTGCTCAGTAGTTGTATATTTGCAGAGATTGTTGAGTCTTCCTTTGTTACATAGCCTTCAATATAAAGAATGCTTTCACTTGGTAAAACGTATAAATCCTGGTTTTGCATTGAAAATCGGATTCCATCATTGTTTGTGAATGTTTATAAGTATGAATTATAGCTGTGATACACTTTTTTAATAATTGAATTATCACATTGTGGTTTGTCTAATATAGTAATTAAGCTATTCATTTTCATGTTTTAGTTGAAATCATTAATTTCGTAAACATTTTCGATTAGTTTTATTTAAAGTGTTTCGTTGATGTTTGCTTGTTTGGTATATCATCTTTTTATTATACAACTTTCGTTTACCAGAAGAAACTCTCCTTGATGTGTCTTGTGTTGCGGATGATGACAGAGTGATTGGTGAATCTTTATAAAAAAATTTTTTTGTTCAATATAATCATTCTTTAAAAGGTTTCAAATGTAATCTAATAGATATTTTATCTCCACGAAAATTTATTAAAATCAGTATAGATATTTCTCTCGAACTTACAGACACGTTATTTATGTATGATCCATTCACAATATTATATTCAATTTTGTTATATCAATTGTTTTATCTGAAAAATGTTCCACTTGTTGTCGTAATACTCTCTTACAACAACTTTTTATGGATGTTACAGACGTATTAAAGTTTTCATTAATATAACGATTACCTTCATTTGTCAAATCATGATATTTATCTTTAATTAAATCAACTGTATCAGAAAACTAATAAGAGCCCACAGGAATCTCTATTATATAATCACCAATATGAAATAAATTTCTTACGACATCATCATTTTGATAATATAGTAATATATCGTTAGCCTTAATCCAAGAATTTTGTTTTGATGAAAAGCCTAACCATTTAACATATGTATATCATGCTTCCTTTTCTCTTTAAAACTTTTTCAACTAATATGTTCGTGGATATTTTGTTTTCATCAGCTCAAATACATAAGAACCACCTTAAATTTCATGTTTTTGATAGTCTTCTAAAATATATCTTTTAGGATTTGTGTTTCTTATAGTTTTAACTTTGAAAATTTCTTTAGTCCAATTTTGTGTATAACCTTTTTCAAATACATATTTATATTCACTTATTCGAACATTATCACCAACTCTAAACTGTGGTTTTCCAAAAATTTTTAAATTGTTATAGACCGTATTTAAAAGAGATTTCTTATGAGATGAATTCACTTCATTAGGCGTCATTTTTATTGTTCCATGAAATGTATTATATTTATCAACGAGTTTCATATATATATATATATATATATATATATATATATATATATGTATATATATATATATATATATATATATATATCCATTTAAACAATCCTTGATAGCTAAACTCTTTCCACAGCATGGTTTTTAATGTTCTATTAAATCGTTCTACTATTGATGCTTTCAAAACACTATATGTTGAATAATGTTTAATTGAATATGTTTCCATTAATCGTTGAAATTGATTATTATAGAACTCTTTGCCATTGTCTGTTTGCAAGTTTTTTGGATGACGATTCCTATTATTAAAATACTTTTTATAGCATTCGTTACATTTAAGGCAGTTTTGTTTTTTACCTACCTGGGCTACAGCCCATACTTTCTTTAAAAATATATCTATTAAAGTTAACAGATATCGATATCCGTTGTTCTTTGTTTCATAATTCCCCATCTCAACTAGATCCGCTTGCCATAAATCATCAAATCCTTTTAAAATTTTTTCTCGCATGTTTATGCAGCTCATCCGCTATTTCTCTTTTATCAATATTCATATTATATATATGTATATTATTCTAATTTTATAAATATATTTAAAACTCATTTAGTAAATTATATTAGCTTCTGTAAGTTCTTCAATTATATGTATATTGTTTCGTTTTTATGATTATTATGACAAGCACCCTCTGATGAAAGAAGTAAACGTAGTCTGTCAACTAATTCATTTGGATTATCCCAATATATATAGTTGGATTTACTATTGACAACTGATTTTAACAAGAGTCCACTGCCCTTTGTTAATATCTTATTAATTAACGGTATAATCACATGAATTTGAACCTTTTATTTGACCTTCAGCTTGAAAATTACATTTATATACATTTGTAGTCATTAATGCCCAATAAATCAGTGGCTATTTAAATGTAGGTTAAGTTAATTTTGATGAATATTTAAACTCTATTTAATACGCTTTCAGTTTTACAGTCAGACTTAAATACCTTTATATATGTAAACAAAAGTCGCCATTGTTCAGAAAGCAGGTGTTTTGCTTATGATTCAAAGTATTTCAAGTGTTGTGCATGAAATTATTTTAAGTTTTTCAATTGTGTTAAGAGTCCATTTGTGCAATAAATATTGTTTTATTGATTTCCGACTTTATTCTATTGATAATAAACTTCAATTGTGTAACTTTTAAAAATTTTTTAACAAACTTTTCTCAACCTCACAATGTTTTCTTCATCTTAAAAGAAAAAAAGCCAAAGTCATATGTTTAAATAACATTTAAATGTCCAATGAGGAGCATTTAAGTCTTGTTTAATTTTGCGGTGAAAAACGAAATTTGGTACTTAAATGGCATTTAAAGTTAAATAACATTTAAATAACCACGGATTTATTGGGCATAAAATTGGGATATTTACTGAGTATGCTTTGGATGATGAACCTACATGTCTGCACAAAATTTGTACATTTTACAACGTTTTTTGCTTTAATTTGAGAATTTTGTTAATAAATTAACTATATAAATTCACAAATGATTTAAAAAAATCACATTATAATAAGTGTAGTACGCTATGAAACTTATACAAACCAAAACCCAACAAACAACTTTTATTCGATATGACTATTTTATTTTATATTATAGAGTCATATCGAATAAAAGTTGTTTGTTGGGTTTGGGTTTGTATAAGTTTCATAGCCTACTACACTTATTATAATATGATTTTTTAAACCATTTGTGAATTTTTATAGTTAATTTATTGACATAATTCTCAGATGGTTTATAAAAGTGTTTTAATAGGTTGAGAAGTTTGAAACTTTTCAAAACTGTGGTTGAAGTCTATTGACGATTTGGTAAAAAGTGCCAATGAAATGCATATAGACATTGCTTAACCGCCCAACAAATAAATTCATATTATAATAGTACAATGACAATATGTAAAATAGTTAATATATTAACAATTAAATTGAGATTTTATTTTTCATTTTGCCTTATAAATACTTTCACTGTTATCAAAAGTATTTGTAATTGTATAAAGGTGTAGAAAAATAAAATAGAGTCATATCGAATAAAAGTTATTTGTTGGGTTTTGGTTTGTATAAGTTTCATAGCTTACTACACTTATTATAATATAATTTTTTGAAATCATTTGTGAATTTTTATAGTTAGTTTATTAACATAAGTCTGAGATGGTTTATAAAAGTCTTTTAATAGGTTGAGAAGTTTGAAACTTTTTAAACCTGTGGTTGAAGTCTACTGACGATTTGGTAAAAAGCGCCAAGGAAATGCATATAGACATTGCTTAACCACCCAACAAATAAATTTCATATTATAATACATATATTAATATAAAATAACCTCAAAATTCAAACAAATCTCTTAATTACACTATGCAACAGTGAAAAAGTGCAAGGTCGTGACTATATGGGTTCGAATCTACTATCAAAATATAGTAAAACCCTTTGTTTGGTCAAGTTGGTGACCGTTTTCTTTTTACGGGCCTCCAAAGTTTACCAATATTGGCATGATGACCAAAAAAGGTGGCATCAGTTTTTGCCAAATAGATATGCAGCACTTGAAAATATCGCTTAATTATGTTCCGCAAAAATGTAGCCAAGAGTACGTTGAATATTTCTTGCTAAGATTTTATGACAGAAATGTATTTATTCTCAGAGATTTTTTAAGATTTTTTCGGTTTTTCGATCATAACTTTTGGGAAATTCTAATTTTTCATACACTATATTTGGAAAAATTGTAGCCACGGTGTACTAAAAACAGGTCATAAAGACTTCCTTATGACTAAAAATTAAAAATTTTTAACTCAAATCTTATAATTTTATATAAATTTTTCGGAGAATAATTTAATAAAGTCTTTGTTTCGGTATTTATTTCATATATAATAATTTTAAACTTTGTTCCGAGCTATCTGTGAACAATTTGCATCTGATCCATGAGCATTTTCGTGTCCTTGCAACAGAAAAACGTTTTTGAAGGTCTGACTGTCGTCTTCTATGTTTAGTGAGCTTTTATCCAGGTTCCAGTACGTTTTGTTCTTTTAAAAATTGTACACACTTTTCAGATTTCCGTTGTGATTGCTGCAACTTAGAAACAATGTCATCCAGTCGGTCTTCTGTAATGAAGATTGATGGGCGTGATGGTCCAAGATAATATAGAGAAACAATAAATAAAACTTTCATGAAGCAATCTGTTCCTAGTACTCAATTACCAAAAACAAGATCAACTTACGTTCCTACAAAATCTCTCCACAACAACCTCTTTGAAAATAATCAGGAGCCTGCTCCAGTTTCCAGCTTTAGAAGTGAAAAATGCGAAAATGTTTCTCTGTATGATCCTGGACCATCACGCGCACCAAACTTAATTATGGAACTCCGACTGGATTACATTGTTTGTAAGGTGCAGCCTATCACAACGGAAATCTGAAGATCTTGTACAGTTTTTAAAAGAATACAACTTACAGGAGCCTGGGTCAAAGGTCACAATATATAGAAGACGACAGTCAGACCTTCAAAAATGTTGTAATGTTGATAACTCAAAAACGTTTTCCTATTGCAAGGACACGAAAATGCTCATGGATCAGATGAAAATTGCGTACGATCTTTTACAACTGGCGGCTGCTCACAGACAGCTCGAAACAAAGATTAAAATTAATATATAAGAAATAAATACCGAAACAAAGACTTTATTACATTATTCTCCAAAAAATGTATATAAAATTAAAAAATTGGAGTTAAAAATGTAAATTTTTAGTCATAAGGAAATTTTTATGACCTGTTTTTGGTATCTAGACACGTTCAGATAATATTGCAATGTTCACAAAAGTTGTTCAGCTTTATCGTGGGTACAATTTTTCAAATATAGTGTATGAAAAATCAGGATTTCCTTAAAGTTATGGTCGAAAACCCGAAAAACAAAATTTTTTGTTCCTTAAATTTTTTGAAAAATCTCTGAGATAAAAAACATTTCTTTCATAAAATTTTAGCAAGAAATATTCAACGTACTCTTGGCTATATTTTTGCCGCATATAGTTAAGCGATATTCTTAAGTACTGATTAGCTATTTGGCGAAAACTAATGACACCTTTTTTTGGTCATCATGCCAATATTGGAGGCCCATAAAAAGAAACCGGTCTCCAACTTGACCAAACTGAGTATAGGGCTTTACTACATTTTGATAGTAGAATCCAGCCCATATGGTCACGCTTTCGCACTTTTCAAAAGGTCTTCATTTGTCGCATAGTGTTATTTAAAGAAAAAAGTTTAAAAAAATTTTGGTTTCTAACAGTCTAATTAAATATGTATGTTAAGCTTACATAATTTCAAAGTATTGGTTGTTCTACAAAACAGTGAGCCATTTAATAAAAAACATATATCCCTCAAATCTTGATTTCTATCTTCCATATATCATACCATGCTGCTTGAATGGTGTTCCTGTAAATTCTTTGTACAATGGCACACTCTTTTATAAAACAACCTGTACTTTGAAATTATATAAGGTTAACGTACCAGAGAACGAAATAGTGTACAAGAAAATTTAATTCATAGACACTACTTCAGTACAATGTACACCCTCAATACATTATATACACAGGCTTTCTTTCGTTGTGTACACCCTCGGCCTGTACTTGTGTACATCTCGTGTATATGCCCTGATGGAATTTTGTAAGCTAACTCATAATATGGTTGATAATCAGCTAACTCTTTTAAGACTATCTAATAAACTAACTAAACTCTGATGCAGAAGTAAGCCAGTTGTCGTTATAACGTTCAAAGCAAACAACAAACATTTATATTTGTATGCATGTTAAATGCCCATCGAGAGAAAATTAGCATTTTTGCTCAAGAAAATAAAAAATCTCTTTTCGCACAGAAACAAGACAAAAGAAAGAAAAACACTTGTTATTTCGTCAGTTACGTTTTGTCAGCAGCGGCTAGAGGTTCAGCTAGTGTAAGTTTTTTTTCATTTAAAATAAAAATGAGTAATTATTTAATCTATCAAATAATTTCAGGTTTGTTGTATGTCATGGTTAATGAAAAGTGAAACTACGGAAAACTCTGACGAAAGTTCTTTTGTTGGATGTAATTCTGGAATGTTACATTGACGAAGTGCATGAAAAAGTTTAAAAGCACTTTTGGTGCATTAAAAGGTAAGATAATTATCTGGCTTATCGAATTATTATACCCTTCAGCAAAATGTGAAAGGGTATATTAAGGTTTGTCATTCCGTGTGTACTATTTTCGATATCAATACGCGACCCCATAAAATATATATACTCTGGATCTTTATGAATAGCGATGACGATTGAGCGAGGTTCGTCTGTCTGTACGTGAAGTCGGGTTTTTCCAAGCCCCCAGAAGAGCTAGAGACTTCATTCTTTGACTGATAGATTGGAAATGAACCTATATAGAGTGGTATCAGAAAAATCGGAAGAACGGTTCCAGAGCTGGGAAGCTTACACCTATTTCTCGACGCAAAATTAACACCAAAAACCGATTATTTTTTGCTTATTTGAAAATTGAACCTATTTCATGCTTTTGGACTCCTCAATTGTCTATTTAAAACTAAAAAAAAAAATTTTCCATTCGGTATTTTGTGGTACATACAATAACTAAAACGTTTAAAAATTTCAAGCTTTTTTTTAATAAAACCGTTTTTGGTATTATGAAGATTTGCATCGATCAAAAAAAAAAAAATTTTATATATAAAGTTCCCATCCAGGGTTAGGAAATTTAAATTTTTTTGTACAATAAACTAACCAAAAATGAACTAACGTCGTTTTTTCCTGGTTAGAATTATTTTTTATTTCGGAAAAACAAAATTGGTTTCAAAAATTAAAAACAAAATCAAAATTTCGATTCCAAGGTTGGATACTGCAATATTTTGTTGTACATGAAAATAACGAAAGTGGTTACTAATTTGTAGTTTTTCTTAAATAAAACCGCTATATACATCATGAAGACTTCCACTGGTAAAAAATAATTTTAAAAAAATTAAATTTTCGCTTCCAGGGATCGGAAATTGAATATTTTCTTGGCACATTCTGTATTTCGTGGTACATATAATAACCAAAATGTTTAAAAATTTTAAGTTTTTCTTAAATAAAACCGTTTTATACATCAGGAAGATTTGCATAAATGGAAAAAAAAATTTAAAGTTAAAATTACTCATCCAAGGTTAGGAAATTTAAACTTTTCATACATTAACATAACCAAAAATGAACTAACTTCGTTTTTTCCTGCTTAAAATTATTTTCTATTCTGGCAAAACAAAATTGGTATCAAAAATTAAAAAAGAATCATAATTTCCATTCCAGGGTTAGATACCGCAATATTTTGTAGTACATGAAAGTGACAAAAATGGTTACAAATTTGTACTTTTTCTTAAATAAAACCACTTTATACATCATGAAGAGTTCCATTGAAAAAAATAATCTTAAAAAAATTAAATTCTCGCTTCCTGGGACCGGAAATTGATTTTTTTGGACATTCGGTATTTCGTGGTACATATAATAACTAAAATGTTTAAAAATTTCAAGTTTTTCTTAAATAAAACCGTTTTATACATCATGAAGATTTGCATTGATGAAAAAAATTTTCGCTTCCAGGGGTGGGAAATTGAAATTTCATATAAATCAAAGGGAAACTAACGCAGTTTTTTTTTATTAATTAAAACTATTTTGTAATTCAAGAAAAGCCAAAATTAATATCAAGTCTAAATTTCGATTCAAATATTTTGTATAACATGAAAGTTGCCAAAATATTTAAAAAGTTTTAGTTTTGTTGAAATAAAACAGCTCTATACATTGTGAAGACTTGTATTGGTAAAAAAAAATTGAAAAATTCGAATTTCGTTTCCAGGCGTGCGAAATTTCGAATATTTTTTTATATATAAAAGTAACCAAAATATGCAACTAAAGTTGTTTTTATTACGCTTATAAATTAGAAAGCCCGACGTACGTAGGTGAAGGCTATATAAGATTCGGCACAGCCGAATATAGCACTTTTTATCTAAAACGTGTATTATTGAACTCATTTTGTTTTCAGTTTAAAGTTCAGTGGCTTGAGAAAACTCTTGTTGGCTTCTTCAAGCGATTTTTGACGAACAGATCTTTTCAATTGTTGCTTAGGTTGTAATGATGAGAATTAATTATGTTCGGCAAAAATGTAGCCAAGAGTACGTTGAATATTTCTCGCTACAATTTTATGACGGAAATGTATTTATTCTCGGAGATTTTTTAAAATTTTTTCGGTTTTTCGATCATAACTTTTGGGAAATTTTTCATACACTATATTTGGAAAAATTGTAGCCACAGTGTACCAAAAACAGGTCATAAAGACTTCCTTATGAATAAAAATTAAAATTTTTAATTCAAATTTTATATAAAGTTTTCGGAGAATAATTTAATAAAGTCTTTGTTTAGGTATTTATTTCATATATAATAATTTTAAACTTTGTTCCGAGCTATCTGTGAACAATTTGCATCTGATCCATGAGCATTTTCGTGTCCATGCAATAGAAAAACGTTTTTGAAGGTCTGACTGTCGTCTTCTATGTTTAGTGAGCTTTTATCCAGGTTCCAGTAAGTTTTGTTCTTTTAAAAATTGTACACACTTTTCAGATTTCCGTTGTGATTGCTGCAACTTAGAAACAATGTCATCCAGTCGGTCTTCTGTAATGAAGATTGATGGGCGTGATGGTCCAAGATAATATAGAGAAACAATAAATAAAACTTTCATGAAGCAATCTGTTCCTAGTACTCAATTACCAAAAACAAGATCAACTTACGTTCCTACAAAATCTCTCCACAACAACCTCTTTGAAAATAATCAGGAGCCTGCTCCAGTTTCCAGCTTTAGAAGTGAAAAATGCGAAAATGTTTCTCTGTATGATCCTGGACCATCACGCGCACCAAACTTAATTATGAAACTCCGACTGGATTACATTGTTTGTAAGGTGCAGCCTATCACAACGGAAATCTGAAGATCTTGTACAGTTTTTAAAAGAATACAACTTACAGGAGCCTGGGTCAAAGGTCACAATATATAGAAGACGACAGTCAGACCTTCAAAAATGTTGTAATGTTGATAACTCAAAAACGTTTTCCTATTGCAAGGACACGAAAATGCTCATGGATCAGATGAAAATTGCGTACGATCTTTTACAACTGGCGGCTGCTCACAGACAGCTCGAAACAAAGATTAAAATTAATATATAAGAAATAAATACCGAAACAAAGACTTTATTACATTATTCTCCAAAAAATGTATATAAAATTAAAAAATTGGAGTTAAAAATGTAAATTTTTAGTCATAAGGAAATTTTTATGACCTGTTTTTGGTATCTAGACACGTTCAGATAATATTGCAATGTTCACAAAAGTTGTTCAGCTTTATCGTGGGTACAATTTTTCAAATATAGTGTATGAAAAATCAGGATTTCCTTAAAGTTATGGTCGAAAACCCGAAAAACAAAATTTTTTGTTCTTTAAATTTTTTGAAAAATCTCTGAGATAAAAAACATTTCTTTCATAAAATTTTAGCAAGAAATATTCAACGTACTCTTGGCTATATTTTTGCCGCATATAGTTAAGCGATATTTTTAAGTACTGATTAGCTATTTGGTGAAAACTAATGACACCTTTTTTTGGTCATCATGCCAATATTGGGAAACTTTGGAGGCCCATAAAAAGAAACCGGTCTCCAACTTGACCAAACTGAGTATAGGGCTTTACTACATTTTGATAGCAGAATCGAGCCCATATGGTCACGCTTTCGCACTTTTCAAAAGGTCTTCATTTGTCGCATTGTGTTATTTAAAGAAAAAAGTTTAAAAAATTTTGGTTTCTAACAGTCTAATTAAATATGTATGTTAAGCTTACATAATTTCAAAGTATTGGTTGTTCTACAAAACAGTGAGCCATTTAATAAAAAACATATATCCCTCAAAACTTGATTTCTATCTTCCATATATCATACCATGCTGCTTGAATGGTGTTCCTGTAAATTCTTTGTACAATGGCACACTCTTTTATAAAACAACCTGTACTTTGAAATTATATAAGGTTAACGTACCAGAGAACGAAATAGTGTAGAAGAAAATTTAATTCATAGACACTACTTCAGTACAATGTACACCCTCAATACATTATATATACAGGCTTTCTTTCGTTGTGTACACCCTCGGCCTGTACTTGTGTACATCTCGTGTATATGCCCTGATGGAATTTTGTAAGCTAACTCATAATATGGTTGATAATCAGCTAACTCTTTTAAGACTATCTAATAAACTAACTAAACTCTGATGCAGAAGTAAGCCAGTTGTCGTTATAACGTTCAAAGCAAACAACAAACATTTATATTTGTATGCATGTTAAATGCCCATCGAGAGAAAATTAGCATTTTTGCTCAAGAAAATAAAAAATCTCTTTTCGCACAGAAACAAGACAAAAGAAAGAAAAACACTTGTTATTTCGTCAGTTACGTTTTGTCAGCAGCGGCTAGAGGTTCAGCTAGTGTAAGTTTTTTTTCATTTAAAATAAAAATGAGTAATTATTTAATCTATCAAATAATTTCAGGTTTGTTGTATGTCATGGTTAATGAAAAGTGAAACTACGGAAAACTCTGACGAAAGTTCTTTTGTTGGATGTAATTCTGGAATGTTACATTGACGGAGTGCATGAAAAAGTTTAAAAGCACTTTTGGTGCATTAAAAGGTAAGATAATTATCTGGCTTATCGAATTATTATACCCTTCAGCAAAATGTGAAAGGGTATATTAAGGTTTGTCATTCCGTGTGTACTATTTTCGATATCAATACGCGACCCCATAAAATATATATACTCTGGATCTTTATGAATAGCGATGACGGTTGAGCGAGGTTCGTCTTTCTGTACGTGAAATCGGGTTTTTCCAAGCCCCCAGAAGAGCTAGAGACTTCATTCTTTGACTGATAGATTGGAAATGAACCTAAATAGAGTGGTATCAGAAAAATCGGAAGAACGGTTCCAGAGCTGGGAAGCTTACACCTATTTCTCGACGCAAAATTAACACCAAAAACCGATTATTTTTTGCTTATTTGAAAATTGAACCTATTTCATGCTTTTGGACTCCTCAATTGTCTATTTAAAACTAAAAAAAAAAATTTTCCATTCGGTATTTTGTGGTACATACAATAACTAAAACGTTTAAAAATTTCAAGCTTTTTTTTAATAAAACCGTTTTTGGTATTATGAAGATTTGCATCGATCAAAAAAAAAAAAAATTTTATATATAAAGTTCCCATCCAGGGTTAGGAAATTTAAATTTTTTTGTACAATAAACTAACCAAAAATGAACTAACGTCGTTTTTTCCTGGTTAGAATTATTTTTTATTTCGGAAAAACAAAATTGGTTTCAAAAATTAAAAACAAAATCAAAATTTCGATTCCAAGGTTGGATACTGCAATATTTTGTTGTACATGAAAATAACGAAAGTGGTTACTAATTTGTAGTTTTTCTTAAATAAAACCGCTATATACATCATGAAGACTTCCACTGGTAAAAAATAATTTTAAAAAAATTAAATTTTCGCTTCCAGGGATCGGAAATTTAATATTTTCTTGGCACATTCTGTATTTCGTGGTACATATAATAACCAAAATGTTTAAAAATTTTAAGTTTCTCTTAAATAAAACCGTTTTATACATCAGGAAGATTTGCATAAATGGAAAAAAAAATTTAAAGTTAAAATTACTCATCCAAGGTTAGGAAATTTAAACTTTTCATACATTAACATAACCAAAAATGAACTAACTTCGTTTTTTCCTGCTTAAAATTATTTTCTATTCTGGCAAAACAAAATTGGTATCAAAAATTAAAAAAGAATCATAATTTCCATTCCAGGGTTAGATACCGCAATATTTTGTAGTACATGAAAGTGACAAAAATGGTTACAAATTTGTACTTTTTCTTAAATAAAACCACTTTATACATCATGAAGAGTTCCATTGAAAAAAATAATCTTAAAAAAATTAAATTCTCGCTTCCTGGGACCGGAAATTGATTTTTTTGGACATTCGGTATTTCGTGGTACATATAATAACTAAAATGTTTAAAAATTTCAAGTTTTTCTTAAATAAAACCGTTTTATACATCATGAAGATTTGCATTGATGAAAAAAATTTTCGCTTCCAGGGGTGGGAAATTGAAATTTCATATAAATCAAAGGGAAACTAACGCAGTTTTTTTTTATTAATTAAAACTATTTTGTAATTCAAGAAAAGCCAAAATTAATATCAAGTCTAAATTTCGATTCAAATATTTTGTATAACATGAAAGTTGCCAAAATATTTAAAAAGTTTTAGTTTTGTTGAAATAAAACAGCTCTATACATTGTGAAGACTTGTATTGGTAAAAAAAATTGAAAAATTCGAATTTCGTTTCCAGGCGTGCGAAATTTCGAATATTTTTTTATATATAAAAGTAACCAAAATATGCAACTAAAGTTGTTTTTATTACGCTTATAAATTAGAAAGCCCGACGTACGTAGGTGAAGGCTATATAAGATTCGGCACAGCCGAATATAGCACTTTTTATCTAAAACGTGTATTATTGAACTCATTTTGTTTTCAGTTTAAAGTTCAGTGGCTTGAGAAAACTCTTGTTGGCTTCTTCAAGCGATTTTTGACGAACAGATCTTTTCAATTGTTGCTTAGGTTGTAATGATGAGAATTAATTATGTTCGGCAAAAATGTAGCCAAGAGTACGTTGAATATTTCTCGCTACAATTTTATGACGGAAATGTATTTATTCTCGGAGATTTTTTAAAATTTTTTCGGTTTTTCGATCATAACTTTTGGGAAATTTTTCATACACTATATTTGGAAAAATTGTAGCCACAGTGTACCAAAAACAGGTCATAAAGACTTCCTTATGAATAAAAATTAAAATTTTTAATTCAAATTTTATATAAAGTTTTCGGAGAATAATTTAATAAAGTCTTTGTTTAGGTATTTATTTCATATATAATAATTTTAAACTTTGTTCCGAGCTATCTGTGAACAATTTGCATCTGATCCATGAGCATTTTCGTGTCCATGCAATAGAAAAACGTTTTTGAAGGTCTGACTGTCGTCTTCTATGTTTAGTGAGCTTTTATCCAGGTTCCAGTAAGTTTTGTTCTTTTAAAAATTGTACACACTTTTCAGATTTCCGTTGTGAATGCTGCAACTTAGAAACAATGTCATCCAGTCGGTCTTCTGTAATGAAGATTGATGGGCGTGATGGTCCAAGATAATATAGAGAAACAATAAATAAAACTTTCATGAAGCAATCTGTTCCTAGTACTCAATTACCAAAAACAAGATCAACTTACGTTCCGACAAAATCTCTCCACAACAACCTCTTTGAAAATAATCCGGAGCCTGCTCCAGTTTCCAGCTTTAGAAGTGCAAAATGCGAAAATGTTTCTCTGTATGATCCTGGACCATCACGCGCACCAAACTTAATTATGGAACTCCGACTGGATTACATTGTTTGTAAGGTGCAGCCTATCACAACGGAAATCTGAAGATCTTGTACAGTTTTTAAAAGAATACAACTTACAGGAGCCTGGGTCAAAGGTCACAATATATAGAAGACGACAGTCAGACCTTCAAAAATGTTGTAATGTTGATAACTCAAAAACGTTTTCCTATTGCAAGGACACGAAAATGCTCATGGATCAGATGAAAATTGCGTACGATCTTTTACAACTGGCGGCTGCTCACAGACAGCTCGAAACAAAGATTAAAATTAATATATAAGAAATAAATACCGAAACAAAGACTTTATTACATTATTCTCCAAAAAATGTATATAAAATTAAAAAATTGGAGTTAAAAATTTAAATTTTTAGTCATAAGGAAATTTTTATGACCTGTTTTTGGTATCTAGACACGTTCAGATAATATTGCAATGTTCACAAAAGTTGTTCAGCTTTATCGTGGGTACAATTTTTCAAATATAGTGTATGAAAAATCAGGATTTCCTTAAAGTTATGGTCGAAAACCCGAAAAACAAAATTTTTTGTTCTTTAAATTTTTTGAAAAATCTCTGAGATAAAAAACATTTCTTTCATAAAATTTTAGCAAGAAATATTCAACGTACTCTTGGCTATATTTTTGCCGCATATAGTTAAGCGATATTTTTAAGTACTGATTAGCTATTTGGTGAAAACTAATGACACCTTTTTTTGGTCATCATGCCAATATTGGGAAACTTTGGAGGCCCATAAAAAGAAACCGGTCTCCAACTTGACCAAACTGAGTATAGGGCTTTACTACATTTTGATAGCAGAATCGAGCCCATATGGTCACGCTTTCGCACTTTTCAAAAGGTCTTCATTTGTCGCATTGTGTTATTTAAAGAAAAAAGTTTAAAAAATTTTGGTTTCTAACAGTCTAATTAAATATGTATGTTAAGCTTACATAATTTCAAAGTATTGGTTGTTCTACAAAACAGTGAGCCATTTAATAAAAAACATATATCCCTCAAAACTTGATTTCTATCTTCCATATATCATACCATGCTGCTTGAATGGTGTTCCTGTAAATTCTTTGTACAATGGCACACTCTTTTATAAAACAACCTGTACTTTGAAATTATATAAGGTTAACGTACCAGAGAACGAAATAGTGTAGAAGAAAATTTAATTCATAGACACTACTTCAGTACAATGTACACCCTCAATACATTATATATACAGGCTTTCTTTCGTTGTGTACACCCTCGGCCTGTACTTGTGTACATCTCGTGTATATGCCCTGATGGAATTTTGTAAGCTAACTCATAATATGGTTGATAATCAGCTAACTCTTTTAAGACTATCTAATAAACTAACTAAACTCTGATGCAGAAGTAAGCCAGTTGTCGTTATAACGTTCAAAGCAAACAACAAACATTTATATTTGTATGCATGTTAAATGCCCATCGAGAGAAAATTAGCATTTTTGCTCAAGAAAATAAAAAATCTCTTTTCGCACAGAAACAAGACAAAAGAAAGAAAAACACTTGTTATTTCGTCAGTTACGTTTTGTCAGCAGCGGCTAGAGGTTCAGCTAGTGTAAGTTTTTTTTCATTTAAAATAAAAATGAGTAATTATTTAATCTATCAAATAATTTCAGGTTTGTTGTATGTCATGGTTAATGAAAAGTGAAACTACGGAAAACTCTGACGAAAGTTCTTTTGTTGGATGTAATTCTGGAATGTTACATTGACGGAGTGCATGAAAAAGTTTAAAAGCACTTTTGGTGCATTAAAAGGTAAGATAATTATCTGGCTTATCGAATTATTATACCCTTCAGCAAAATGTGAAAGGGTATATTAAGGTTTGTCATTCCGTGTGTACTATTTTCGATATCAATACGCGACCCCATAAAATATATATACTCTGGATCTTTATGAATAGCGATGACGATTGAGCGAGGTTCGTCTTTCTGTACGTGAAATCGGGTTTTTCCAAGCCCCCAGAAGAGCTAGAGACTTCATTCTTTGACTGATAGATTGGAAATGAACCTAAATAGAGTGGTATCAGAAAAATCGGAAGAACGGTTCCAGAGCTGGGAAGCTTACACCTATTTCTCGACGCAAAATTAACACCAAAAACCGATTATTTTTTGCTTATTTGAAAATTGAACCTATTTCATGCTTTTGGACTCCTCAATTGTCTATTTAAAACTAAAAAAAAAAATTTTCCATTCGGTATTTTGTGGTACATACAATAACTAAAACGTTTAAAAATTTCAAGCTTTTTTTTAATAAAACCGTTTTTGGTATTATGAAGATTTGCATCGATCAAAAAAAAAAAAAATTTTATATATAAAGTTCCCATCCAGGGTTAGGAAATTTAAATTTTTTTGTACAATAAACTAACCAAAAATGAACTAACGTCGTTTTTTCCTGGTTAGAATTATTTTTTATTTCGGAAAAACAAAATTGGTTTCAAAAATTAAAAACAAAATCAAAATTTCGATTCCAAGGTTGGATACTGCAATATTTTGTTGTACATGAAAATAACGAAAGTGGTTACTAATTTGTAGTTTTTCTTAAATAAAACCGCTATATACATCATGAAGACTTCCACTGGTAAAAAATAATTTTAAAAAAATTAAATTTTCGCTTCCAGGGATCGGAAATTTAATATTTTCTTGGCACATTCTGTATTTCGTGGTACATATAATAACCAAAATGTTTAAAAATTTTAAGTTTCTCTTAAATAAAACCGTTTTATACATCAGGAAGATTTGCATAAATGGAAAAAAAAATTTAAAGTTAAAATTACTCATCCAAGGTTAGGAAATTTAAACTTTTCATACATTAACATAACCAAAAATGAACTAACTTCGTTTTTTCCTGCTTAAAATTATTTTCTATTCTGGCAAAACAAAATTGGTATCAAAAATTAAAAAAGAATCATAATTTCCATTCCAGGGTTAGATACCGCAATATTTTGTAGTACATGAAAGTGACAAAAATGGTTACAAATTTGTACTTTTTCTTAAATAAAACCACTTTATACATCATGAAGAGTTCCATTGAAAAAAATAATCTTAAAAAAATTAAATTCTCGCTTCCTGGGACCGGAAATTGATTTTTTTGGACATTCGGTATTTCGTGGTACATATAATAACTAAAATGTTTAAAAATTTCAAGTTTTTCTTAAATAAAACCGTTTTATACATCATGAAGATTTGCATTGATGAAAAAAATTTTCGCTTCCAGGGGTGGGAAATTGAAATTTCATATAAATCAAAGGGAAACTAACGCAGTTTTTTTTTATTAATTAAAACTATTTTGTAATTCAAGAAAAGCCAAAATTAATATCAAGTCTAAATTTCGATTCAAATATTTTGTATAACAAGAAAGTTGCCAAAATATTTAAAAAGTTTTAGTTTTGTTGAAATAAAACAGCTCTATACATTGTGAAGACTTGTATTGGTAAAAAAAATTGAAAAATTCGAATTTCGTTTCCAGGCGTGCGAAATTTCGAATATTTTTTTATATATAAAAGTAACCAAAATATGCAACTAAAGTTGTTTTTATTACGCTTATAAATTAGAAAGCCCGACGTACGTAGGTGAAGGCTATATAAGATTCGGCACAGCCGAATATAGCACTTTTTATCTAAAACGTGTATTATTGAACTCATTTTGTTTTCAGTTTAAAGTTCAGTGGCTTGAGAAAACTCTTGTTGGCTTCTTCAAGCGATTTTTGACGAACAGATCTTTTCAATTGTTGCTTAGGTTGTAATGATGAGAATTAATTATGTTCGGCAAAAATGTAGCCAAGAGTACGTTGAATATTTCTCGCTACAATTTTATGACGGAAATGTATTTATTCTCGGAGATTTTTTAAAATTTTTTCGGTTTTTCGATCATAACTTTTGGGAAATTTTTCATACACTATATTTGGAAAAATTGTAGCCACAGTGTACCAAAAACAGGTCATAAAGACTTCCTTATGAATAAAAATTAAAATTTTTAATTCAAATTTTATATAAAGTTTTCGGAGAATAATTTAATAAAGTCTTTGTTTAGGTATTTATTTCATATATAATAATTTTAAACTTTGTTCCGAGCTATCTGTGAACAATTTGCATCTGATCCATGAGCATTTTCGTGTCCATGCAATAGAAAAACGTTTTTGAAGGTCTGACTGTCGTCTTCTATGTTTAGTGAGCTTTTATCCAGGTTCCAGTAAGTTTTGTTCTTTTAAAAATTGTACACACTTTTCAGATTTCCGTTGTGAATGCTGCAACTTAGAAACAATGTCATCCAGTCGGTCTTCTGTAATGAAGATTGATGGGCGTGATGGTCCAAGATAATATAGAGAAACAATAAATAAAACTTTCATGAAGCAATCTGTTCCTAGTACTCAATTACCAAAAACAAGATCAACTTACGTTCCGACAAAATCTCTCCACAACAACCTCTTTGAAAATAATCAGGAGCCTGCTCCAGTTTCCAGCTTTAGAAGTGCAAAATGCGAAAATGTTTCTCTGTATGATCCTGGACCATCACGCGCACCAAACTTAATTATGGAACTCCGACTGGATTACATTGTTTGTAAGGTGCAGCCTATCACAACGGAAATCTGAAGATCTTGTACAGTTTTTAAAAGAATACAACTTACAGGAGCCTGGGTCAAAGGTCACAATATATAGAAGACGACAGTCAGACCTTCAAAAATGTTGTAATGTTGATAACTCAAAAACGTTTTCCTATTGCAAGGACACGAAAATGCTCATGGATCAGATGAAAATTGCGTACGATCTTTTACAACTGGCGGCTGCTCACAGACAGCTCGAAACAAAGATTAAAATTAATATATAAGAAATAAATACCGAAACAAAGACTTTATTACATTATTCTCCAAAAAATGTATATAAAATTAAAAAATTGGAGTTAAAAATTTAAATTTTTAGTCATAAGGAAATTTTTATGACCTGTTTTTGGTATCTAGACACGTTCAGATAATATTGCAATGTTCACAAAAGTTGTTCAGCTTTATCGTGGGTACAATTTTTCAAATATAGTGTATGAAAAATCAGGATTTCCTTAAAGTTATGGTCGAAAACCCGAAAAACAAAATTTTTTGTTCTTTAAATTTTTTGAAAAATCTCTGAGATAAAAAACATTTCTTTCATAAAATTTTAGCAAGAAATATTCAACGTACTCTTGGCTATATTTTTGCCGCATATAGTTAAGCGATATTTTTAAGTACTGATTAGCTATTTGGTGAAAACTAATGACACCTTTTTTTGGTCATCATGCCAATATTGGGAAACTTTGGAGGCCCATAAAAAGAAACCGGTCTCCAACTTGACCAAACTGAGTATAGGGCTTTACTACATTTTGATAGCAGAATCGAGCCCATATGGTCACGCTTTCGCACTTTTCAAAAGGTCTTCATTTGTCGCATTGTGTTATTTAAAGAAAAAAGTTTAAAAAATTTTGGTTTCTAACAGTCTAATTAAATATGTATGTTAAGCTTACATAATTTCAAAGTATTGGTTGTTCTACAAAACAGTGAGCCATTTAATAAAAAACATATATCCCTCAAAACTTGATTTCTATCTTCCATATATCATACCATGCTGCTTGAATGGTGTTCCTGTAAATTCTTTGTACAATGGCACACTCTTTTATAAAACAACCTGTACTTTGAAATTATATAAGGTTAACGTACCAGAGAACGAAATAGTGTAGAAGAAAATTTAATTCATAGACACTACTTCAGTACAATGTACACCCTCAATACATTATATATACAGGCTTTCTTTCGTTGTGTACACCCTCGGCCTGTACTTGTGTACATCTCGTGTATATGCCCTGATGGAATTTTGTAAGCTAACTCATAATATGGTTGATAATCAGCTAACTCTTTTAAGACTATCTAATAAACTAACTAAACTCTGATGCAGAAGTAAGCCAGTTGTCGTTATAACGTTCAAAGCAAACAACAAACATTTATATTTGTATGCATGTTAAATGCCCATCGAGAGAAAATTAGCATTTTTGCTCAAGAAAATAAAAAATCTCTTTTCGCACAGAAACAAGACAAAAGAAAGAAAAACACTTGTTATTTCGTCAGTTACGTTTTGTCAGCAGCGGCTAGAGGTTCAGCTAGTGTAAGTTTTTTTTCATTTAAAATAAAAATGAGTAATTATTTAATCTATCAAATAATTTCAGGTTTGTTGTATGTCATGGTTAATGAAAAGTGAAACTACGGAAAACTCTGACGAAAGTTCTTTTGTTGGATGTAATTCTGGAATGTTACATTGACGGAGTGCATGAAAAAGTTTAAAAGCACTTTTGGTGCATTAAAAGGTAAGATAATTATCTGGCTTATCGAATTATTATACCCTTCAGCAAAATGTGAAAGGGTATATTAAGGTTTGTCATTCCGTGTGTACTATTTTCGATATCAATACGCGACCCCATAAAATATATATACTCTGGATCTTTATGAATAGCGATGACGATTGAGCGAGGTTCGTCTTTCTGTACGTGAAATCGGGTTTTTCCAAGCCCCCAGAAGAGCTAGAGACTTCATTCTTTGACTGATAGATTGGAAATGAACCTAAATAGAGTGGTATCAGAAAAATCGGAAGAACGGTTCCAGAGCTGGGAAGCTTACACCTATTTCTCGACGCAAAATTAACACCAAAAACCGATTATTTTTTGCTTATTTGAAAATTGAACCTATTTCATGCTTTTGGACTCCTCAATTGTCTATTTAAAACTAAAAAAAAAAATTTTCCATTCGGTATTTTGTGGTACATACAATAACTAAAACGTTTAAAAATTTCAAGCTTTTTTTTAATAAAACCGTTTTTGGTATTATGAAGATTTGCATCGATCAAAAAAAAAAAAATTTTATATATAAAGTTCCCATCCAGGGTTAGGAAATTTAAATTTTTTTGTACAATAAACTAACCAAAAATGAACTAACGTCGTTTTTTCCTGGTTAGAATTATTTTTTATTTCGGAAAAACAAAATTGGTTTCAAAAATTAAAAACAAAATCAAAATTTCGATTCCAAGGTTGGATACTGCAATATTTTGTTGTACATGAAAATAACGAAAGTGGTTACTAATTTGTAGTTTTTCTTAAATAAAACCGCTATATACATCATGAAGACTTCCACTGGTAAAAAATAATTTTAAAAAAATTAAATTTTCGCTTCCAGGGATCGGAAATTGAATATTTTCTTGGCACATTCTGTATTTCGTGGTACATATAATAACCAAAATGTTTAAAAATCTTAAGTTTTTCTTAAATAAAACCGTTTTATACATCAGGAAGATTTGCATAAATGGAAAAAAAAATTTAAAGTTAAAATTACTCATCCAAGGTTAGGAAATTTAAACTTTTCATACATTAACATAACCAAAAATGAACTAACTTCGTTTTTTCCTGCTTAAAATTATTTTCTATTCTGGCAAAACAAAATTGGTATCAAAAATTAAAAAAGAATCATAATTTCCATTCCAGGGTTAGATACCGCAATATTTTGTAGTACATGAAAGTGACAAAAATGGTTACAAATTTGTACTTATTCTTAAATAAAACCACTTTATACATCATGAAGAGTTCCATTGAAAAAAATAATCTTAAAAAAATTAAATTCTCGCTTCCTGGGACCGGAAATTGATTTTTTTGGACATTCGGTATTTCGTGGTACATATAATAACTAAAATGTTTAAAAATTTCAAGTTTTTCTTAAATAAAACCGTTTTATACATCATGAAGATTTGCATTGATGAAAAAAATTTTCGCTTCCAGGGGTGGGAAATTGAAATTTCATATAAATCAAAGGGAAACTAACGCAGTTTTTTTTTTATTAATTAAAACTATTTTGTAATTCAAGAAAAGCCATAATTAATATCAAGTCTAAATTTCGATTCAAATATTTTGTATAACATGAAAGTTGCCAAAATATTTAAAAAGTTTTAGTTTTGTTGAAATAAAACAGCTCTATACATTGTGAAGTCTTGTATTGGTAAAAAAAAATTGAAAAATTCGAATTTCGTTTCCAGGCGTGCGAAATTTCGAATATTTTTTTATATATAAAAGTAACCAAAATATGCAACTAAAGTTGTTTTTATTACGCTTATAAATTAGAAAGCCCGACGTACGTAGGTGAAGGCTATATAAGATTCGGCACAGCCGAATATAGCACTTTTTATCTAAAACGTGTATTATTGAACTCATTTTGTTTTCAGTTTAAAGTTCAGTGGCTTGAGAAAACTCTTGTTGGCTTCTTCAAGCGATTTTTGACGAACAGATCTTTTCAATTGTTGCTTAGGTTGTAATGATGAGAATTAATTATGTTCGGCAAAAATGTAGCCAAGAGTACGTTGAATATTTCTCGCTACAATTTTATGACGGAAATGTATTTATTCTCGGAGATTTTTTAAAATTTTTTCGGTTTTTCGATCATAACTTTTGGGAAATTTTTCATACACTATATTTGGAAAAATTGTAGCCACAGTGTACCAAAAACAGGTCATAAAGACTTCCTTATGAATAAAAATTAAAATTTTTAATTCAAATTTTATATAAAGTTTTCGGAGAATAATTTAATAAAGTCTTTGTTTAGGTATTTATTTCATATATAATAATTTTAAACTTTGTTCCGAGCTATCTGTGAACAATTTGCATCTGATCCATGAGCATTTTCGTGTCCATGCAATAGAAAAACGTTTTTGAAGGTCTGACTGTCGTCTTCTATGTTTAGTGAGCTTTTATCCAGGTTCCAGTAAGTTTTGTTCTTTTAAAAATTGTACACACTTTTCAGATTTCCGTTGTGAATGCTGCAACTTAGAAACAATGTCATCCAGTCGGTCTTCTGTAATGAAGATTGATGGGCGTGATGGTCCAAGATAATATAGAGAAACAATAAATAAAACTTTCATGAAGCAATCTGTTCCTAGTACTCAATTACCAAAAACAAGATCAACTTACGTTCCGACAAAATCTCTCCACAACAACCTCTTTGAAAATAATCAGGAGCCTGCTCCAGTTTCCAGCTTTAGAAGTGCAAAATGCGAAAATGTTTCTCTGTATGATCCTGGACCATCACGCGCACCAAACTTAATTATGGAACTCCGACTGGATTACATTGTTTGTAAGGTGCAGCCTATCACAACGGAAATCTGAAGATCTTGTACAGTTTTTAAAAGAATACAACTTACAGGAGCCTGGGTCAAAGGTCACAATATATAGAAGACGACAGTCAGACCTTCAAAAATGTTGTAATGTTGATAACTCAAAAACGTTTTCCTATTGCAAGGACACGAAAATGCTCATGGATCAGATGAAAATTGCGTACGATCTTTTACAACTGGCGGCTGCTCACAGACAGCTCGAAACAAAGATTAAAATTAATATATAAGAAATAAATACCGAAACAAAGACTTTATTACATTATTCTCCAAAAAATGTATATAAAATTAAAAAATTGGAGTTAAAAATTTAAATTTTTAGTCATAAGGAAATTTTTATGACCTGTTTTTGGTATCTAGACACGTTCAGATAATATTGCAATGTTCACAAAAGTTGTTCAGCTTTATCGTGGGTACAATTTTTCAAATATAGTGTATGAAAAATCAGGATTTCCTTAAAGTTATGGTCGAAAACCCGAAAAACAAAATTTTTTGTTCTTTAAATTTTTTGAAAAATCTCTGAGATAAAAAACATTTCTTTCATAAAATTTTAGCAAGAAATATTCAACGTACTCTTGGCTATATTTTTGCCGCATATAGTTAAGCGATATTTTTAAGTACTGATTAGCTATTTGGTGAAAACTAATGACACCTTTTTTTGGTCATCATGCCAATATTGGGAAACTTTGGAGGCCCATAAAAAGAAACCGGTCTCCAACTTGACCAAACTGAGTATAGGGCTTTACTACATTTTGATAGCAGAATCGAGCCCATATGGTCACGCTTTCGCACTTTTCAAAAGGTCTTCATTTGTCGCATTGTGTTATTTAAAGAAAAAAGTTTAAAAAATTTTGGTTTCTAACAGTCTAATTAAATATGTATGTTAAGCTTACATAATTTCAAAGTATTGGTTGTTCTACAAAACAGTGAGCCATTTAATAAAAAACATATATCCCTCAAAACTTGATTTCTATCTTCCATATATCATACCATGCTGCTTGAATGGTGTTCCTGTAAATTCTTTGTACAATGGCACACTCTTTTATAAAACAACCTGTACTTTGAAATTATATAAGGTTAACGTACCAGAGAACGAAATAGTGTACAAGAAAATTTAATTCATAGACACTACTTCAGTACAATGTACACCCTCAATACATTATATATACAGGCTTTCTTTCGTTGTGTACACCCTCGGCCTGTACTTGTGTACATCTCGTGTATATGCCCTGATGGAATTTTGTAAGCTAACTCATAATATGGTTGATAATTAGCTAACTCTTTTAAGACTATCTAATAAACTAACTAAACTCTGATGCAGAAGTAAGCCAGTTGTCGTTATAACGTTCAAAGCAAACAACAAACATTTATATTTGTATGCATGTTAAATGCCCATCGAGAGAAAATTAGCATTTTTGCTCAAGAAAATAAAAAAATCTCTTTTCGCACAGAAACAAGACAAAAGAAAGAAAAACACTTGTTATTTCGTCAGTTACGTTTTGTCAGCAGCGGCTAGAGGTTCAGCTAGTGTAAGTTTTTTTTCATTTAAAATAAAAATGAGTAATTATTTAATCTATCAAATAATTTCAGGTTTGTTGTATGTCATGGTTAATGAAAAGTGAAACTACGGAAAACTCTGACGAAAGTTCTTTTGTTGGATGTAATTCTGGAATGTTACATTGACGGAGTACATGAAAAAGTTTAAAAGCACTTTTGGTGCATTAAAAGGTAAGATAATTATCTGGCTTATCGAATTGTTATACCCTTCAGCAAAATGTGAAAGGGTATATTTAGGTTTGTCCTTCCGTGTGTAATATTTTCGATATCAATATGCGACCCCACAAAGTATATATATTCTGGATCTTTATGACTAGCGATGACGATTGAGCGAGGTCCGTCTGTCTGTACGTAAAATCGGGTTTTTCCAAGCCCCCAGAAGAGCTGGAGACTTCATTCTTGGACTGATAGATTGGAAATGAACCTAAATAGAGTGGTATCAGAAGGACGGTTCCAGAGCTGGGAAGTTTACACCTATTTCTCGACGCAAAATTAACACCAAAAACCGATTATTTTTTTGCTTATTTGAAAATTGAACCTATATCATGCTTTGGGACTCCTCAATTGTCTATTTAAAACTAAAAGCTAAAATTTCTCATCCAAGGTTAGGAAATTTAAGCTTTTCATACATTAATATAACGAAAAATTAACTAACTTCGTCTTTTCCTGGTTAAAACTATTTTCTATTCTGACAAAGCAAAATTGGTACAAAAATTAAAAAAGAATCATAATTTCCACTAATTTATATCATAAACATTTTAGTTACCAATCAATCAATATGCGCTTAATAAAACAAGAAACTGATTGTTGTAAGAAACGCAGATGAAACGCAAGAAAATAAACAAAAGATTGTACATAATACAATCAAATTGTGGAAAAACTAATGTGATGATTAGTTTAATTTAGAAAGTCCTAATATTCTTGCCTTTACAAATATTTACATTTGTTCTAAATGATTATATCAACCAAAGTATATTTATCTAAAGACATTAGTTAATCCAATAAAAGAGATACATCTGTTTACGTTTTCAGAAAATGAAAAAGTTCTAAGTCCGACTGAAGCAAAACCACATTCTATAATTATATTCGATGATGTCATTTGTGAAAAACAGAATACTATAAAAGATTACTTTTGTATGGGGAGACACAAGCATAGTGATTGTTTTTATCTGTGTCAAACATATACAAAAATTCCCAAGATTCTAATACGTGACAATGCAAATATGATTATAATATTTAAACAAGGTGAAATGAACTTAAGGCATATATATAATGATCATGTTATTTGTGATATATTGTTTAAGGAGTTAACAAAGGGTTGTGGGGAGTGTTGGAGATATAAATATGGATTTGCAGTTGTAAGCAAGGATAATGCTAAAAGCAAAGGAAGATATAGAAAAGGTTTTGACGAATTTATACAGATATAGCGTAGATTGCAACTATATGCAGTGCAGATATAATGCAGACCGTAATCAGATATAAAGCAGATCGTAATGAGACACAAACCAGACCATAACCATGTATAAACCAGATACAAACCAGGTCATAACCAGATATAAACCATATACAAACCAGATACAGATCAGATATAAAGCAGGTTGTAACCAGATACAGATCAGATATAAAGCAGGTTGTAACCAGATACAGATCAGATATAAAGCAGGTTATAACCAGATACATATCAAATATAAAGCAGGTTGTAACCAGATACAGGTCATATATAAAGAAGGTTGTAACCAGATACAGATCAGATATAAAGGGGGTTGTAACCAGATACAGATCAGATATAAAGAAGATCGTCATCAGATACATAACAGATTAAAAAGAATAACAAATTGTTAAAAGATATTATTCAGACAAGAAAAATATTAAAGGAAAAATTTAAAAAATTAAATTAAATGAAGTAGATAAAAATAATTAATTAGAAAATTCATTTAAACCCATAACTATACCTTTGAATGTGATAAGTGAAAAAATTGCTGAATATCAATCAGAAATTTTGTTGAAAGATAAGATGAAATCTAAACGCAAGTTAAAAGAGGAAAAAAATGATAATGATGATGATCGATCAGATAATTTTCAATCAGAACACAATCAACCTAATGAAGATAAAACAGATCCAACGCTTACACCACTATCAGATGATAATAGTTTCAATGAAAGTTCTGATAGTTATGATGATAGTGAAGTTATTGAATATGATAATAATAATAATACAAATCTACACTTGAAAAAATTATTAAATTGCTTCTAAATAATAATTAAATAGATAAAGTTTATGGCTTCAACATAGATGAAAGAGGAAATTGGCGATATACAAATAAGGAACTAAAATTTAATGATGACAACTATTTTCAATTAGTAAGTACAAAGTGGAATATGACACCAGGATTATTTCAATTAATATTTCATTCAAAACCTTTAAATTACACTGAAAAATTTTCAAGCTGAAGGTCAAACAAAAGGTTGAAATTCATATAAATATCAATATGTAATTAAACCGTTAATTAATACAATATTAACAAAGGGCAACTATATATATAGGGATAATCCAAATGAATTAGTTAACAGACTACGTTTACTTCTTTCATCAGAGGGTGCTGGTCATAATAATCATAAAAACGAAATAATCACCCTTATCGTGAATAATTTTTCTCTTTTCACGTATTTGCAATCATGAATAACTCCCATGAAAAAAATAATTTGGTGTAATTCAGTCGAGTGTAATAACGTGGAAAAAATGTTTGTCATAAAAATTTTGAATAATTTTTTCCCTCGGAATTTTTTCCCTTCTCCCTTTGATATTTTCACTTAATTTTAGCTAGGGAATTGAACACATCAACATGTAAGTACTAATTTCTTTTAATTATTTATTTAATTTTTACATGTATAAAACTTTTGAAAAACTATTCAGGACAAGATACGTGAATAAAGTGCAAAGTGATATAATGCTAAATAAAATGCAAAATAACATATCTATTGCTTGTGGGTTTGGGAAACTTTCAAAAGAAGTAGTATCAAAATTTTGGAAGTCTCTTACGGAGGAGTTAAACACGGCAGGCCCTCCAATTAAGAATGTCACAGAATGGAAAAAGGTAGTGTTGTTTATAATGAATATAAAATATACAATTTTAAACGTTCGTACTTTGTTCAACAGGTTTGGACCGTTCAAAAAAGGTATGTTCGATCGAAAGCTGCCGCAAATATGAAAAATCAACGCGCGACAGGAGGAGGGCCAAACTAAACAAAATATTTAACTGCCAGCGAGCAGTGCATATTTGACCTTATAGGAATGAAGGAGTCTGTTGAGGGTTTGGAAAACACCCGTAAGTTCGGTGAACCAGAAAATTCTGACAAAAATGAATTATTGAAAGAACCACAAATATCACCATCACATCATGATGAAACAATGGAAATTCTGAGTGACACGCCCTGCTACTCAAAACAGGTAACACCGCCGCCGCAAGACCCGATATTATATGAAGAGCCACATGGAAAAAAGCCATACGGTCTTAAACGCAAAAGAATGGAAGACCAACAAAAATTAAGCACTGCCGATCTTATTGCTAAAGAGGTAGCAACACAAGAAAAGTTGTATTCCAAAATTTGTGAAATAGGAGCTGGTATGAAAAGATTATACCGTGCACTAGAAAAAACCAATGAGCAAAAGTCAAAAGAATTGCAAATGCTGGAGAAGCATCATGAAGTGATCGAGCAACTACGCTTAAAGGAAGTTGAAAATAAAATAGAGAAAAATAACAAATTAATATACATTGAAGAAATGAAACTTAAGATCTTGCAGAAGAATAATTCAAACAATTGAGAAATTTTCTAAATATTTTTATAGCTTTAACTGAATTTTTCTTATTTTTTTTACTGAATTTATTTATTTTATTTAACGGCTTTAAATCTACAAAGTACCTACATATGTTTAAAACAAACTGACTGAATTGACTGTGAATATTTTTAGTTTAATTAATTAAATATATATATATATATATATATATATATATATATATATGCTTATACTTATAAAAGCAGAAAAATAAAATTAGTTTAAATACATATTTTTTGTTTGTTTTTGTTTAAATTTTAAATGAACCAAAACCAACAACATAAATCAAATACAAAATGAAGGAACTTTTATAATGAATTCGCAATGTTAATACGAATACTTTGAGCAGTAGTCAGATACCTATTGGTTTCATCAGAATTTGTAGAATATTCTAACGTTAAATTCTCATTTTCATTATGATCTATAATGTCACTATCGTATTCACATTTATAAAATATGCAAATATTGTGCAAAGCTACACAAACATTTACAATTTTAGCTGCTTTTTTGGCTCATAGTGCAGCTCCCTAGCACCAAGTAAGCACCTCCACCTGCCTTTTAATACTCCGTTGGTTCGCTCAATAACATTTCTGCATTTAGAATGGACATCATTAAATTTTTCTTTCATAGAGCCCGATGTTGGGTTTCTAAATGGTGTTAACAACCAAGGCTCTAAGGGATATCCGGCGTTGCCTACAAAATATGTACATATACAAAACTTATTTCAACATGGACATGTGTTCATTTGTTTACTCACCCAATAGCCATACTCGGGGTCCTCTTTCTAAAAAGTTTTTCTCCATTATACTTCTGTAGCTACTCGTGTTCCATACAAAAGAGTCGTGACATGCTCCTGGATGTGTGGCATCTACAAATCGAATTCTCATTCTATGATCACATATCTTCAAAACAATTTTAATTAAATATACATATATTTATAGTCATAAGTATACACAACTACATACATATGTAGTTATTTATGAAAAAACTTACCAGTGTTACATTTAAGCTGTAAGTTCCTCTCCGGTTGTAAAATAAAATTTGATTTTTTATTGAAGTGAACACTTACAAGACATCGGGTAATTCCAAGGGATTATATGCATCTCGCAAACGCCGGTGAACAACTCGCTGTTGCCTTTTTTCTTCCTCTTGTAACAAAATTAATGCTCCAACTCTAAACATTTTTTGTTTCTTTTATTTTTGTTGAAATTCAAAAAGTTTTCAAACTTAGCTTGTTCTTTTTGTTTACAACAATCATTGTGCACTGATAGTTTATAAAAATTTCACGGGAGATTCACGATAGCATTTTTCCCTTCGAGGGGAATAAATATCTCACGGGAAAATAAATTTCATGGGATATTCACGATAAGGGTGAATATCTATAATTGAAGAACTTAGAGAAGCTAATATAATTTACTAAATGAGCTTTAAATATATTTATACGATTAGAATAATATACATATATATAACATGAATATTGATAAAAGAGAAATAGTGGATGAGCTACATAGAAAATTAAAAAAGAGGTAAGTTATTGTTAAAGGAATTGATGATTTATGGCAAGCGTATCTAGTTGAGATGGGGAATTATGAAACAAAGAACAACGGATATCTGCTATCTGTAATAGATACATTTTCGAAGAAAGCATGGGCTGTAGCGGTAAAAAAACAAAACTGCCTTAAATGTAACGAATGCTATGAAAAGTATTTTTAAAAATAGTAATCGTCATCCAAAAAACTTACAAACGGATAACGGCAAAGACTTCTATAATAATCAATATCAACGATTAATGGAAACATATTCAATTAAACATTATTCAACATATAGTGTTTTGAAAGCATCAATAGTAGAACGATTAAATAGAACATTAAAAACCATGATGTGGAAAGAGTTTAGCTATCAAGGATAGTATAAATGGATAAATATATATAAATAACTCGTTGATAAATATAATAATACATTTCATAGAACAATAAAAAAGACACCTAATGAAGTGAATTCATCTAATGAGAAATCTCTTTTATATACGGTCTATAATAATTTAAAAGTTTTAAAAAAACCAAAGTTTAGAGTTGATGATGATGTTCGAATAAGTAAATGTAAACATATATTTGAGAAAGGTTATACACCAAATTGGACTACAGAAATTTTCAAAGTTAAAGCTATAAGAAACTCAAATCCTAAAACATATATTTTAGAAGACTATCAAAAACATGAAATTAAAGGTGGTTTTTATGAATTTGAGCTGATGTAAACAAAATATCCACAAACACATTTAGTTGAAAAAGTTTTAAAGAGAAAAGGAAGCATGTTATACATATGTTAAATTGTTAGGTTTTTCATCAAAACACAATTCTTGGATTGAGGCTAACGATATATTACTATAAAGGAAGTAGTATTAATTTAAAACTGGTTTATTCATTCATCGAACGTCAAGATGTCGTTAACATTAACGTTAAAAAGACATTCATCATTATTTGCGGCAAACTATTTCCCTCCCATTGTGTTGGATAAGAGTGGGGTTTCGAGATCAATTTTCCCATAAAAAAAGCTGCTCATGCCGCCACACTACGTTGAATGTGCGTATGTGTGTGTGTGTGTCTGTCCATATGTGACCTTGGGAGTTTGTGTCTGTCCATATGTGATCTTAAGAATACATGTCCGTCGATATGTGAGCGGGGAAATTTTTGTGCGTTCATATGTGAGCGTGGGTACTTCTGTCCGTCCATATGTGAGCGTGGAAATTTCTGTCTGTCCATTTATACTCTGTATGTCTGGTCAATAATAATAAAATTTAAAAGCTTTTTTAGGAATTACACTATTTCAAAAGTGTTGTAGTTATATATGGATGAGCAATTCAATTATATCTTTTTTGTTTGCAATGCTTGAGTCTGGGGGAATAATTTGATTATTCTGATCTTAAAGACGTTGTGAAAAAAAAGTTTCTATTGCATAAATATTGAAACTGATATTTTGTTTATTTTATACATGACGATCATCGATGGATTTTATTTGGGGATCTGGATGGTGGTGCGATTTCTGTATTTTGTAGAATATGAATATTTATGCTATGTTTAAGTGTGTGTGTGTTTTTGTGTTCTGAGTGGCGATTGGAATGTCTGCCTGTCAGACAGGCTGTGTGTGTGTATGTGTGTGACGATTGGTGAGTCTGTATGACAGTCAGCTTTTTTGCTTTCCTGGATATAGCAGCGCAAGTGGGTCAGTATGAAATGTGATAAGATGTACATATTCATACGTACATAAATATCTACAAATTTATTTCATTTACGCATATACATACAAACAAATAATAATCGTTTATTCTTTGTGCTCAAATATTCCCTTGACCATTTCAATGAATGAATGAATTGTGTTTGTTTGTTTGTGTGTTCTCTGAAAAAAATATGTATGTATGTAGGTTTTTATTTGAAATAAAAAGACATTTATTTTAATTTTTATAAGCATTTATTTAAAAGCTTGTTAGCATTTTCATTTCTAAGTAAAATTGCATTCCTTAAGGCACAAACACCATAGTCGTGATAGCTACAATAGAGATATATTGAATGCTTAGTTTCATTTGTTTAAAATTAATGCAGCCAATGTCTTCAATGTTATAAACTGTTTGATGAATAATTTTTTCCAGCCATTTTTTCTTCTCTTCCCCCTTAACATATATTTGTGAATTTCTTATATTGGATTTTAAAAACTTGCAAGTGCTTTGAATGAGACAGTTAATATGATGATAGTTTTTTGTTAACCAAACTGCTTCTCTCTGTTTTTTGGCTGATAAACATGCGAAATCAAAAAGAGGTTTTATGATGAAATTGAGGTATTCGTTGTTGCTGAAAACTACAGCTAGTTCTTTTGCAATGAAGTCATTTCAATTATTTTTGAAACCTTGCAAGTCTACAAAAACAATATCACCATCCATGTTATTTAATTTATAAGACCTTCCGGACTTGATCTTTTATTGGTATGTATTCTATTACGCGGTCATGAATAAGAACGCAGTAACCTGATGTTTTTGCTGGAATATTTGTTGCTGTTTCAAATTCAATTTTTATGTCGATTGGTCCGGTATTGAGCGTTTCGTTTTGGTGACTGACATCAACTATAATAATGGGTGCGTTATTTTTAAACTCTTGACCTGTAAGAAGAGGTTGGGGTTGTTTCATGTAGTAGCTTTGTTGGAATCTTAGATACATATCATATAGAATCGCATAGCGCTCATTTTTTAATTTTATATTAAGATCGTCATATGGGTAAGAGGTTGAGTTTAAATGTACTTTTAAGTTAGTAAGATCACAATGAACAAACTTGTTTTCCTGTTGAAAGGCAATCAACACAAAACGAGGGCGTTCTTTATTAGCGGCCAGTTTCACATTCCATATGTGATTGGTGTGGATTCATATGACAATCCCAACTACAGAATGCCATTGGTATAGCAGCACCATTATTAAGTATTTTGATCATATTCAATTTACTATGATCAGATAATTGAACATGTGGAATTCTCCATGATATTAGTGAAATTGTAAGTTTTGCTTTCTCAGTGGAAATATTCGAGTGTACAAGATCCTCATCGTTCTTATTACGCAAGAGTATCAACTCATGTTTACCATTTAATAAAACTTTGTTATAGTCTTCAGTGAACCCTAAAAGAAGTTTGAGTGGTACATAGAAATTAAGATTTCCATTTTGAAGATTTATTTCATCAAGTTTATTCCATCCAGCATTTTGCAGCACAACGCTTTCCGTAGGTGATAAAGAAACCAAATTTTTTATGCTACTGGTGGCTCCCAATTATCTTGTATGATCAATTTCAATACCATTTAGTTCATAGCGAATTTCATCAAAGAGATATGCAACAAAATTGTTCTTCAACTGAAAGTTGGGTGTAGATTTCGATGTTTTTTCATCTACAACAAGTCCTTCCACATATATATAGCTTTCACTGGGTAACACATATAGATCTTGATTTTGTATTGAAATTGTTATTTCAACGTTGTTGTTAAAAGACTGAAGGTATGGTATGTATGTGTGACAATCCTTTTTGATTATATTTTCATCAGATATTAGTTTATCTAAAATGTCTATCATTGAACTCATTTTGTTTTCAGTTTAAAGTTCAGCGACTTGAGAAAACTCTTGTTTGCTGCTGTAAGCAATTTTTGACGAACAGATCTTTTCAATTGTTGCTTAGGTTGTAATGTTTGAGGATTAGATGTTGCTGTAGTATTCTTCGATATTCTCGTGTTGTATATTATCATTATTTAGTTGTCCTTAAATGTATTCGTATTGTAATTTCCTCTCCTCTCAAATTAATTAAGTCGCCAATTTGATCAATCATGCGAAGAGCTAGTGAACTTATCTCTCTGGAGTTTATTGGCAAATAAATAAGATTTTTAGGAATCTCAACTATTTTATATCCAGCCGGTACATTAATCGGAAATTCATGTGGTGTATGAGCTTTAGAATTATTCATATAAGTATTAACCACAATACTGCTTTCAATCCTCAAGAGATTCACCTTAAAGATATTCACTGGAAGATCAGAGTAATGTTCTTTGTTTGGCGTTAATATTCTGCTATTGAATCCTAAAAATCTACCTATTGTATTTTCTTTATTAAAATATATTGGTTCTTTAGAGCTGCTGACTTTAACATGCATTGTATTGTAATTAGCTTCAATCAAAATTTTGTTTTGTGGTCTATATCGTTTGTATTGTTCTTCTATATAGTCAACTATATCATTTAATTCATAAGATCCGATCGGTATTTCAATTACAAGTTCACCGATATGAAATATATTGTTGTAGACATCCACATTTGGGATACTGTTGTATGAATGAAAATCAGTTAGAGCACATTCATAGGTTCCGTTTAAATCAATAGGAGGAAAATAATTAGCAGATAGCTCTGATGAATTAGAGCTTAGAGTCAATGTTATTGACATTGTGACTGTTTGAGTATAAATAAATGAGGTTAAACACACAGTATGATTTATAAGAATCACTTTCGTATTTATTGTTTATTTACTTATTTTAAACTAAATTAAATATTTATGCCATTGTTGTGGTTGTTGTTGTTTATTTATTGTATTCTTCCATTTACAATATCTCATCTTTGCTTATCCAAGAATTGTGCTCATTACCAAAGCCCAGCCACTTAACACACACCTTCTGTCCTTTAGTTTTGAGAACCTTTTCCACTAGGTATGTATTTGCATATCTGGTTTTTGAAAGTTCTTCTTCATAGAATCCACCTTTAATAGGATTTCCGCGATAGTCTTCTAATGTATATGTTGTAGGATATGTGTTTTATACTCTTTTAATTGTAAAGATTTCTGTTGTCCAATTCGGAGTATAACCTTTTTCAAAAATGTTTTTATATTTGCTGATGCGTACATGATCTCCTGCATTAAATTTTGACATTTTATACACCTTTAAATGACTGTATACTATTTTTAAAAGCTTTTTTTTTTATTTTTTTAATTTACTTTAATCGGTGACATTTTAATGGTGCGATGAATTTTTCTATTGTATGCATCAAGTAAATCTCTATACATATCAATCCAATTATATGAACCATTAAAGCTAAATTCTTTCCACATCATTCCTTTTAATGTTCTATTGAATCGTTCTACTATTGGGGCTTTCATAGTGCTATATGTTGAGTAGTGATTAATATGGTATTTATTCATCAGCTGATTGAAATGTTTATTGAAAAATTCTTTACCATCGTCTGTTTGCAAGTTTTTCGGTATTTGTCCCAATTTCAAAATATTCTCCATTGCCTGGGATGTTTCAAATGCATTCTTTCTTCTCAAAGGTACTGCCCAAGCAAATTTTGAGAATGTATCAATTACAGTTAGCAAAAATCGATCATTTATATTATCTAAGGAATAATTTCCCATTTCAACTAAATCAGCTTGCCAAAGATCATCTATTCCTTCCATCACAACTCTACGACGTACAAAACGTTTTCGAGCCAGCTTATGCAATTCATTTACAATATTTCTTTTTGAAGACATCTTATTTTTGCAGTCGCTGTTTTAAGTGTCTTGTTATCTACTTGGTGCACTTTCAGCTATTGATACGAACATGTAATTTTCTATTCTATAAATTTTTTCTCGTAACTCTTCAATTTCCATATCAAAAAGTGATTTATTATCATCCATTTTCTTATTGATATCCTGCAAGTGAGCATTAAGATTTTCTAACTGGAAAGCTACTTCTTGTTGGTGTTTTTTGAGTTCAGTTTGCAGAAACAATTTACTGATAACATCGTTTTCCTCCAGAGCGTTTGCAAAATTTTTGATTCTCTTGTATTGGACATCAATGGTTTTGTTCGTATCCATAAAGAAGCCCAACAACTTAGGTGCATTTTTGGTTGAAATTATTTCACTTCTATCGCTAATATAATGCACAAATTTATCACCGGACATCTTTTATAAAAAAATTTATTTATGTATATAGTTCATACAATTATATTAGCTTCACGTAGTTCTTCAATAATTGAGACAATTTCGTTGTTGGTATTAGTATGGCCTGCAGAATGTGATGCAAGCAGTAGTCTAAGTCGATCTATCAACTCGTTTGGATCATCCCAGTATATATAGTTTGGATTATGAGGGTTAAACTGCATCAAACCCCTTCCTAAATAATTACTTTTTGTTACATCTGATGAGCCTGTATGATTGTCTCCTTTGAAAAGTTTTCCAATAATATGTTTGTACTTATGGGCTATGCTCCCTTTGATTTGACCATCAGACTTATAGTCTCTCCTGTGAGCATTGGTAGCAAGTAATATTTTTTTTATAGATTTCAAGCTCGAATTTGTCATAGTTTTTTTGTGTTTTATGAAACATTAAAGAAACAGTCCTGGCGTGAGAGCCCATATTTGTCCACCAACCTGAATCTTATCTTGATTTAACTCGATAGTGCTATTACCAAATCTCCATTGGTTCTTATTGTCTTTATGTGGAACATTGTTAGTATCTAGTTCGTTTCTCGATTGTAATAGTGATAAGTCAGCATAACTTCCTTCATTATTCGAATTTTGTGAGTAAAAGTCATCTTCATCATAATTACTGCTACTTTTACTATTCGATTGTTTAAACATTGATTCTTCAATTAGTTTCTTGGGCGAACTCGTTTCCAATTTTATTGTTGAATTCTGAGGATGAAAACTTTCATTGTCATTAATTCCAGTTTCCTTATCACTCGGTTCTTTTTTAACCGGTCTACCAACGTATTTAGAGCTATTGATAAATTCTTTTAAAGGTTATGTTATTGGCTTGAATGTATCTCTTAATTGTTCATGTGTATTTATTTCACCAGTTTTTATACTTCGAAGCTTTTTCTTCAAGATATTTCTTCTAGTCACCAAGTCTTTAAGAATTTGTTCATTCATTTTAGTTATCGGGTCAGTTCAATAGGAAGCAGATCAGTTTATTAGATCAGGTTAACAGATCAGGTATCAGATCAGCTCATCAGGTATCAGATCAGCTTATCAGGTACCATATCAGCTTATCAGGTACCAGATCAGCTTATCAGGTCAGTTTAACGGGTATCAGATCAGTTTATCAGGTATCAGATCAGTTTAACAGGTATCAGATCAGCTTATCTGATCAATTACAATAATCACATGTATAAAGTTTGAAGTCAGATTAAATACTGAGGGGTGCATTAGATGAACAGCAAATTATATTATGATGAAGTAATCAAATGACTTTCTATAACGACCGTTGTTTAGTTCATTATCTTTACTTATCATCAAAAAGCCGTATTTTTCCTTCCAACCTTCTCTACAAATTTGTTGAAACATTTCAAAGTTCATATCGCTGGCAACATGATCATCATATATATGTTTCATATTTGTCGAATCTTGTTTAAACATAATAATTACATTAGCATTATCTCTTATCAAATGTTTTGGAATCCGCGTGTAAGTTTGACACAAGTAAAATGAATCTACGTTCTTATGACGACCCATACAAAAATATGCACGTATATTGTTTTGCTTTTCACAGGCAACATCTTCAAAAATCACTATTGAATTGCTTTTAGCTTCACTAGGAGGAACAACGTACTCGTTATCTGCGAATGTGTAGTATCCCATTCCTTTAATTGGTGAGATTAATTGATTTAATTGATATAAAGATTTTGAGTACAAGTAAATATTTTCAAACTTGAGACCACTAGGACTTTCCAGTAAACTTATCATTATGTTAGTTTTTCCACAATTTGAAGGACAAACTATTAATGCTCGAATAGAATTTGGTAACAAGGAACTATGTCTTATTTTTTTACTGTCATTTGAACAAATATCAGCATTACGAACTAATATATTTTTATGTTGTTTTACGAAGCACATTTTAATAACTACTTGTGAAATTTGCAAACAATATCTTTTATTGTAGATTAAAGTAATATGGTTGTACTTTATAACAAAAGTTTTAGTCTCAAGCACACTATCGTTGGAGAAGGTTTACTAAATAAAGCAATAAATTATCTGCCTTTGGAATTACATCTTCCTGGATATCAGTACTGTGGACCTGGCACAAGATTATAAAAGCGTTTAGATAAAGGAGATAAAGGAATTAACTTATCTATTGCTGCTTGAAAAAATCACGATATTGGTTATTCGAAAAATAAAGACTTAAACAGCAGACTTCAAGCTGACAAAATTCTTGAAAATAAAGCTTGGGAAAGAGTTCTTTCAAAAGATAGTGAACTTGCAGAAAAAACATTTGCATATATAGTCACCAACGCAATGAAAGCAAAAACTAAACTTGGTATGGGTGTTCAAGCAAAGAAAAGGAATATAATGAAAATACCATCACCACGAATTCGTATAAATGACAAGAAACTGTTTCATAAAACAATTAAATCAGCAACAAAGATATTGAAGAAGGAAAAACCACAAGATATTAATTCAGCCATTAAGATTGCTCGTAAAGCTCGTGTTGTAATACCACGCATTATAAATGTCCCAAAAATTGGTGGTTTTTTGCCCATAATACAGATTCTAACTGCTCTAGGTACCATGGTAGTCTAGCAACTGGAGGTGCCGCTATAGCTAAAGCTGTAAATGCAACAAAGAATGCAAAAAAACAACTTGAGGAAGCCACCAGACACAATAAGGCAATGGAGTCTATTGCTGTGGGAGAAGGACTGTACCTTAAACCATATAAAAACGGTTATGGACTTGTTTGTAAAGATCATTCAAAAAACTATTAGAAATGCTACCCAACAGACCATTATCAGAATTTGATCTGAGAAAATTTTCAAAATATATTCCACACTTCAGAGGAGTTTTTATGTTGGATTCGCTACCAAAACGACCAAAGACTCTAGAGTGTCGAATAATCAATTTGGATTTATCAACAGGCCCAGGTACTCATTGGGTAGCATACTATAAAAACAAGAATGAAAAACAATATTTTGACATCTTTGGAAATTTACAACCTCCTCTAGAATTAGTCAAATATTTAGATAGAAATATTGAATACAACTATAATCAATATCAAAACCTTAATACATATAATTGTGGCCACTTATGTTTGAAATTTCTTTATGAGATAACCAAAGATATTGAATAAAACACAATCATATATATTTAAAAACATTTTATTTTTTATTATTATTATTATTTTTTTCTTGTTAATTACAAAATATATGCACATAACATTTTTTTTACTGCCAAACGAGGTACTGGTAGTTTGGTATCAAAAACTCATTGATCTCACTATCCAGGATAAGGTTTCGATCTCCTTTTCTTTGTAGTCGATAGTTATCACTTGAAAGATCATCTACTTCGACATCTGTTAAAATATTATCTCGGTTGGGGAGAAACATTATATGGTTTTCCAGTTCAAGTTGAACTGTTTCCCCATACTTTGTTGGTACTCGCTTTGCACGTACGATGGTGTATTTGGATGATTCATCTAAATCCTTTATATGGATTAAGGATTTTGTATTACAGGAATTGAATTTGCTTATTAAACTCATTGCACTATAAATGTTTCACAACTTATAAGTTTGAACTTAAATTTCGAATTAATCTCGATATAAACTTCCTAGACTTTAAGAAGTCTAACTGAAAATTATTAAGCAATGATATTAGATTTGTGTGTGTGTGTATTTGGGTGAGAGAGGGAGCAAAAGAAGAAAAGATGAATAATAAAATCTGGTGTTAGAAGAAGATAGAGAGATACTTATATACATTTATGAGTCCTTTACTCTAAAATTTTAATTTGTTTTTGGAGTGGAACGCAGATTTATATATAAAATTTCTCTTACAACTTGTTCGTTGAAAACAATTATTAGTAGAGAACTGACATTCAAAAAGATCGGAAGTAAATTTTGGTAATAGTATAAAATATTCCATAAAAATCATATGTGACATTAGAAACAAGCTCGCACAATTCTTAGTTGATTTTGATGGATGTCAACTATACGAAAACATAGAAATGGTGAAAATGTTCCTCGATATGTTGAATGAAAATGATGATTTTGGTATAATGGAAGATGAGGACAAGGACGATGGTCACTTTAAGTCTTGTCGTTGGAGCCATCCAGATTGTGAGGAAGGGCCAGATACCTGTCGATGCTTCGTTTTTTATTTAAGAAAAATTATGATAAATCATTTAATTAATTCATATTATGTAATATTTCGATGAAAAAAATAATAACAAAACAAAATAAAACAAATTCTGAATGTTTTTCATTTTAAATATATATGTAAAATTTTTGTTTATTTCTCTTAACAATACAACAATTTTTTTCACTTATTAATAGATTTCACTACTTAAATATATATAAAATTATTACTTAAAAAAATAGGGATACAGGATACAGTTATTGCTTCTTCCTCTTCTAGTCTTGAAATTTTCCACAGTAACATGTCAAGTTCATAATCGGGATTAGTTTCCTCGATTCGAAAATGATACCATGCATATATACTCATCTTATCACTTCTTATTTTTCTTTTATCGTCAGCATAATGTAACACTACTTTATTTATATAATTTGTATAAATTTGAAAAACTATTGATTTAAATATTAACAAATACAGTAGACTTTTTAAATAAACAGTTTCTATCAGAAGTTGTGTCGTACCTATCAAGAATGCATTTCTTTGTCCCTTTCGATTTTTCAATACCATTTTGATACTGCACACTAAAGAAATACATCTTTGATCTCAATCCTACAAACTCCTTCATTATTTTTCCACAATTCTCATCCTTCATCATACCCATCTGATAAGTGATATATACAAAGTACAGGGACATACTTATGCATGCCTCTGCGATACAAAATGTTTACGGGAATGAAACTGCTACGTAGACAATTGATATGTAAACAAACGTTTTGATAAGTGATATATACAGAGTACAGGGACATGCTTATGCATGCGTCTACGCTACAAAATGTTTACTGGAATGAAACTGCTACGTAGACAATTGATATGTAAGCAAACATTTTGATAAGTGATATATACAGAGTACAGGGACATGCTTATGCATGCCTCTACGATACAAAATCTTTACGTGAATGAAACTGCTACATAGACAATAAATATGTAAACAAACACTTTTTGCCAGTAAACTGCAGAGAGATAAGATCACTAGCTCTTAGCGTGGTTGATCAAAACGGTGACTTAATTAATTTCAGAGGAGAGGAAATTACAATACAAATACATTTAAGGACAACTAAATAATGATAATATACAACACGAGTATATCGAAGAATACTACAGCAACTTCTAATCCTCAAACATTACAACCTAAGAAACAATTGAAAAGATCTTTTCGTCAAAAATCGCTTACAGCAGCAAACAAGAGTTTTCTCAAGTCACTGAACTTTAAACTGAAAACAAAATGAGTTCAATAATAGACATTTTAGATAAACCAATATCTGATGAAAATATAATCAAAAAGGATTATCACACATACATACCATACCTTCAGTCTTTTAACAACAACGATGAAATAAGAATACAAAACCAAGATCAATACAAAACCAAGATCTATATGTGTTACCCAGTGAAAGCTATATATATGTGGAAGGACTTGTTGTATACGAAAAAGCATCGAAATCTACACCCAACTTTCAGTTGAAAAACAATTTTGTTGCACATCTCTTTGATGAAATTCGCTATGAACTAAATGGTATTGAAATTGATCATACAAGATATTTTGTAGCCACCAGTACCATAAAAAATTTGGTTTCTTTATCACCTACGGAAAGCGTTATGTTGCAAAATGCTGGATGGAATAAACTTGATAAAAGAGATGTTCAAAATGGAAATTTTAATTTCTATGTACCACTCAAACTTCTTTTAGGATTCGCTGAAGACTACAATAAAGTTTTATTAAATGGTAAACATGAATTGATACTCTTGCGTTATAAGAACGATGAAGATCTTGTACACTCGAATGTTTCCACTGAGAAAGAAAAACTTATAATATCACTAATATCATGGAGAATTCCACATGTTCCATTATCTGATCATAGTAAATTGAATATCATCAAAATACTTAATAGTGGTGCTGCTATACCAATGGCATTCCGTAGTTGGGATTGTCATATGAATCCACACCTTAATACGGGGACCAATCACATATGGAATGTGAAACTGGCCGCTAATAAAGAACGCCCTCGTTTTGTGTTGATTGCCTTTCAACAAGAAAACAAGTTTGTTCATTGTGATCTTACTAACTTAAAAGTACATTTAAGCTCAACCTCTTACCCATATTACGATCTTAATATAAAATTCAAAAATGAGCACTATGCGATACTATATCATATGTATCTAAGATTCTAACAAAGCTACTACATGAAACAACCCCTACCTCTTCTAACAGGTCAAGAGTTTAAAAATAACGTTCCAGTTATTGTAGTGGATGTCAGTCACCAAAACGAAACGCTCAATACCGGACCAATCGACATAAAAATTTAATTTGAAACAGCAACAAATATTCCAGCAAGAACATCAGCTTACTGCGTTCTTATTCATGACCGCGTAATAGAATACATACCAATAAAAGCTCAAGTCCGGAAGGTCTTATAAATTAAATAACATGGATGGTGATATTGTTTTTGTAGACTTTCAAGGTTTCAAATATAATTCAAATGACGTCATCGCAAAAGAACTAGCTGTAGTTTTCAGCAACAACGAATACCTCAATTTCATCATAAAACCTCCTTTTGATTTCGCATGTTTATCAGCCAAAAAACAGAGAGAAGCAGTTTGGTTAACAAAAAACTATCATCATATTAACTGTCTCATTCAAAGCACTTGCAAGTTTTTAAAATCCAATATAAGAAATTCACAAATATATGTAAAGGGGGAAGAGAAGAAAAAATGGCTGGAAAAAATTATCCATCAAACAGTTTATAACGTTGAAGACATTGGCTGCATTAATTTTAAACAAATGGAAACTAAGCATTCAATATATCTCTATTGTAGCTATCACGAATATGGTGTTTGTGCCGTAAGGAATGCAACTTTACTTAGAAATGAAAATGCTAACAAACTTTTAAATAAATGCTTATAAAAATTAAAATAAATGTCTTTTTATTTCAAATAAAAACCTACATACATATTTTTTTCAGAGAACACACAAACAAACAAACACAATTCATTCATTCATTGAAATGGTCAAGGGAATATTTGGGCACAAAGAATAAACGATTATTATTTGTTTGTATGTATATGGGTAAATGAAATATATTTGTAGATATTTATGTACGTATGAATATGTACATCTTATCACATTTCATACTGACCCACTTGCGCTAAATCCAGGAAAGCAAAAAAGCTGACTGTCATACAGACTCACCAATCGTCACACACACATACACACACACACACACACACAGCCTGTCTGACAGGCAGACATTCCAATCGCCACTCAGAACACAAAAACACACACACACACTTAAACATAGCATAAATATTCATATTCTACAAAATGCAGAAATCGCACCACCATCCAGATCCCCAAATAAAATCCATCGATGATCGTCATGTATAAAATAAACAAAATATCAGTTTCTATATTTATGCAATAGTAAATTTTTTTTCAAAACGTCTTCAAGATCAGAATAATCAAATTATTCCCCCAGACTCAAGCATTGCAAACAAAAAAGAAATAATTGAATTGCTCATCCATATATAACTACAACACTTTTGAAATAGTGTAATTCCTAAAAATGCTTTTAAATTTTATTATTATTGACCAGACATACAGAGTATAAATGGACAGACAGAAACTCCCACGCTCACATATGGACGGACAGAAGTTCTCACGCTCAAATACGAACGCACAAAAATTTCCCCGCTCACATATCCACGGACATGTATTCTCAAGGTCACATATGGACAGACACAAACTCCAAAGGTCACATATCGACGGACATGTATTCTCAAGGTCACATATGGACAGACACAAACTCCCAAGGTCACATATGGACAGACACACACACACACATACGCACATTCAACGTAGCAAACTAATCAAATAACCTAAAACGCCGATACATAATGTACTGTGTCGGCATGAGCAGCTTTTTGTATGGGAAAATTGATCCCGAAGTCACATATGGACAGACAGAAGTTCCCACTCTCACGTACAGACGGACATGTATTTTCAAGGTCAGATATGGACAGGCACAAATTCCCACGCTCACATACGGACGGACATGTATTTTCAAGGTCACACATGGACAGACACAAATTCCCACGCTCACATACGGACGGACATGTATTTTCAAGGTCACATATGGACAGACAGAAGTTCCCACGCTCACATACAGACGGACATATATTTTCAAGGTCACATATGGACAGACACAAACTCCCAAGGTCTCATATGGACAGACACACACACACACATACGCACATTCAACGTAGCAAACTAATCAAAAAACCTAAAATGCCGATACATTAATGTAGGGTGTCGGCATGAGCAGCTTTTTGTATTGGAAAATTGATCTCGAAACCCTACAAATATACTACTGATAAGAATTGTGTTTGTGGATTAAAAAGCTTTGATACCTATAGCACAATACCAAATGTTGATGTTGAAAATAATTTATTTTATATTGATGATTATATAATAGCGATTCCTGTGGGATCGTATGAGTTCTCTCATATAGGTGATTTAATTAAAGATAAATATCATGATTTGACTAATGAAGGTAATCTTTATATTAATGAAAACTTTAATACGTTTATAACATCTATAAAAAGTACAATAGATCCCATCTATTTCAATAAAGAACGATCAATTGGATCCTTGCTTGGTTTTAGTAAGAGAGTATTACGACAACAAGTGGAACATTTTTCAGATAAAAACAGTTGATATAATAAATATTAATACAGTAATCATTGAATGTAATATTGTGAATGGATCATATATACATAACGCGTCAGCACATACTATTCATCAGTTTTCACTTGACGTTAGTCCAGGATATAAAATAACAGAAAGATCGGCTAATCCAATATATTTACCAGTAAATTCGAGAGAAATATCTACACTGGTTTTAAGAGTTGTCGATCAGGACGGAAACCTAACAAATTTTTGTGGAGAAAAAATATCTATGAGATAACATTTGAAACCTATAAAAGAATGATTATATTCAACAAAAATAGTTTGTATAAGATGAAATTTATTTGTTGGGTGGTTAAGCAATGTCTATATGCATTTCATTGGCGCTTCTTACCAAATCGTCAGTAGACTTCAACCACAGTTTTGCAAAGTTTCAAACTTCTCAACTTATTAAAAGACTTCCAAAAACCATCTGAGAATTATGTTAAATAAATTAACTATAAAAATTCACAAACAATTTCAAAAAATCACATTATAATAAGTGTAGCAGGCTATGAAACTTATACAAACCAAACCCAACAAACAACTTTTATTCGATACGACTCTATTTTATTTTTCCAATGAAATGCATATAGACATTGCTTAACCACCCAACAAATAAATTTCATATTATAATAGTACAATGACAATATGTCAAAAAATTAGTTTATTAATAGTTTGTATAAGGATTCACCAGTCACTCTGTCATCATCCGCAACACAAGACACATCAAGGAGAGTTCCTTCTGGTAAAAGAAAGTTGTGAAATAAAAAGCTGATATACCAAACAAGCAAACATCAACGAAACACTTTAAATAAAACTATTCGAAAATTTTTAGGAAATTTAGGATTTCAACTAAAACATGAAAATGAATAGTTTAATTAATATATTAGACAAACCACAATATGATAATTCAATTATTAAAAAAGAGTATCACAGCTATAATTCACACTTTCAATCTTTCAAAAACAATGATGAAATCCGAATATGAATACAAAACCAAGATTTATATGTTTTACCAAGTGAAAGCATGCTTTATATTGAAGGTTATGTAACAAAAGAAAACTCAAAAATCTCTGCAAATATACAACTACTAAACAATTATATGGCTCACCTCTTTGATGAGATTCGATATTTATTAAATGGAAATCAGAAATCAAAAACTATGTTTCGTTAAATACATCTGAAAGCAATAACTTGAGTAATGCTGATGGGCTTCAATCAATAGTGACAAAAATCTATACTTATTAGCGGTTTTTAAATTTTTAAGTGCCATTGAAAAATTTGCTAGGATTTCCTGAAGATTTTATTAATATAATAGTTAACTCGAAACATGAATAAATCTTGTTAAGAGCAGAAGCCGATAAATAAGTTTTTAAATCTAATACCTTAGACTAGAACTGAAAAAGCTATGTTAACCATTCTGACTGTAGTATGAAAAGTGCCATATTTTCAGCTTGATGATGTTCACAAATTGGAAATGTTTAAAACAATTAGTAGCCGCCGAACACCTAATGCATCTTTTAGAAGTTGGGATATGTATTACTATCACTTTCAGAAATCACTGCTGTATTATGGAATGTTAAGCTTGCTAGTGAAAATAAACGACCACGTTTCCTGCTTTTAGCGTTTCGCAACAGTAATAATAACAGATTTCAACATTGTGATTTAACAAATCTAAAGGTACATTTAAACTCTGACGTATACCGCATGATGCTCTAAACTTAAAGTTTGATCGAAATCGGTTTGCACTACTATACGATATGTATCAAAAGATTCAACAAAGATTCTCAAGGTCACATATGGACAGACAGAACTTTTTACGCCTACCCCAACAATAAAAAAAAACAACAACAATTTGCCCCCCTTATTAAATTGTGGGAAATTTGGCAATTAAAATTCAAAAATTTTAAATTCAATTGCTGAAATTTGAGAACTTTAATTGCTCGGGCGCATACAGTATACAACTATTAACAGCTCCTTTTTGGCCTCGAGTTGCAAGAGAACCCACTGATTTTAATGGGACTTATAAAATAGCACCAAAGACTATCTCACATAAATCGGCTATAGAGATGGAGAACACTGCGAGTGGAGGCGCTACCACAGGAGAGTCGATATAAAGGGTATTATGATACAAAATTTAAAAGTGTACCGAGGTATTATATAACATGGAAGAAGAAGTCACGTGATACAACTGCAAGTAGGTCTAATTGTCAGTAGTAGGATAATGTATGTGCGAGACCAATTAAAATTCTCAAATTTCGGCAATTAAATTTAAAATTTTCAAATTTTAATTGCCAAATTTAAATTAATTGGTTTTTTTTTAGTAACTTGGTACTTTAATGTGTGTGTGTGTGTATTTTCCCTCGGTTAAATAGGGGGTTCACATTGTTGTTGTTTTTTTTTTTTTAAATAATGTTGGGGTAGGCGTGGGAGTTTGTGTCTGTCCATATGTGACCTTGAGAATACATGTCCGTCGGTATGTGAGCGTGGGAATTTGTGTCTGTCCATATGTGAGCGTAGGAATTCTGTCTGTGTATGTGTGCTATAGCCTAATAGAAAATAAGAAATTTTTAGGAACATTAGAACATTTTTTTAAGAATTATACTATTTCAAAAGTGTTGTAGTTATATATGGATGGCCTTAATGTTTGTGGTTCGTTTCTTCTTGCTGGATTGAGATTTCTTCTTTTATTTTTTGTTTGTTTTTAATTTTGGTGTGTGTTGACTTAAGACATTTTGTCCAGCAATTCAGTTATTTCTTTTTTGTTTGCAATGCTTGAGTCTGGGGGAATAATTTGATTATTCTGATCTTGAAGACGTTGTGAAAAAAAAATTTACTATTCCATAAATATTGAAATTGATATTTTGTTTATTTTATACATGACGATAATCGATGGATTTTATTTGGGGATCTGGATGGTGGTGCGATTTCTGTATTTTGTAGAATATGAATATTTATGCTATGTTTAAGTGTGTGTGTTTTTTGTGCTCTGAGTGGCGGTTGCAATGTCTTCCTGTCAGACAGGCTGTGTGTGTGTGTGTGTGTGACGATTGGTGAGTCTGTATGACAGTCCGCTTTCTTGCTTTCCTGGATTTTGCGCAAGTGGGTCAGTATGAAATGTGATAAGATATACATATTCATGCGCACATAAATATCTACAAATTTCATTTATGCATATACAAACAAATAATAATCGTTTATTCTATGTGCCCAAATATTCCCTTGACCATTTGAATAAATGAATGAACCATTGTGTATGTTTGTTTGTGTGTTCTCTAAAAAAAGAAATATGTATGTAGGTTTTTATTTGAAATAAAAAGACATTTATTTTAATTTTTATAAGCATTTATTTAATAGTTTGTTAACATTTTAATTTTTAAGTAAAATTGCACTCCTTAAGGCACAAACACCATAGTCGTGATAGCTACAATAGAGATATATTGAATGCTTAGTTTCCATTTGTTTAAAATTAATGCAGCCAATGTCTTCAATGCTATAAACTGTTTTATGAATAATTTTTTCCAGCCATTTTTTCTTCTCTTCCCCCTTAACATATATTTGTGAATTTCTTATATTGGATTTTAAAAACATGCAAACGCTTTGAATGAGACAGTTAATATGATGATAGTTTTTTGTTAACCAAACTGCTTCTCTCTGTTTTTTGGCTGATAAACATGCGAAATCAAAAGGAGGTTTTATGATGAAATTGAGGTATTCGTTGTTGCTGAAAACTACAGCTAGTTCTTTTGCAATGAAGTCATTTCAATTATTTTTGAAACCTTGCAAGTCTACAAAAACAGTATCACCATCCATGTTATTTAATTTATAAGACCTTCCGGACTTGACCTTTTATTGGTATGTATTCTATTACGCGGTCATGAATAAGAACGCAGTAAGCTGATGTGTTTGATGGAATATTTGTTGCTGTTTCAAATTAAATTTTTATGTCGATTGGTGCGGTATTGAGCGTTTCGTTTTGGTGACTGACATCAACTACAATAATTGGAGCGTTAATTTTAAACTCTTGACCTGTTAGAAGAGGTTGGGGTTGTTTCATGTAGTGGATTTGTTGGAATCTTAGACACATATCATATAGTATCGCATAGCGCTCATTTTTGAATTTTATATTAAGATCGTAATATGGGTAAGAGGTTGAGTTTAAATGTACTTTTAAGTTAGTAAGATCACAATGAACAAACTTGTTTTCTTGTTGAAAGGCAATCAACACAAAACGAAGGCGTTCTTTATTAGCGGCCAGTTTCACATTTCTTATGTGATTGGTCCCCGTATTAAGGTGTGGATTCATATGACAATCCCAACTACGGAATGCCATTGGTATAGCAGCACCATTATTAAGTATTTTGATCATATTCAATTTACTATGATCAGATAATTGAACATGTGGAATTCTCCATGATATTAGTGAAATTGTAAGTTTTTCTTTCTCAGTGGAAACATTCGAGTGTACAAGATCCTCGTCGTTCTTATTACGCAATAGTATCAACTCATGTTTACCATTTAATAAAATTTTATTATAGTCTTCAGCGAATCCTAAAAGAAGTTTAAGTGGTACATAGAAATTAAAATTTCCATTTGGAAGATTTATTTCATCAACGTTTTCCGTAGGTGATAAAGAAACCAAATTTTTTATGGTACTGGTGGCTCCCAAATATCTTGTATGATCAATTTCAATACCATTTAGTTCATAGCGAATTTTTTTATTTTTGTAAGAAATTCTTCAAAGTTTTCACCTTCGTTTAGGGAAAGTGTGTTACAAGAGTATCTTTCGAAAGTAACACTTATTTTAGGAGCAAAACCTTCAACCTGTTTTGTATTAACTCTATGTTTTTTTGTCCAGCTGATGTTAATGAAAGCGAGTTAAAAATATTGACGTCGTCTGCCCCTATTAAAGACATGAAGGTCGCGACTTAAGTAGTAGAATACTGTATGTGCGAGACAAATTTCGGCAATTAAAATTTAAAATTTTGAAATTTTAATTGCCAAATTTATGTTAATTGGTTTTTTTTTAGTAATTTGATACTTTAATGTTTGTGTGTGTGTATTTTCCCACGGTTAAATAGGGTGTTCACATTGTTGTTGTTTTTTTTTATAATGTTGGGGTAGGCGTGGGAATTTGTGTCTGTCCATATGTGTCCTTGGGAATACATGTCCGTCGGTATGTGAGCGTGGGAATTTGTGTCTGTCCATATGTGAGCGTAGGAATTCTGTCTGTCTATGTGTGCTATAGCCTAATAGAAAATAAGAAATTTTTAGGAACATTAGAACATTTTTTTAAGAATTATACTATTTCAAAAGTGTTGTAGTTATATATGGATGGCCTTAATGTTTGTGGTTCGTTTCTTCTTGCTGGATTGAGATTTCTTCTTTTATTTTTTGTTTGTTTTTAATTTTGGTGTGTGTTGACTTAAGACATTTTGTCCAGCAATTCAGTTATTTCTTTTTTGTTTGCAATGCTTGAGTCTGGAGGAATAATTTGATTATTCTGATCTTGAGGACGTTGTGAAAAAAAATTTACTATTGCATAAATATTGAAACCGATATTTTGTTTATTTTATACATGACGATCATCGATAGATTTTATTTGGGGATCTGGATGGTTGTGCGATTTCTGTATTTTGTAGAATATAATTATTTATGCTATGTTTAAGTGTGTGTTTTTGTGTTCTGAGTGGCGATTGGAATGTCTGCCTGTCAGACAGGCCGTGTGTGTATGTGTGAGTGTGAAGATTGGTGAGTCTGTATGACAGTTTGCTTTCTTGCTTTCCTGGATTTTGCCGCAAGTGGGTCACTATGAAATGTGATAAGATGTACATATTCATGGGTACATAAATATCTAAAAATTTATTTCATTTACGCATATACATACAAACAAATAATAATCGTTTATTCTATGTGCCCAAATATTCCCTTGACCATTTGAATGAATGAATGAACCATTGTGTATGTTTGTTTGTGTGTTCTCTGAAAAAAAAATATATATGTAGGTTTTTATTTGAAATAAAAAGACATTTATTTTAATTTTTATAAGCATTTATTTAAAAGTTTGTTAAAATTTTAATTTTTAAGTAAAATTGCATTCCTTAAGGCACAAACACCATTGTCGTGCTAGCTACAATAGAGATATATTGAATGCTTAGTTTCCATTTGTTTAAAATTAATGCAGCCAATGTCTTCAATGTTATAAACTGTTTGATGAATAATTTTTTCCAGCCATTTTTTCTTCTCTTCCCCCTTAACATATATATGTGAATTTCTTATATTGGATTTTAAAAACTTTTTGAAATGAGACTGATCCATCATTCCAGTTAATATGATGATAGTTTTTTGTTAACCAAACTACTTCTCTCTGTTTTTTGGCTGATAATCATGCGAAATCAAAAGGAGGTTTTATGATGAAATTTAGGTATTCGTTGTTGCTGAAAATTACAGCTAGTTCTTTTGCGATGAAGTCATTTGAATTATTTTTGAAACCTTGCAAGTCTACAAAAACAATATCACCATCCATGTTATTTAATTTATAAGACCTTCCGGACTTGACCTTTTATTGGTATGTATTCTATTACGCGGTCATGAATAAGAACGCAGTAAGCTGATGTTTTTGATGGAATATTTGTTGCTGTTTTGTTTCAAATTCAATTTTTATGTCGATTGGTTCGGTATTGAGCGTTTCCTTTTGGTGACTGACATCAACTACAATAATTGGAGCGTTATTTTTAAACTCTTGACCTGTTAGAAGAGGTTGGGGTTTTTTCTTGTAGTAGCTTTGTTGGAATCTTAGATACATATCATATAGAATCGCATAGCATTCATTTTTGAATTTTATATTAAGATCGTCATATGTGTAAGAGGTTGAGTTTAAATGTACTTTTAAGTTAGTAAGATCACAATGAACAAACTTGTTTTCTTGTTGAAAGGCAATCAACACAAAACGAGGGCGTTCTTTATTAGCGGCCAGTTTCATATTCCATATGTGATTGGTCCCCGTATTAAGGTGTGGATTCATATGACAATCCCAACTACGGAATGCCATTGGTACAGCAGCACCATTATTAAGTATTTTGTTCATATTCAATTTACTATGATCAGATAATTGAACATGTGGAATTCTCCATGATATTAGTGAAATTGTAAGTTTTGCTTTCTCAGTGGAAACATTCGAGTGTACAAGATCCTCATCGTTCTTATTACGCAATAGTATCAACTCATGTTTACCATTTAATAAAACTTTATTATAGTCTTCAGCGAATCCTAAAAGAAGTTTGAGTGGTACATAGAAATTAAAATTTCCATTTTGAAGATTTATTTCATCAAGTTTATTCCATCCAGCATTTGGCAACACAACGCTTTCCGTAGGTGATAAAGAAACCAATTTTTTTATGGTACTGGTGGCTCCCAAATATCTTGTATGATCAATTTCAATACCATTTAGTTCATAGCGAATTTCATCAAAGAGATATGCAACAAAATTGTTTTTCAACTTTAAGTTGGGTGTAGATTTCGATATTTTTTCATCTACAACAAGTCCTTCCACATATACATAGCTTTCACTGGGTAACACATATAGATCTTGATTTTGTATTGAAATTCTTATTTCAACGTTGTTGTTAAAAGACTGAAGGTATGGTATGTATGTGTGATAATCCTTTTTGATTATATTTTCATCAGATATTGGTTTATCTAAAACTTCTATTATTGAACTCATTTTGTTCCCAGTTTTAGACATCCACATTTGGGATACTGTTGTATGAATGAAAATCAGTTAGAGCACATTCATAGGTTCCGTTTAAATCAATAGGAGGAAAATAATTAGCAGATAGCTCTGATGAATTGGAGCTTAGAGTCAATGTTATTGACATTGTGACTGTTTGAGTGTAAATAAATGAGGTTAAACACACAGTATGATTTATAAGAATCACTTTCGTATTTATTGTTTATTTACTTATTTTAAACTAAATTAAATATTGATGCCATTGTTCTTGTTTATTTATTGTATTCTTCCATTTACAATACCTCATCTTTGCTTATCCAAGAATTGTGCTCATTACCAAAGTTCAGCCACTTAACACACACCTTCTGTCCTTTAGTTTTGAGAACCTTTTCAACTAGGTATGTATTTGGATATCTGGTTTTTGAAAGTTCTTCTTCATAGAATCCACCTTTAATAGGATTTCCGCGATAGTCTTCTAATGTATATGTTGTTGCTTCTAATGTATATGTGTTTTATACTCTTTTAATTGTAAAGATTTCTGTTGCCCAATTCGGAGTATAACCTTTTTCAAAAATGTTTTTATATTTGCTTATGGGTACATGATCTCCTGCATTAAATTTTGACATTTTATACACCTTTAAATGACTGTATACTGTTTTTAAAAGCTGTTTTTCATTTGTTGAATTTACTTTAATCGGTGACATTTTAATGGTGCGATGAATTTTTCTATTGTATGCATCAAATAAATCTCTATACATATCAATTCAATTATATGAACCATTTAAGCTAAATTCTTTCCACATCATTCCTTTTAATGTTCTATATAATCGTTCTACTATTGAGGCTTTCATAGTGCTATATGTTGAGTAGTGATTAATATTGTATTTATTCATCAGCTGATTGAAATGTTTATTGAAAAATTCTTTACCATCGTCTGTTTGCAAGTTTTTCGGTATTCGTCCCAATTTGAAAATATTCTCCATTGCCTGAGTTGTTTCGAATGCATTCTTTCTGCTCAAAGGTACTGCCCACGCAAATTTTGAGAATGTATCAATTACAGTTAGCAAAAATCGATTATTTCTATTGTCTAAGGAATACTTTCCCATTTCAAATAAATCAGCTTGCCAAAGATCATCTATTCCTTTCATCACAACTCTACGACGTACAAAACGTTTTCGAGACTGCTTATGCAATTCATTTACAACATTTCTTTTTGAAGACATCTTATTTTTCCAGTCGCTGGTTTAAGTGTGTTGTGATCTACTTGGTGCACTTTCAGCTATTGATACGAACATGTAATTTTCTATTCTATAAATTTTTTCTCGTAACTCTTCAATTTCCATATCAAAAAGTAATTTATTATCATCCATTTTCTTATTGATATCCTGCAAGTGAGCATTAAGATTTTCTAACTGGAAAGCTACTTCTTGTTGCTGTTTTTTGAGTTCAGTTTGCAGAAACAATTTACTGATAACATCGTTTTCCTCCATAGCGTTTGCAACATTTTTGATTCTCTTGTATTGGCCATCAACGTTCTTGTTCGTATCCATAAAGAAGCCCAACAACTTAGGTGCATTTTTGGTTGAAATTACTTCACTTCTATCATTAATATAATGCCCAAATTTATCGACGGACATGTTTTATAAAAAAATCTATTTATGTATATAGTTTATACAATTATATTAGCTTCACGTAGTTCTTCAATAATTGAGACAATTTCGTTGTTGTGATTAGTATGGCCTGCCAACTCGTTTGGATCATCCCAGTTTGGATTATGAGGGTTAAACTGCATCAAACCCTGTCCTAAATAATTAGTTTTTGTTACATCTGATGAGCTTTTATAATTTTCTCCTTTGAAAAGTTTTCCAACAATATGTTTGTACCTATGGGCTTTGCTCCCTTTGATTTGACCATCAGACTTATAGTCTCTCCTGTGAGCATTGGTAGCAAGTAATATTTTTTTTATAGATTTCAAGCTCGAATTTGTCATAGTTTTTTGGTGTTTTATGAAACATTAAAGAAACAGTCCTGGCGTGAGAGCCCATATTTGTCCACCAACCTGAATCTTATCTTGATTTAATTCGATGGTGCTATTACCAAATCTCCATTGGTTCTTATTGTCTTTATGTGGACCATTGTTAGTATCTAGTTCGTTTCTCGATTGTAATAGTGATAAGTCAGCATAACTTCCTTCATTATTCGAATTTTGTGAGTAAAAGTCATCTTCATCATAATTACTGCTACTTTTACTATTCGATTGTTTAAACATTGATTCTTCAATTAGTTTCTTGGGCGTACTCATTTCCAATTTTATTGTTAAATTCTGAGGATGAAAACTTTCATTGTCATCAATTCCAGTTTCCTTATCACTCGGTTCTTTTTAATCGGTTCTTTTTTAAGGAGCGTCTAAAGTTGAGCTGAATACCCTGACAGCTGTATAAAATAACCAAGGGCTATAGGGACTATAGAAATAATGACACAAACACCACAAGATGTCGAATTATATGATCTTTCAAGAGATAAATATCGACTACAAAGAAAAGGAGAGCGAAACCTTATCCTGGATAGTCAGATGAATGAGCTTTTGATACCAAACTCCCAGTACCCCTTTTGGGGTACATATATTTTGTAATTAACAAGAAAAAATAATAATAGTAATAAAAAATAAAATGTTTTTATATATATATGATTGTGTATTATTTAATATCTTTGGTTATCTCACAAAGAAATTTCAAAAATAAGTGGCCACAATTATATGTATTAAAGCTTTGATATTGATTGTAGTTGTATTCAATATTTCTACCTAAATATTTGATTAATTCTAGAGGAGGTTGTAAATTTCCAAAGATGTTGAAATATTGTTTTTCATTCTTGTTTTTATAGTATGCTACCCAATGAGTACCTGGGCCTGTTGATAAATCCAAATTGATTATTCCACACTCTACAGTCTTTGCTCGTTTTGGTAGCGAATCCAACATAAAAACTCCTCTGAAGTGTGGAATATATTTTGAAAATTTTCTCAGATCAAATTCTGATAATGGTCTGTTGGGTAGCATGTCTAAAGGTTTTTTGATTGATCTTAACAAAAGGGTCCATAACCGTTTTTATATGGTTTAAGGTGTAGTCCATCTCCCACCGCAATTGACTCCATTGCTTTGTTGTGTCTAGTGGCTTCCTCAAGTTGTTTTTTTGCATTCTTTGTTGCATTTACAGCTTTAGCTATAGCGGCACCTCCAGTTGCTAGACTACCAAGTGCACCTAAAGCAGTTAGAATCGGTATTATGGGCAAAAACCACCAATTTTTGGAACATTTATAATGCGTGGTATTACAACACGAGCTTTTTCCCCCTTAAGAGATTTACTGATAGCTTTACGAGCAATCTTAAAGGCTGAATTAATATTTTGTGGTTTTTCCTTCTTCAATATCTTTGTTGCTGATTTAATTATTTTGTGAAACAGTTTTTTGTCATTTATACGAATTCGTGGTGATGACTGTATTCCTTTTCTTTGCTTCAACACCCATACCAAGTTCAGTTTTTGCTTTAATTGCGTTGGTGACTATATATGCAAATGTTTTTTCTGCAAGATCACTATCTTTTGAAAGAACTCTTTCCCAAGCTTTATTTTCAAGAATTTTGTCAGCTTGATGTCTGCTGTTTAAGTCTTTATTTTTCAAATAAGCAATATCGTGATTTTTTCAAGCAGTATTCAATAAGTTAATTCTTTTATCTCCTCTATCTAAACGCTTTTGTAATCTTGTGCCAGGTCCACAGTACTGATATCCAGGAAGATGTAATTCAAAAGGCAGAGAATTTATTGCTTTATTTAGTAAACCTTCTCCAACGATAGTGTGTTTGAGACTAAAACTTTTGTTATAAAGTACAACCATATTACTTTAATCTACAATAAAAAATATTGTTTGCAAATTTCACAAGTAGTTATTAAAAAACAACATAAAAATATATTAGTTCGTAATGCTGATATTTGTTCAAATGGCAGTAAAAAAATAAGACATAATTCCTTGTTACCAAATTCTATTCGAGCATTAATAGTTGGTTCTTCAAATTGTGGAAAAACTAACATAATGATTAGTTTGCTGGAAAGTCCTAATGGTCTCAAGTTTGAAAATATTTACTTGTACTCAAAATCTTTATATCAACCTAAATATGAATACCTAAAGAAATTAATTTCACCAATTAAAGGAATCGAATACATCTGCAGAAAACGAGGACGTTGTTCCTCCTAGTGAAGCTAAAAGCAATTCAATTATGATTTTTGATGATGTTGCCTGTGAAAAGCAAAACAATATACGTGTATAGTTTTGTATGGGTCGTCATAAGAACGTAGATTCATTTTACTTGTGTCAAACTTACACGCGGATTCCAAAACATTTGATAAGAGATAATGCTAAAGTAATTATTATGTTTAAACAAGATTCGACAAATATGAAACATGTATATGATGATCACGTTGCCAGCGATATGAACTTTGAAATGTTTCAACAAATTTGTAGAGAATGTTGGAAGGAAAAATACGGATTTTTGATGATAAGTAAAGATAATGAACTAAACAACGGTCGTTATAGAAAGTCGTTTGATTACTTCATCATAATATAATTTGCTGTTCATCTAATGCACCCTTCAGTATTTAATCTGACTTCAAACTTTATACATGTGATTATTGTAACTGATCAGGTAAGCTGATGTGACACCTGTTAAACTGATCTGATAAGCTGATCTGATACCTGATAAACTGATCTGATACCTGTTAAACTGACCTGATAAGCTGATCTGATACCTGATAAGCTGATCTGGTACCTGATAAGCTGATCTGATACCTGATCTGTTAACCTGATCTAATAAACTGATCTGCTTCCTATTGAACTGATCTGATAACTAAAATGAATGAACAAATTCTTAAAGACTTGGTGACTACAAGAAATATCTTGAAGAAAAAGCTTCGAAGTATAAAAACTGGTGCAATAAATGCACATGAACAATTAAGAGATACATTCAAACCTATCACAGAACCTTTAAAAGAATTTATCAATAGCTCTAAATACGTTGGTAGACCGGGTAAAAAAGAACCGAGTGGTAAGGAAACTGGAATTGATGACAATGAAAGTTTTCATCCTCAGAATTCAATAATAAAATTGGAAACGAGTACGCCCAAGAAACTAATTGAAGAATCAATGTTTAAACAATTGAATAGTAAAAGTAGCAGTAATTGTGATGAAGATGACTTTTACTCACAAAATTCGAATACTGAAGAAAGTTATCCTGACTTATCACTATTACAATCAAGAAACGAACTAGATACTAACTATGGTCCACATAAAGACAATAATAATCAATGGAGATTTGGTAATAGCACCATCGAGTTAAATCAAGATAAGATACAGGTTGGTGGAAAAATATGGGCTCTCACGCCAGGACTGTTTTCTTTAATGTTTCATAAAACACCAAAAGACTATGACAATTTTGAGCTTGAAATCTGTAAAAAAATATTACTTTCTACCAATGCTCTTACTACCAATGCTCACAGGAGAGACTATAAGTCTGATGGTCAAATCAAAGGGAGCAAAGCCCATAGGTACAAACATATTGTTGGAAAACTTTTCAAAGGAGAAAATTATAAAAGCTCATCAGATGTAACAAAAACTAATTATTTAGGACAGGGTTTGATGCAGTTTAACCCTCATAATCCAAACTGGAATGATCCAAACGAGTTGGCAGGCCATACTAATCACAACAACGAAATTGTCTCAATTATTGAAGAACTACGTGAAGCTAATATAATTGTATAAACTATATACATAAATAGATTTTTTTATAAAACATGTCCGTCGATAAATTTGGGCATTATATTAATGATAGAAGTGAAGTAATTTCAACCAAAAATGCACCTAAGTTGTTGGGCTTCTTTATGGATACGAACAAGAACATTGATGGCCAATACAAGAGAATCAAAAATGTTGCAAACGCTCTGGAGGAAAACGATGTTATCAGTAAATTGTTTCTGCAAACTGAACTCAAAAAACAGCAACAAGAAGTGGCTTTCCAGTTAGAAAATCTTAATGCTCACTTGCAGGATATCAATAAGAAAATGGATGATAATAAATCACTTTTTGATATGGAAATTGAAGAGTTACGAGAAAAAATTTATAGAATAGAAAATTACATGTTCGTATCAATAGCTGAAAGTGCACCAAGTAGATAACAACACACTTAAAACAGCGACTGGAAAAATAAGATGTCTTCAAAAAGAAATGTTATAAATGAATTGCATGAGCAGGCTCGAAAACGTTTTGTACGTCGTAGAGTTGTGATGAAATGAATAGATGATCTTTGGCAAGCTGATTAAGTTGAAATGGGGAAATTATTCCTTAGACAATAGAAATTATTGATTTTTGCTAACTGTAATTGATACATTCTCAAAATTTGCTTGGGCAGTACCTTTGAGAAGAAAGAATGCATTTGAAACAACCCAGGCAATGGAGAATATTTTGAAATTGGGACCAATACCGAAAAACTAGCAAACAGACGATGGTAAAGAATTTTTCAATAAACATTTCAATCAGCTGATGAATAAATACAATATTAATCACTACTCAACATATAGCACTATGAAAGCCTCAACAGTAGAACGATTCAATAGAACATTAAAAGGAATGATGTGGAAAGAATTTAGCTTAAATGGTTCATATAATTGGATTGATATGTATAGAGATTTACTTGATGCATACAATAGAAAAATTCATCGCACCATTAAAATGTCACCGATTAAAGTAAATTCAACAAATGAAAAACAGCTTTTAAAAACAGTATAGAGTCATTTAAAGGTATATAAAATGTCAAAATTTAATGCAGGAGATCATGTACGCATAAGCAAATATAAAAACATTTTTTATAAAGGTTATACTCCGAATTGGATAACAGAAATCTTTACAATTAAAAGAGTATAAAACACATATCCTACAACATATACATTAGAAGACTATCGCGGAAATCCTATTAAAGATGGATTCTATGAAGAAGAACTTTCAAAAACCAGATATCCACATACATACCTAGTTGAAAAGGTTCTCAAAACTAAAGGACAGTAGGTGTTTGTTAAGTGGCTGGGCTTTGGTAATGAGCACAATTCTTGGATAAGCAAAGATGAGATATTGTAAATGGAAGAATACAATAAATAAACAAGAACAATGGCATCAATATTTAATTTAGTTTAAAATAAGTAAATAAACAATAAATACGAAAGTGATTCTTATAAATCATACTGTGTGTTTAACCTCATTTATTTACACTCAAACAGTCACAATGTCAATAACATTGACTCTAAGCTCCAATTCATCAGAGCTATCTGCTAATTATTTTCCTCCTATTGATTTAAACGGAACCTATGAATGTGCTCTAATTGATTTTCATTCATACAACAGTATCCCAAATGTGGATGTCTACAACAATATATTTCATATCGGTGAACTTGTAATTGAAATACCGATCGGATCTTATGAATTAAATGATATAGTTGACTATATAGAAGAACAATACAAACGATATAGACCAGAAAATAAAATTTTGATTGAAGCTAATTACAATACAATGCAAGTTAAAGTCAGCAGCTCTAAAGAACCAATATATTTTAATAAAGAAAATACAATAGGTAGACTTTTAGGATTCAATAGCAGAATATTAACGCCAAACAAAGAACATTACTCTGATCTTCCAGTGAATATCTTTAAGGTGAATCTCTTGAGGATTGAAAGCAGTATTGTGGTTAATACTTATATGAATAATTCTAAAGCTCATACACTAAATGAATTACTGATTAATGTACCGGCTGGATATAAAATAGTTGAGATTCCCAAAAATCTCATTTATTTGCCAGTAAACTCCAGAGAGATAAGTTCACTAGCTCTTCGCGTGGTTGATTAAAACGGCGACTTAATTAATTTCAGAGGAGAGGAAATTACAATACGAATACATTTAAGGACAACTAAATAATGATAATATACAACACGAGAATATCGAAGAATACTACAGCAACATCTAATCCTCAAACATTACAACCTAAGCAACAATTGAAAAGATTTGTTCGTCGAAAATTGCTTACAGCAGCAAACAAGAGTTTTCTCAAGTCACTGAACTTTAAATTGAAAACAAAATGAGTTCAATAATAGACATTTTAGATAAACTAATATCTGATGAAAATATAATCAAAAAGGATTATCACACATACATACCATACCTTCAGTTTTTTAACAACAACGTTGAACGCTGAAAAACGCAGCGCAACCAACCTGCAGAAAGTAGAATTTCACGTAGAAGTTACGCAAAGAGTGATGGCATGTATGTATGCTGAATGGAGGTGCGGCACAAAAGCTTTTTGTTTGTACTTCTTGTTTGGTTTGATATTTGAACAGTTAGTTGATACATTTGTAGATATACATAGCATATTTCATAAATTAATTTGCTATATAACTTGTTTTTCTTTATAAAATCACAAAAGACTTTAAATATTTTTTGTATAATTTGAAATTCGAAACCATATTCATGACTAAGGCCGAAGTCAATCTCGGGATCTAAGGCATCGTAGTTTTGAGTTTACTACTTCAGCCAGCAGCACCCTTATAGAATAAATGTATTGACTAAATTATAATTTAGCTGTACATATTTTGAAGATATCATATATCGTATAATATATTTTAAAATAAAATATATATTAAAATAAAATATTATATAATATTTTAAAATAAAATATTGTACTTTTCGTACGTTTTCTGTACAAACACAAAAAGCTGTTTTGATTTTTGTTTTTAAATGATAACCACAAGCAAGATAATATTGTATTATGTCTTGAAATATATCTTTTTTCATTTGTACTTAATTCTAAATTATTATTATTTGGGATCAGTTGGACATATAGGGAATCATACAGTTTTTGGTAAGTTCGGGAATTTGGATAAAAGTATGTTTCTATTTTCCGTTGCTATAGTCGTATTTACGTTTGGCAATTTTTCAACAGTGATATTATATTTAATTACTTCTTCGTCGGTCAGTATATTTGGACTCAAAAGTCCTAACCTCGATGTCAATATTATTACTTCAACTTTGTCAATTATACCGTTGAGTTCCGAAATCTGCAAAATGTATATGTGTCTTCCGAATTTCTTCGACAATTGTTTCAGTATTTATATTTATATATTCTAAATGGTGCCTTATGTTTTCTAATTCTTA
>OY776276.1:33909055-33976555 GCA_963675445.1 Linnaemya vulpina
AAAAGTGAATTTTTAAAGATACATACATACATGTAAGATTATTTTATCACACATAATTAAAAAGACTATTCAAAAACCAATAGAAGTGTTTGGTTATTCATGCGACCATTAAATTTTATTTAAGTAACTTCAGTAAAATATTGCTGAAATTTTCTGTAACCAAAAATTTTTACTTTTACTAGTTACTAAAAATTACTGCAAAAAACTTTTATGACTTTCTTTCATACAAACAGTTTTATTAAAAAATATATGTTTATATTGTTTTTAACATATTTTATATAATACTCTAATAGTGTTTTCTTTTCTGAAAAACATGCAAAATTTTTTCACTTCTTTTCTAAAATGTGGCAGTTTAGAGAAGTTTTAGAACAGGAATTATTTTTCGTGAGGCATTTAAAACTCATTTCTAATTAATTTTTTAGTTTCAAATGACAGAATGTGGCAATTTTCAGTTGAAAAGTTTAATAAATGTTAAATTTTTTCTAGAAAAGAAATCAACGCTATATTTTCTTAACATAACAAAACATAACTAAACTTAAATTTTTTAGTTCAATATTCATATCGATATATATACATATATATATATATATATATGCAGCTACGATCAAAATAATAGCAGCATCTAATGTTAAAATTATATAACGAAAGAACAAAATCATACAAAAAACGATTTCATTTGTCTGCACATTGGTGTAAAAAATTATAATAAAAATACTATTTAAGGCAATAATTCTTAAGACCATTTCGTGGAAAATTGTTATAGCTGGAAAATTTTATTTTAACTTGAAACTGGACAGGTACTTAAAAAGCTGGACAATCCAGCCAAAACAAGCCCGACTGGCAACCCTTATGTACGTATATATATATATATATATATATATATATATATATATATATATATATCTATTACAGGGGTATTAAACAACGTTTGTGTTAATAATAATAAAGCCGTTTTAAAATATATATACATACACATGTACATATGTACCTGAGCATATGAATTTAGATTCTAATGCCCAATATATCAGTGCCTATTTCAAAGTAGTTTATATATAAATGCCATTTAAATACCAAATTTCGTTTTTCACCGCAAATTTAAATGAGGCCCCTCATTACCCATTTAGCGGCCCTTTTCACAATGTGTGATTAAATGTTAAATAACATTTTAACCGGCAGTTAGATGAAATTGTGTTTCACAATGTATGATTAACATTTAACTGACATATGTTAATCGAAAAGTTGTTGTTAAATTTAACCGAACAAATTCTTCTGGTTAGTATATTAATTGTCACTTCAACAAGAAAACAAAATGAGCAAATATTTTTTTTTTTTTTCACAGTAAAAAATATATACAAATTTCTTATACACCTATTTTGAGTTATTACTATATTAGTATTACAACAAATATAAATGATTTAGAATTAACTTAGAATAGACATTTGAAAGATTTTATTTACATTATAGGGAAAAAATAGATAAAAAACCTAATAGGAATTAAGAGAAATTTTTACATTAAATCTTCTGTCAACTTTATATAAAGTTGGAGAAGAAAATAATATTACAAATTTCTTATCAAGGCTGAATTTGAAATCCTGTTGTGGGTTTCAAACCTTTGTGTGATATTATTGATCACTGTTACAAACATATCCTGTTGGTATATTCTATGTAATATATTTTTTGAATATCGTCTCGGTACGTTGAATATAATCTTCAGATTCTTGTTTTGTATGACTTGGAGCTTTTTCAAATATGTTTTGGCACATCTTTTTGACCACACTTGACATCCATATGTCATAATTGGCCGTATGAAAATGAGCAAATATAACAATCAGCACTTACATATATTTTTCAATATTTATAATTCAAGTAAAGTAAAATCTAAAAAAACATCGAAATCATTTCTCTTTGTCTAGTGAAGAATTTAGAAAAAGATTTATATTACCAAAATCTGCAGTAAAGTACATTTTCAATGCCATAGGCAATGATATAAAGTCCGCAACAAGCAGGTAAGTTTCTTCGTTATATATGTATATATATAAAATGGTTAATACAATTTGAATAATGTTCCTTTAATTAAAATAAATCATGCTTTATCTGCTACCCAAATGGTGTTATTGGCCCTAAAATTTTACGCCACAGGTTATTGTGGTGTCTCAATAGGGACTGCTTGTCGTGTTGGTAAAAAAAAGTTTGTAAGGCAATCGCTAGACTATCAAAAAAATTTATAAAAATGCCGCATTCTAAATAAAGAGCACATGAGAAAAACAGCCCCACAGTTTCAGTTGAAGTGACGAAGAAGAAATTAGCTCTGATGGATTTTCGAAAACGCGATGTAATCTTATATAACTATAAATGCTGAAATAAAAATTTATATACATTCGAAATAAAATTAATGATAAAAGTCCTTAAAATAACTTTCGATATTTTCCTAAAAAACTGAAGTCCCATTCTTTTACAAATGAAAAAAATAGAATTCATATATTTAATTCTCTCATTACACTATTTTTCGTAAACACAAAATTCAAATGTTGCCATATTAAATACAGAATGCACTGGTTAAGTAACTAAATGATGGTGAAAAGCAAATGATGAACCATCGGTTAAAAAGTGCCTGTTAAGAAAAATGTCAATTAGCTAATTTTTCGTTAAAGTTAATTCAATCATACATTGTAAAAAGGGCCGTAATTTAAATCGAGCATAGTAAACATATGACTTTGACTTATTTTCTCTTAGCAAAAAGAAAAACATTTGGGGGATTCACACTGTAGTCATGTCATAAAACAATAGCACGAAAAATTTGACTAGTGTGAATAACCCGTCATAACTTGGCCTGCTAAATAAATTTGTATATATAAACTCTAATAGGGCTATTAGGCAGGCATACATGTCGGCGGACATGTTCTTTGGCGAACAAAATCTCCCTGTCTAATAGCATGTATGTCGAGTACGCGCGACATGTCGGCCAGTTTTCAAAAATTTTGGTTTTTCTGATGTCTGTAGCGTACCAACATACCTGTCTAATAACGTGTTCGCCGTACTTCATGTAAAAATTCAGTTCATTTGTTGCCGTTGCCGGTAGCATTGCTGTACGTTGATTGGAAGGTTGTATAGAAGTAATGTCTTTCAGTAACGTTAGTTTTTAGGAAGAATTTATTGAATTATGTAAAAGCCTGTCGCAATTGAGGGAAAACAAATCAGATTTATATCACAATAAGCAATTAAAAATTATTGGGTACAATAAATTAAATTTTATCTACGTTTTCCTCCTCTTTTAATTGTATTTCATTTTGCAGTTATCATTTTTCAAGTATATACTTATATATAGCATTTATTAGCATTCTTTATTTTATTGAAAAGATTTATTTATTCAAAATAGTAATTTATCTTAATTTTAAAATCTGAAGAATATATTACAGCTTTGGAACATCAGTATCAGAAACTAAATTCATATGAATGGTTATATAAGAATTCAACAGTTGACTTTTGGGTAAATGTATATAAATATAAAAATGCACTAAAGAAAATCCCTTCAGTGAAGTAGTTACTTTTGCAATGATTTTTCATTTAGCAAAGCGTTTTTAGTGGCATGAATCTCATAACAACGAAAATTCGAAACAATGATGTTAAACCTATGAATTCGCTACTTTATATTAAGCAAATTTTAAAATAACGAAAGATCTCTTAAAAAATCTTCAGATGCTAAAGAATATTCATTGCATGACGTATTTAATTTTAATATTAAAATATTTTATGTACAGCCCAATCATGAATATTCTCGAGAAATTTGTTTCCCTAAATAAAAAGTTTTCTCGAGAAAAAATTCCACCAATCATAAATTCCTGGGGAAAGAAATATAAGAGAGATGGAAAATCGAAATTTCGAAGACAACTGTTTTGCTTATTGTGTTAATAAATTTGTTTCAACAAAAAACAAAAGGAATTTGATTCAAATTCATAGTATTGCTTTTCGGATTCTTGCGGGGAGTGTGTCCACTGTAGAAGATGAGCGCGATGTGTCTAACCCACTTGAGTTGCCAAAATCATTGTGAGTAAATGGAAAAGTATTTGGCCTTGATTTTATTCATTACTTTTTCCTTAATTATAGATTTCAAAAATACTACCGCGTAAATAAACCTGCTTTCTGTGATTTATTGAATATAAAAATGCCAGAAAAGGAAGTAGCAGAACCCATATCAAACCAATATTTAGCTTCAGCTCAAGCTATAAAATTAATATTGTCCGTACACTTTTATAACTATTTGTAAATAAATTTTATCAAACACATGTACATATATTTTTAGTTATTGCTTATTAAAAAGTAAAATAAAAAGTTTTCTGAACACGAATACAAAAACACAAATCCACTTATATACTAAAAACTTTTCTTTCATAAAATAAGGTAAATAAGTTACATTGCCTATTGCAAATTCATTTCAACATTAGCTTCCATTAAATTAAACATGTTTTCTTTTGTTTTATTTTAGTTTTGCAAAGAAATACTTATATGTTTTGCAAATTGCCTTTAAAATTGTAAGTGAAAAATAACTTGAGAAATAAAATGGTTTTCCCCTTTTTTTCTATTGATGATACCTACTTTTCTCACTTCCAAATTTTTCTCTTCCCTCAGTCAGGATAGGTTATTATAGGTAGAATTATCCTAATTGTAATCATAAAAATGTAATTATTAGCCCAGGAAAACTAGATTTTAATGCAGTTCATACAGCAATATAGTGGGTCAAAATGTTCCACAAGTGAAAATCAATAAAAATGGCTATGATAGATACGTCTATTTTCAAACGGATTTTTTAGAATAGGCCAGTATTATTCTTGACTCAGATTAACGAAACCGATACCTTAAAGATGACCCTAAAGCAATTTTCACGTTTAAGATGGATACACAAAAAGTGACCAGTTGTATGTGAATAATTTTCTTAACTGGTTCGAACATTTGTAAATATTTCCATATCTTATCGCTTTTCACCCGGTGAAATCGAAAATATCATTCCAGAAAAATAAGTACTGATGTGTATGACCAGAAATTTGAAATATATTCCTTTGATTGTAAACTAAGGGATTCAGATGGTATATTTTCAAGTAGTGAAAAAAGTTTTTATCTTATATACTACAAAAATCTCAAAATTTTTTTATCACAATTTAAAGTCAATTTCATTGTGGAACATTATGTAGGCGCTGGTTCGCAACCACCAATGTGGACGCTATCGAATACCCCCTAACTAAAATAAAATTTATAATTTTCAAAACTATGGTGAAAAATACTATTATAGAGAGTCTCAGTGGCATTTCTTGTGGTACTAAGAAAGATAAGGATTTGTCTAGACTTTCACTGATTTATTGCCATTAGAACAAATAACTAATATCCACTGCCGCGAATTATTGCATGCTGCAAGAGCAACTTCATTTATGTCAATAATTGTCTTAAAGTCAGGCTATTGACAGATAAAATTATCTGCTAAAAATATGCTGAAAACAGCGTTTATCACGCCGGTTGGAATGCTAGTTTTTAATAGAATGTCTTGTAACCTCAAAAATACGCCATCAACATTTTTCAACAAATTTAAATCTAGTCTTGCATAAATAATTTTACTGGCATATCTAGATGATATAATTATAAGTCTTGACAGTTTTGAAGGAGAAATGACTGATCAACGAGAAATGACTGATCAAAAGAATAGAAAAGTTTAAAATTAAATTGAATAAAGAAATAGATGAGAAGTTATCTTGGTAACACTACGTGACAACAAATTTTAATGTAAGATGTTTCGTGGAATCCTACTATGAAATCAGAAAGTATAACAGTTTTCGAAATATAGTCCGATTGCCGTTATTCGGGTTTTTTAAAAAGGTGAGCCTTACATGCAAATATCTCCAAAAATATTCGTGGGCTTATACACATATTTTTCGTTAAATTACTAAAGTAAACATACACCGTATGCCAAGATTAGTGAAGAAATGATGGAGATATAGTAGACAAAATTTCAAACTTCAAGAAAGCTTTTATGATTTTTCGAAATTTTGCTGTTTTTAAGTTTTTTTTTTAAGCAAACACTTAAAAATTTTCAGACATTAGCAAATTTCAATATAAAAATTTTGCGCCATACAAGGTCCAGATTGGTGCAAATATGACAGATACAGAAGATTTAGTGAATTAGCTCATTTTTCGGTTTTACTAAATCAAAAACCCAAAGGAAGTAAATACACAAAATTTGAGAAACGAACGCTGTAAGTGTTATTAACATTGACAGTTCAAAATTTTATATTTGCGGTATTAACACTATGTGCTATTTAGTCATATTGTCATAAATTTATAATATTTTAGATCAGATTAAATAAGTTGTTGTGCTGCATACAAGAAAGTCATGAAATAATAGCACTGTTTCAGGTATGTTTTTGTTTTTTTGTAAATGGCGCTAGAGATTTGAGTCGAACGGCTGAAAATCCTTACGCGAGATAGTATATGTTTGCCGTTACTTATACATATATGATTCACGACTAAAAACAGCTAAAATATTATTCATACCGTTAATAAACTTATTTTTTGACATATTGTCATTGTACTATTATAATATGAAATTTATTTGTTGGGTGGTTAAGCAATGTCTATATGTATTTCATTGGCGCTTCTTCCCAAATCGTCAGTAGACTTCAACCACAGTTTTGCAAAGTTTCAAACTTCTCAACTTATTAAAAGACTTCCAAAAATCATCTGAGAATTATGTTAAATAAATTAACTATAAAAATTCACAAACGAAATCAAAAAATCACATTATAATAAGTGTAGCAGGCTATGAAACTTATACAAACCACAAACAACTTTTATTCGATATGACTATTTTATTTTTCTATACCTTTATACAATTAGAAATCCCTTGGATAACAATGAAAGTATTTATAAGGCAAAATGAAAAATAAAATCTCAATTGAATTGTTAATAAACCAATTTTTTGACATATTGTCATTGTACTATTATAATATAAAGTTTATTTATTGGGTGGTTAAGCAATGAAATGCATATAGGCATATGTATATACCAGAACAAAGAAAGATAAAATATAATACTTTTTATGCACTTTTCTGCACATTCGGTATTTTTTGGTACATAAAATAACAAAATGTTTAAAAATATTAAGTTTTACCTAATTAAAACCGTTTTATACAAGACGAAGATTTACAAAAATGAAAAAAATTTGTCATCCAGGGTTAGGAAATTGTAATATTTTTTTATACAATAACATAACAAAAAACCAACTAAAATCGTTTTTTCCGGGCTAAAATTATGTTTAATTCCGGCAAAACAAAATTGATATCGACTCTAGGGATGGATAACTGAAATATTTTGAGGTACATGAAAGTGACAAAAGTGGTTAAAAATATGTAGTTTTTCTTAAATAACCCGCTTTATACATCATGAACACTTGCATTGGTAAAAAAAACAAACAAAAAATTAAATTTCGCTTCCATGGATCGGAAGTTGAAATTTGTTTATGCATAAAAGTAACCAAAAAAAACTCGTTTATTTCCTAACAAAAACCATTTTTTAATTTAGAAAAAAGTTTGGTTTCAAAATTAAAAAAAAAAAAAATCAAAATTGTGATTGCAGGGTTGGACAACTGAAATATTTTGTGTTACCTAAACGTGACTAAAATGGTTACAAATTTAAATTTTTCTTAAATACGTTGGTAAATAAACAAAAAGAAATTAATTTTCGCTTCCAGGAATGCGAAACTGAAATTTTTTTATACATAAAAGTAACAAAAAAGCAACTAAAGTCGCTTATGTTTAATAATTAAAACAGTTTTTAGTTCATTAAAAGCAAAATTTGCATCAAATATTTAAAGAAAAATCAAAATTTCGTTTTCAAGGGTGGAAAATTATTATTTTTTCATTCATAATAGTAACCAAAAAGGCAACTGACGTTATATATTTTCTTCTGGCTAAACTATTTTATAATTTAGAAAGAACAAAACTGATACATAAAAATATATATTATGCCAGACGTACGTTGGAATGTGACTGACTGCGGAGTCGAACTGGATACCTCTGGCATCGCTGTTTTGTGTCTTACTATGTCAAGCAACACCGCAACTGTCCAAGTGGTGTCGTCAATTCCTGGACATAACCCCCATCAACTTGTATTCCGATTGAATTCTGAACTAAAGAAAAGTGTACAAATTATACAAACAATTATAGCATGAGCAACTAACAAGAACATGGGTTAATTGTTTATGTATTTATGTTATATTTTATGTCTATTATTGAAGTTTATATAAAGTTTTATGCCCAGTAAATCAGTGGTTATTTGACTGTTATATAACTTTAAATGCCATTTAAATACCAAATTTCGTTTTCCACCACACACATAAATAAGACTTAAATGCCCCTCATTCACCATTGAAATGTTATTTAAATCGAGCACAGAAAACACATGACTTTGACTTTTTTTTTAAGAAGAAGGAAACATTGTGATGTTGTGCAAAATTTGCTAAGAAATTTTAAAAAGTTGCGTAAATAAAGTTAACTATCACTAGAATAAAGTCGAAAATCAATAAGACAATATTTATTGCACAAATGGACTCTTAAGACAATTAAAAAACTTAAAATAATTTCATGCACAACACTTCAAAAACTTTGAATCATAAGCAAAACATCTGTTTTCAGAACAATGGCGATTTTTGTTTACATATTTCATGGTGTTACCACATTTTTCGCATAAGTTAATTGAAGTATTTAAGTCTGACTGTAAAACTGAAAGCGTATTTAAATAGACTTTAAATATTCATCAAAATTAACTAAATCGGCATTTAAATAGTCACTGATATATTGGGCATTAGTCTTGTGCTTGCATTCTTAAAAAATTTGTTTTTATGTACAAAAAGTAAAAATTTAACAAAAAAAGGAATAAAAAAAATTATTGTATATATTTTCACCGTCAGTGAATTTTGTATCCATATGGATACATTCCAAAAAACAAGTTTAGGGTGAAATTTTAAAGAACTGAATGTTAGATGTTGTTCCCGGGATCAATAATAGTGGAAATCAAAAAATCAGAATTTTTCATCGCCCAGTAAAAACTTGTAGCGAAAGGGTTAACAAAATTTTCTAACCTTTTTCTGACAGTTCTAATTTCCTTTCTGGAATTAAAAACTCTCTTGTATTTTCATAAAAGACCATTATCTGTTTTCTTATATATATATATATATATATATATATATATATATATATATATCTATATATATATCACAGTTTTGTTTGTTTTTCGCAATTTCAACAGAAGGGGTCGACGACATGAATGAGCTCTCAAAATTACGGTCACATATATAAAGATTTTTGTGTAATCTTCTTCAGGCATTTTTGCCAAATTTGCCCTAAAACGAATAAAATATCGTAAGCCTTTAAAATGTCTTCTAGATCTTTTACATGTCTTTACGCAGCATTTCGAGCCCGATATTAAATTGTTTTTTTATACCCTTCACAAAAATGTGAAAGGGTTTGTCATTCCGTCTGTAATTTCTTCCATATCAATATGCGACCCCATAAAGTATATATATCCTGGATCCTTATGAATAGCGATGACGATTGAGCGATTTCCGTCTGTCTCTACGTGAATTCGGTTTTCCCAAGCCCCCAGAAGAGCTAGAGACTTTGTTCTTGGACTGATCGATTGGAAGTGAGCTATCATAGAGTGGTATTCAGAAATATCGGAAGTACGGTTCCAGAGCTGGGAAGCTTACATCTATTTCTCGACGCAAAATTAACAAATTTATTTGCAATTTGAACCTATTTCATGCTTTGGGACTCTTCAATTGCATATTCAAAACTTAAAAAAAATTTCCAGGGATGGGGTATAAATTTTTTTTTTACACATACGGTATTTTGTGGTACATATAATAACTAAAATGTTTAAAAGTATTAGGTTCTTTTTAAAGAATACCGTTTTATACATCATGAAGATATGCATTGATGAAAAAAAAATTCAAAATTCTTATCCAGGGTTAGGGAATTTAAATTTTGTTATACATTAAAATAACCAAAACTGAACTAACGTCGTTTTTCTTGATTAAAATTATTTTTTATTGTAGCAAAACAAAATTGGTATCAAAAATTTAAAAAAATTAAAATTTTTATTCCAGAGTTGGATAACTGAAATATTTTGTGGTACATGAAAGTGACAAAAATGGTTACAAATTTGTAGTTTTTCTTAAATAAACCGCTTTATACATCATGAAGATTTACATAGATGAAACAAATTTCTCATCCGGGGTTAGGAAATTTAAATATTTTTTTTATACAATAACATAACCAAAGATCAACTAAAGTCGTTTTTCCGGGTTAATATTATTTTTAGTTCCGGCAAAACAAAATTGATATCAAAAATAAAAATTTCGACTCCAGGGTTGGATAACTGAAATATTTTGTGGTACATGAAAGTGACAAAAGTGGTTACAAATATGCAGTTTTTCTTAAATAAACCGTTTTATACTTCATGAAGACTTGCATTGGTTACATAAAAGTAACCAAAAAAAACCTCGTTTATTTCCTAACAAAAAACATTTTTAATTTACAAAAAAAAATTTGGTTTCAAAATTTAAAACAAAATCAAAATTTTGATTGCAGGGTTGGACAACTGCAATATTTTGTGTTACCTAAACGTGACCAAAATGGTTACAAATTAAAATTTTTCATAAATACGTTGGTAAATGAACAAACAAATATTAATTTTCGCTTCCAGGAAAGCGAAACTGAAATTTTTTTATACATAAAAGTAACAAAAAAGCAACTAACGTCGTTTATGTTTACTAATTAAAACAGTTCTTAATTCATTAAGAGCTAAATTTGCATCAAATATTTAAAGAAAAATCAAGATTTCGTTTTCGTGGGTGGAAAATTATTTTTTTTCATTCATAATAGTAACCAAAAAGGCAACTGACGTTACATATTTTTTTCATATATTTTTTTTCACCTTGCGCTTAAATTTCTGCTGCCAGTGAAGACAATTTTGATACGTCTGCCGCAACAGATTCATCCTCTTGCATATGAGGGAAAAATATTCTTCATAGAGACACATAACCTTAACATCGCTTTGTTTATCGTGTATATTTTGTAATTTAGAGTACACTTCATGGAACGTTGTACATGACAATATATGATTTGCCTGATCTTTGTCAACAGATGAAATTAAAATTCCCATGGCTCTGCCATCTTTCTTCACCCACAAATCTTTTGAAATATAAGACATGACATTGCAGTTTTTAGAGAGAGGATCAAAGAGTGAAGAAAAATAACAAAGTGATGTCAATTCAACAAAGTTGCTTTTTCAACAGCATTAAGGCCCAATTAGCGAAACTCTGAAATCACAAACGCTGCGCAAACGCGTCAGCTGATCCAGTCTGTTACATGGAAAATTGCAAAAATGCTTAATTGAACGCTGAAAAACGCAACGCAGCGCAGCCAACCTACAGAAAATTGAATTTTACGCAGAAATGCGCAAGAGTGATGGCATGTATGTATGTTGAATGAGAGTGCGGCACAAAGGCTTTTTTTTGTACTTCTTGTTTGGTTTGATATTGGAACATATAGTTGATACATTTGCAGATATACATAGCATATTCAATAAATTAATTTGCTATATAACTTAATTTACTTTATAAAATCACAAAAGACTAAATATTTTTTGTACAATAGTAGGTTAATGTTATATATACGTATGTATATGCAGATGTATGAACGGATGGGCACAAATTCATTTGGCACCAATATTACTACATATGTAATTTATGTATGTACATGCACGCAAATGTGTGGATAATGTTTAGCGGCCAGTGCGATGCTATTGACAGAACCCGATAACAATAAACAGAATCTTGCACTAATGCATGTCAGAAAAATTTGAAACCATATTCATGACTAGTCTTGTGTTCACTACTTTAGCCAGCAGCACCCTTATAAAATATATGTATTAGTAAAATTATAATTTTCTGTGCAAGCGCAAAAACGAAAGTGCAAAACAATAAACCTAACCAGTGTAAAATTGGAAGAGGATTCGTAAACAACCTTAGAAATAAATTACCTACAGAGTTACATTTACCTGTAACTCCTGGTACCAAGCTTTAAAAAACGTTTGGCAAGGGGTGATAGAGGAATGAAATTATTAGATGCCGCTTGTAGAGAACACGATATTGCATACTCCAAGTTAAAAGATATAAATACGAGACATCAAGCAGACAGAATTTTAACTGGAAAGGCTTCACAACGAATACAATTGTCCTAACTATTTAAAAGAACAACAAAAAGTGAAATTTGGTTTAGGTATTAAAAATAACTCAAAGATTCGTAAAAATAAAAAAGAGAAACGAAAAAAAGAAGAAATGTCATAAAAAATTCTTCACCTCTACTGTAAAAAATATATTCAAGCTATTGAAAAATGAAAAACCTCACAATATTATTGATGCAATTAAAATGGCACAAGACGTGGTTCATTCTAATCTAAAAGAGAAGAAGAGATCCAACATTGTTATATCAAGAGTTATAGCAGTACCGAAAATTACCGGATTTCTTCCACTTATGCCGATTCTAACAGCATTGTCAGCACTTGGAGGCTTAGCCACTGGAGGATCTGCTATTGTTAAAGCAGTGAATGATATAAAAAATGGTAAAGAATAATTGGCAGAAGCTTCTCGTTACTATATATATATATATATATATATATATATATATATATATAGAGTAAGTTCGGGTAATGTGGTATACCTATTTTGCTTTGGCTATAACTTCAAGATTTTTTATTAAAACATGATAGATTTCCGTGTATGAATTACTTCAAGTGTTACCTTAATATTAAGAAAGTTGTGAAAATCTTTAGTCATCAAGCTTCAATGATATTTCAAATAAGCTTGAAAAATCCATATATACATATCATTAAAAAAATGTTCGGGTAATGTGGTATAGTATGGTCCGCTAATGTGGCCCTACAAGAAGACTACCGGTTAAATAACTGCCGGTAGTGTTAACTGAGTTTCAGTTAATTTCTTAAGAGCAAAATGAAAAAATTAACCGACACTCTTGTATACATGAGATCTTGCATCTTTTTCTAACTCATTCCTTCTCCGATAAAATGAAACATATATCTGTACTGCTCACTCTAGTGCATATTAGCAATCATAGTTTTAGTTATATATAACCAAAATGTTGGTTATATATATAACTAGTTAATGATAACCAAAATATTGGTTATATATAACTAGTCAACCCTAATGAACAAATCCATTAAAGATAACAGTTAAAATATACTATTTACATTAAGTTTTATTAAGAAATTGTTTAAGTAACATATTTTTTAATATATTCTTTTTGTTTTGACGTATTGCAGATGCGGTCTATAGCCTTCTTAAACGCTTTTTCGAAGTCGGTAGCAGATAGACTTTGGAAAACATTTGGAATGTAAAGAAAATATATTAATTTATAAACATTAGTATAAATTTTAATACATAAATATATGCATATATATATATATATATATATATATATATATATATATATATACTTACATCGTATAATTTTATTTGACATTGCGAGATCTGCGAGGGTTGCGTACCTACCATCCCAATTGTACATTTGCAGTACGTTGTTCGTGACAATGCCACGGATTACTGCATTAATATCGTCTAATACGCCCCGTAGTCTGTAGGTGTACGTAAGCTGTAAAAGTATTATTATTTAAATATATTTATAGCCTTCATATTAAGTAAAATTTTATTACCATTGCTTGGGCGAAATCCACAGCTTTTATCTTTTCTTTCATTACTTCTGTTTCTTTCAATGTTTTAATTGGAAGCATGGTAGCGACTTCGTGTATTTTTTGATCTCCTTTTTCTCCCGTCATGCGGCATACCGAAGACTCCACTTTTCGTGAAAGATTTTTTCTTCGATTTCAGTGAAAGATAAAAAAAATTTTATTAATCACATGACAACAGTAAAATTAGTAAAATTCTTACATTTCTGTCCATCTGCTCTATCCTATTTGCTATAGCCTCCTAGTTGGATACTATAGTCGACTGCCCATTGATCAGGATATGCTCGTTGTAAGCAATATGGTCTGTTTTGTTTTCAATAGCTTGCATCTGCTTTAAAATAGTAATGATATCAGAAAAATAAATAAATAAAAGTTGTTAATAGGTATTTTGATAATGTTTATTATAATTGATTGATATATACCTTGATTTTGAGTAGCGGTGTACGTTGTTTTAGGAATTCCTTCCTGGCTTGGACCACTGAGCCCCACATCACAGTCTTCTTTGTTTTTAGTAATTTTTTAGCTTGTTTTGTTGATTTTATTAACAATTTTTAATTAAATTACAATTTAGTGTAAATACAAAACACTAACTTAATTCGCAACTATATGTGTTCAACTCTAACATATATGTTGGAAATGGACAACAAATGCGATATTCGCCTACGTTACCACTAGCAAAATCTTTTTCTATACATAATTTTATTTCCTAAATATCTCCGAAATACCGTAAATTCATTTGTATGCAAACCATATTATTGCGACAAAAAATAAATAAGTAACGAAAGTATAATCAATAACTTTTCATAAAACTTGTATTCAAATGATAATTAAATGAATATGTACAATGTACATTGTACATATACGACTATTATAAAATAAACCATATGCATTACAAGAACCACCCTACAAATTTCACGGCGAAAACAAAACAATGGCAACATCGTTACCAAAAATTCCATATAAATTTGCTTCATATGCGTTAGTGAAAAAATGTTGTGTGTATAAGTTTCGGTTAGTCTTTTCTTGCAGGGTGGTAGATTATACCACATCAGACGACTTTATTTCAATATATTATTATTTAAAAAAACGGTTTCGGACTATCATTTGAAAGAGTGTCCACCTTCGTATTGGTTGCAGTCCAGCAAGAGTGAAACCCCAGTATCTCGACTCCATATCCAGTAGATATTTTACTAGTTCATCCGCCATTGATGCAGTTAAAGTTGGAGGACGGCCAAGCTTTAGTTGAAAAAAGATACTCAATGGTGTTTTCGCTTCTGAAAATACGCTGTAATGTTATGTGGGGATATTAATAGTCTTTGAAGCCAAAAGAATTCCTATTTGGTACTCTCTTACAGCTTCAATAGCTTTCTTCATATTGTTACGTTTCTAGACCTTTTCGTAAAAAACGGTTTTATTATTTATCCTTCAAGGATTCGTTTTATTGCATCAAATTACAACACGGACAAATTAATTTTAGAAATATAATGCGGCAACACTTTATTTATTACTTTATTTACACGAGTATTTGTACTACTCAACTCTTAGCGATGTTAACAAGTCTATAATTGAAATCACACTGACTATCGCTGAGCTCTGGCAGCGCCTTTATATAGCAAAAATGACGTCGTCTGGTAACCTCGCGAAAGTTCTGGGTATGGTGGTTGTATTTTACTTGACATGTGTGTGTTTGTATACATGCCAATGCTGACTTGTTTGGTTTGCTTATGGTAACTATGTGTGGTTGAATGTATGAGTGTTCTGTGTGTTTTGCCCATGGTAACTATGAGTGGTTGTATGGATGAGTGTGTGGTTTTGTTTCTTCTACGTGTACATGGCTGTGTATACTTGTGAATCTGTTTAGCTTTATTAGCAGCGAATACTTGCATACAAGATCATTAAGAATAACATCTCTTAGCATTTATGTTGCTAGGTTTGTTGTTGTTGTGGTTTACTCTTATTGGCACAGCCTTGAATGATCTTGTATATGCTGGAGTATCCATTTCCGTTAATTTGAATATTATCTATATAGTGTTGACCAGGGTTGTAATATTTTGACAACTATAGATTAATTGGCAGTGCTGCCAAGTACATATAGCCACATTGTCGTTTTATTTAAATCTATTTCTAATCTTTGTAACAATATCATCCGCTGTCCATTTTTTAATTTCACCTCTTTTGGGCATGATTATTGTGAATAGTACTATGTAGTATAGTATACCACTTTAGCTGCCTTCACCTATACCATATTAGCGGCCAATGGGTTTTTAAAATAATAATTAATTATATAAGACGAATTGAACATATAGTTTAATTGTAAGCTTTATTCTCTTAAAAAGTTCCCACCTTAGACTTATAAATAACAAAATTAATATTTAAAGCAAGCTTTTTTTCAAAAGAAATTTTTAACAGCATACAAAACAAGTAAAAGTGCTATATTAAGCTGTGCCGAATCTTATATACCCTTCACCAACGTACGTCGGGCATTACACATATTTTTAAGTACCAATTTTGTGCTTTCTAATTTATAAGCGCAATAAAAACAACTTCAGTTGCATATTTTGGTTACTTTTATAAATAAAAAAAATATTCAAAATATTCCACGCCTGGAAACCAAATTTTAATTTTTCAAATTTTTTTTTACCAATACAAGTCTTCAAATGTGTAAACCGGTTTTATTTAAGCAAAACTACAAATTTTTAACTATGCCAAGTTTCATGTTATACATAGTATTGGAATCAAAATATAGAATTTTACTTTTTTAATTTTGTCTTTTCCTGAATTAAAAAATAGTTTTAATTAATAAAAAAACTGCATTAGTTGCCCTTTGATTTGTATAAAATTTCAACTTCCCACCCCTGGAAGCGAAACTTTTTTTCATCAATGCCAATTTTCATGATGTATAAAACGGTTTTATTTTAAAAAAAACTTGAAATTTTTAAACATTTTAGTTATTTATGTACCACGAAATACCGAATGTACAAACAAAATTCAATTTCCGATCCCGGGAAGCAAAAATTAAATTTCTTAAACCTAGTTTTTACCAATGGAAGTCTTCATGATGTATAAAGCGGCTTTATTTAAGAAAAACTACAAATTTGTAACCACTTTCTTTACTTTCATGTACTACAAAATATTGAAGTATCGAGTCCTGGAATCGAAATTTTTATTTTTTTTATTTTTGATACCAATTCTGTTTTTCCAAAATAAAAAATTATTTTTACCAGGAAAAAACGACGTCAGTTGATTTTTGGTTAGCTTATTGTATAAAAAAAATAAAAACTTCCTAACCCTGGATGGGAACTTTAATATTTAAGAAAACTTTAAAATTTTTAAACATTTTAGTTATTATATGTATCACAAAATACCGAATGTGCAAAAAAAAAATTAATTTCCCATCCCTAGAAAAAAAAATTTTTTAAGTTTTAAATGGACAATTGAGGAGTACCAAAGCATGAAATAGGTTAAATTTTCAAATAAACAAAAAATATAATTGGTTTTTGGTGTTAATTTTGCGTCGAGAAATAGGTGTAAGCTTTCCAGCTCTGGAACCATCCTTCCTATTTCTGAATTTCAATACAACTCTAAGTTAGCTCACTTCCAATCGATCAGTCCAGGATAGAAGTCTCTAGCTCTTCTGGGGGATTGGGAAACCCGATTTCACGTACAGACAGACGGACATCGCTCAATCGTCATCGCTATTCATAAGGATCCAGAATATATACACTTTATGGGGTCGCATATTGATATCGAAGAAATTACACACGGAATGACAAACCTAAATATACCCTTTCACATTTTTGTGAAGGGTATAAAAATGTAAACCATAACACCACGTTTCACTTTTAGAACTATTTTTTTTAAAGAAGATTTAAACATAAATACACTCACGCACTCTTAGTTTGTTGAGGGCATGCAACTTTTAAGCGTCGTACCGATATTGCTATGCTCTTAGTTTTGGAAAAAATCAAATGTACCACATTACCCGCCTATACCACATTACCCGAATTTACTCTCTCTCTCTCTCTCTATATATATATATATATATATATATATATATATTTATTTATTTATATATATATATATATATATATATATATATATATGTAATCAATTGCTATGGGAAAAGGATAATATCTTAAACCTTATAAAACTGGATATGATCTCTATTACAGTCCAGTTCCAAAAACTTTTAAAAAAAGTCGCTAATCGACCTCTAATGGACTTGGATTTGAATAAATATGGTAAGCAACTTAAACATTTCAGAGGAGTTTTTATGCGTGACAAATTACCTAAAAAAACTACTATAAAAATCATAACTATAAAGAATACTTTGATAGTTTTGGAGATTTGCAACCGCCATTGTAAATTATTTCTTGCTTATAGCATTTAGTGAAAACAAAAAATTTACATATTCTTATTTAACTGATGTAAAAGTTCAGCTCAACTCAGATACTTATCCTTACGATCATTTGCATTAGAAGTTTGAAAGAAATCGTTTCGCCCTACTAAAAGATATGTATTCAAAGTTTCAATATAATTATTATTTGTGCGAGCCATCACCATTACTAAAACTGGAAAATTTTAAATTAACTGTACCAATAATTATCCTGGAGGTATCTCATCATCCAGTTAAAACTTGACCCATAGATGTGCCAATGGTATTAAAAACACTAAAGAACATACCATCTAATACATCTGTTTATTCTTTAATTCTACACGATAGAATGTTTGAATATATACCTCTTACAAATGAAATTTAAAAAATATTGTAGATATGTATATTTTGAAGTAAATTTTAAATACTTAAAAAAATTTTAAAGTGATTTTATTTTTATTGAACATTTTTATTTTGCTATATTAATATTTATATAGGCTAAATTGTTCTAACTTAGTTAAAATCTCAGAAGACATGATGATAAATATTCCTAGGCACAAAGGAAGTCAACATCAGTTTTATTCAACTTACACAGCAGATCAGAACAGCTGTTTTCGAAAGTCGCAACACTTTCATCTTCAGTGCTCATGTGTATATTGTGTTTATCACCACTGCTTAGGTGATTTAGTTGAATGTAATAACAGTTTTCTATTTACACAAATTTTATTGTGAAAAACAATCCGAGAACTGTATCAACTTGATTTTAACATTTGTGTGTTATAATACCTGTGTTACCATTTGATTATTTTCTTCATGTCCCATTTTTCTGAATTTTTTGTTCCATTATACATTAAGTCCAACTTTTTTGGTTTGAATTTTATACTTAAGTATATGTGAACGTTTTTCCAATTTTCATTGGTAGCTCAAGCCAAAGCTTAATACTACAATAGCATTAGATGCTGAAACAAACAGATATCTTAACTTCAAGTTTAAACTTCCAAATCAAACATTGAATGTGGAAACACATATATCAGTTCAATTGGATCCATCTACATCAGAAAACAGCACAACAACAATTGACCCAAACATGTGACCGTCACAAAGCAGTCATAATGAAAAATATCTTACTATAGATGATTTAGTAGAACCATTTTAGAAAGATTTATTAAAAAAACTAACATTGGTGGTATCATTGGAAGCTCTAAAGTTTTCTATCGACATTTCAATCTAAAATATGATCATTATCAGAAAAGACTGGTTATTACAGGAACTATAAATATCATACATTAAACATATACTGTTTTCAATAAAATCCAGATTACGATAGAGATATTCTAAGAAATGTTTGGTAAAGGTTCCCTGACGATCTGCATTAGCCCCAGTCAAATGCGCATAGGAACTAGCTAAAACTCCTCAACTGATCACTTTGAATTTTTTAACCATTAACTACAAACGACCGGTATTTTTACCGGTAAGCAGTTTCAATTTTGGGGAATCCCTGTTAGTTACGCATTTATCCGTTTATGTACCTTTTTAATATTTAGTGTAACTTTGTTTTCTAAAGTGCCTGTTGTGTGCAGTGCGATTTGTTTAATTTACAACTATTTAAATTTAGTAACCGGTAAAAATTCCCTGTCGTCTGTGTTGATGTAAGTATATTTTTAATTTGTGTTGTACTTAAATTGAATAACAGTTAATTTTATTTATATCGTTATTCTGTCTTTTCACTGTAGAATATAGTAATAAAAAATATGTAGAATATAGTAAAAAAAAATATTGAAGAAGTTATGAAAAGATGGCTTGAAGAAATTTATTCTGATATTAGTGACTTAGAATCAGATTCTGAGTATCTGGAACTACTATATAAGAAATAGAGCCAGAAGATGAGGACATTGATAATCCACCCACTGCGAAGCTAGAAAAGAAAGGAAAACAACACATATATGCTCAGTTTGTAATATGTGTGCAATGTACAGAAAGAATTTGTAAGGAATGTTCGACCTGGGGTCTAATCACCGCATTCGATATCGAGCAAATTGTATCGAAATTTTTCATTTTGGTATTACGGCATTCGATATCGTGTAAAAAGTATCGTAATTTGATATGATAGCATTCGATATCGAGTAACCAAACAAATAACATCACTCGAGCTGTCATTCGATACGTCAGTGCCTGTCGTATATACATAAATAAATAAAATTTTTAGCGGCAAAAATATATTTTAAAAGTTTTTTTTGAGAAACAAACGAAAAAAATATGTAAGTTTATTAAATATAATGTAAAAAACTTAAACAATAATTAACTTTAATTTTATAGGACAAATATAAATAAAATTAACGCATTGCAAAAGGAGTTAATGGCAGAGTTTATGACTCAGCACCCACAGTTGGCAAAAAATATTTTGCCAAATTGTGGCCAAGGACGGGCAGTAACAAATAAGCTTTGGGAACAACTTGGCAATAACTTAAATAGGGCTGGACCACCAATTAAAGATGTGAAGTCATGGCGAAAGCAGCATAAAATGATTATTTTAACAAACCTCCAGGAATATTATATTTGTTAAAAAAATAGTCCATGCATGTATGCGATTGTTCAGGCGAAAACTTTATAAGTTTTGGACAAAGCTTAGTTTCAATTTCTTGTATCACATGGCTTACAATTTTAGAGACCGTGCTCTGTCCTAAACCTAACATGTAGTCATTTCCCACACAATGTTGAAAACTTCCACTTGCCAAAAGTGAAAGTGTGGCTGCTAATTGAATCTTTGGCCGCACGGCTGTGGACATATTTCCAATAAAATTTAACTGACAAAACACGTAATTGAAAGCTTCCTTTGTCAGTCGAAATCTTGTTTTAAATCTGAAAAGAAGCATTATGACTGCAATGATTTCGAAAAATATACATTCATCTCACGCTGCTGCCGGTAAAGACAAAGCGTCACTTTTATCTCTAATCTCCTTTCTAATGCGTATTATACAGCTTTCTTCCTCATCAGATGAAGATAAGCAAAACAAAAATGAGCTATTCATTTCACAATTTCTTTTAAAAATTAAAAAAATTTCGCGCACAAATGCTGTTCAACTTGCTTTTATTTTATTTGTTTACCTTTTGAAAACATATGTTTGAGAATCTATTACATTTTGCTTAACAATTCCGATTCGATATATATCGTATGCGGTGATCTGCTTACTTGACACGTATCGAAATCCAAGTCGATACGATAGTTGACTCGATATCGAATGCGGTGATTAGACCCCTGAATTTTTAACCAAATTTATCTCTTGCAGGTTTTTTTCCAAATGCATATTTTCCTTTTATATTTTGTATCTTAATATATTATATTTCAAGTTTCTATAATAAAAATAAATTGCGTTTTGTTTAAATATTTTTTGATAATCGTTTTTTTTTTCCAACCTTAAAAAATTACTAAAAAAGTTAACTAATTATCTTTTGCTTTAAAGAACTTGTGCGATTTTATTAAAGAAAACAGTTTTACAACTTTTCTAGATATTGATATACAAGAAACATATAACAGATATATATTACAAGAATTTTTCAATTATTTTACAAACATTTTCTATAACCGGTGAAAATTACCGGTAGTCTGTACAAACATTCATATAATTTTACATCTGTAGTTAAGAGTTAATAAGATATTGGGAAAAAAGAACTAGCACAGAATTGAAACTAATGAGTTTAAAAAACCCCCAAAATATATACTAATAAAAAATGTTTGTTGTTTTCTTTGAACATTATAATGTTAGAAAGAGCAAGGACAACTGGCTCACTTCTGCATCAGATTTTAGTTAGTTTATGAGCTAGTCTCAAATGAGCTAGCTAATTATTAGTCATATTATGAGTTAGCTCACAAAATCCCATCAGGGTAATTTATCTACAAGAAACGAATGATCGAAACTAATGCACACAATGTGTTTACCTATCCATTTACACAAAAATTTTTTTAACCAAACATATTGCTATCACTGTTGGCAAACTGATATATCAACGGTTATATATGCATCGCACTCGTTCAACAATATTGTATTAACTCAAAAACTTCAAAGTTTTTAGAAGAGACAAAAAACTATTTTCTTAATGCTTAAAGAAGTTTTCATTAACAAAAGATCGGCAATAATTAGAAAACCAATAAATTATTGTATTGCACCGCATAACCTTTTTATTGTTCTATTGTCTGCAGATAGTTTTTTTCTGTTTACTGATATATATACATATATATATATATATATATATATATATATATATATATATATGTATATATATATAATATATATATATATATATATATGTATATATATATATACTATATATATATATATATATATATATATATACTATATATATATATATATATATATATATATATATATATAGTATATATATATATATATATATATATATATAGATATATATATATATATGTATATATATATATATATATATATATATATATATACTACATATATATATATATATATATATATATATACTATATATAAATACTATATATATATATATATATATATATATATATATATATATACTATATATATATATATATATATATATATATATATATATACTATACATATATATATATATATATATATATATATATATATATATATATATGTGTGTTTTTAATGAAATTAATTCCCAAACAAATTTTTGTTGTATGATTCGCAATACTTTTTAGGGATTATATTTTTCTTGACTATGTTCAAATATCCTTTCTTTTATTTTCCGACAGTGGCAGCTTTCCCAAATAAACACAAGACAACCTGAAATAATTACAAACAAGTAATTGTAGTATTAGAAATGGTAAATGGGTTTAGAACTTACTTCGGGTTTTCCAACAATATGTAGACTTCAAATTATCTTTACGTACAAAAATTCTTAAAAAGTCTTAAATAATCTTTGTATGAAGTTTTGAAAATAAATGAATCGATGTTGTCCTTTTCTAACGGAGAGTTTAAATACTATGCCAATTTATTTTTGGCGCTCCTCATTTGCAACAAAATGTATGCCCCACAGTTCCTGTAAGGCCCTTAGATCATAAAAATGTTCATGAGACAATTCGTGAACATTATATGGCATTACAGTCACTGTTGCTATTAGAGCCGTATATTCACCTGATCAAATATGCATGCTCAAATGCAAAATAATAAAGTGATATTACAAAGTCTTATTAAAAACATTTAATGAAAACAGTAATAACTCAACAAAAAACAGATTTATTTCACGAAAACAGTAACAACTCAAAGAAAAAGTTAAGCACTATGCCATAAAAACAATCATATTTCGAATTAGAACAAGAAATTTACTTAGCCTGAATCAATTAAATAGTTGCCTATTCCACCCTTAAAAGTTGGAATAGCCGAACGCTGAAATTTTAAATGTAATCTAAATGTAAGTTATCTTTAAATGTAAATGTTTCTACACTTACTATACATACTTAAATATTATTCATTCCCTTTGTAAAATTTTATTGATACACAATTCATTCTTTCCTTAAATAAATTTTGTATTAAAAGTCGTATTAATTATTCCAATTAGAAGAATTTTATACATTTGTGTCATTTTATAAAACATATCATATATATTGCAATATGGAAATAAATGTGTCCAGTTCATATAGCAAGGAATGACTCATTGTCCTATTTGTTGTGTATGTTGGTGTTTCTGCTGTTTATCAGTACCTTTTATTTAATTTCCGTACACTTTTTCAACTCAACGCCAAAGATATAAACATATTGAAGTGTCATAAATGTTGTATGTACATATAATAATGGCGTTGTGTCTAAATAATTATTTGTTGTTGGTATATGTGAAAAACAGATGACACATTTTTAAGGGTTCTATAAGTGTAGCAACACATACATTTAAAGATGACTTACATTTAAAATTTCAGCGTTCGGCTATTCCAACCTTTATACCTAGATGTGAATTTTGGAATTTTTGTTTCTAATACTTTGAGTGTCCACCTCGAGCATCCGTTACCGCTTGTAGACGTGCTCGCATCGGTTGAATTAGTTTCGGAATAAGATAATAATCTTCTAACGGTATATTATATCCACTCTTCTTTAATGAACCGTATCAAATCATTTTTGTTCCTTGGTGATCTTTTTCCTACCTTTTTCTTTAGATGAACCCACGGCTTATATCCGGACTTTGGGCAGGAGTATCATAAAGTTTGATACAGTTGTATAATAACCAGATACTCCATATATAAGATTTATGCTTAGGATCATTATCTTGATAGTTTTTGTATTTGAATTTCTCTGGATTAGCCGGGTTTATAAAACAAAATTTTTGGCGCTTTTGTAAGATAGCAAGATATACTTCTTTAGTCATTATTTCATCTAAAATCCGTATTAAGGGCCAACTATAATATGCGTAGGCTAGCTTTGGCTACTGTCAAAACTCGACGAAAAGACTGTCAAATGCGTAAGGCAAATTTAACCAGAATTTGTATGGCTATATTATACTTATTGAGTTTAAGTACTTACTACACTCAGTTGCAAAAAAATTTAATTTATGAAACATTAATTTATTATATATACATAAAATATAAATGCATATATATATATATATATATATATATATATATATATATGAGTTCAACTAATAAATGTATATATTACCATAAGCAAGTTAATTAATTTCAATTAAGAAAGCAATTATAGATTAAATTGGAAAAGTACTAAACAATCCAACGGTGTGTGCAAGTAGGTCATTAATTGAAGGAAAATACGCAAATACATTTTGCCATATATACATATGTATATACCAGAACAAAGAAAGATAAAATATAATACTTTTTATGCACTTTTCTGCATTTTTCCTTTATTTTTCGATTATAATAAAAGATATTACTTTTATCATAAAGGCACTTATAATTTTTCCATTATTTATTAAACTTTCTATAAAATTATTTTCGGCGTCCATTGCGGCTTCTTTTGTGCATGTATCACAGTCTACGGTTTGTGTGTATCTAATAACTATTTTCAATGCAACCCTTTTTCCTTAAAGAAAATGCGATCAGTTTCGCTCTATGCGTAGAAAAAATAAAATTTATTGAAACTTGCCGAAAAGTTAGCAAAGCAAATTATGGTCGCACACATTTGATTGTATATATTCGCAAATTCGCCTGCGCTAACGTACGCATGTTACAATTGGGCCTTTACACCAACTCCTTTGCTGGATATACAGCCCCATACCGGTACGCAAGGCTTTCCAAACTTTACTGTAAGAATAAAATTTTTATTTTCTAGCGCAGTTAGGGGCTTTTCCTAACTCCTCGCGGTCCGCCATGATAGTAAAGCATAATTTTTGTTTCATCTGAGAAAATACATTGTCAAAGTATGATGGAGGGAGTGAAACGTGTTGTTCGGTGGCAAATCTTAGTCTCTTTTCAATATTTTGAGCTGAGAGCAGGGGTTTTTTTTTTTCGCCACTCTAGACTAATATTTGTGCTTTTGAAGGAAATTTTTGATGGTTGCATGGGAAGGACGTAACTAAAAGTCTTTTTCCAGTTCTGATTTTCAGTAAAAATATTTCGTCAATTTCCTTGGCCGACTTGCCTTTATAGTGGTTGAAATATACCAATTGTATAAAATATTTTGAAACGCGTTTTTCTGGCATTCTTTATATTCAAGTATGCTGTCCTTTGTTGCATCAAGAATGACCATTTTATTACTAAAACTTTGTTTAACTCGTTTTTGGAAAATCAACGGCATTTTTTGTTCCCTTCTAAACGTCTTCATTCAATATGCAAAGATTTTTTTACACTTTTTATACTGAGTAAACTTCTTTTGATGTTGTTGTTGTAATGTTTACGTCTATTTGAAAAGTGTTGGCGCCTCAAAGCAGCAAACAAGTACCGTAGTGAGATGTGTGCAAAAGAACAACAGTATGCAAATGTTTTTTGTTGTAATTCTTGAATGAAGATAATATTTTACATGTTTTTTGTGTGCAAAGATATTTTTTACAAACTGTATATGAAATGTTTTCTAATATGACACAAATGTATAAATATCTTATAATTGGAATAATTATGTAAATACGATTTTTAATACAAAATTTATCTAATAAAAGAATGAATTGTGTATCAATCAAAGTTTGAAATGGAAATAAATAAATATTTAAGTATGTACATATATACCATAGTGTAGCTTCAAATGGCTCGAATGGGCTTTCAAACCATTCATTTGTTTTTTAAATCAAATCACAATTTGTTGTTTTTAGGCATATGAAATATGTTTCGAAACAAAATAGACACCAAACAAATCAAACACAAGAAAGAGTAAAAAAAATTTAGAGTTAAAAAACAACTCGTCAATAGTCAACACTAAAAATTTTTTAACAAAAAATATCTCATACATATATTTATGTTTATATACATACATACATTATAATTTTAATATATTTTCCACCCAAAATAATTTTTGTTATAAACAATAGTTATTCTTACTTATAAATTTCTTTCCAACTAAAGAACGAATGACAATTGTCAATTCTATGTTTCGAGTTTTTTAAGAATCATTTGTGTTTTCTTAATAAAACATTCAAATGTAATAAACATTCGAAAAAAAGGAATCAAACTATCAGGCATGTTCTGAAAATCACGTAGTTTCAAAGCAGGACTCATTTTGAAATCACGCCAAGAATTTCATGCTGTTAGCTGATTTTTTAGATTTATGTTTGAAAATTTTTTTAAAAAAGGAAAAAACAATTACCAAAAATGCCAGGAAAGTTATGTGCATTAATTGCTTTAAGAAAAGAACAATTAAAAAAAGAACGAGTTAAAACAAGTAATTTACGGGACTTATCAAATCCTATGGATACAAGCGAAACCTTGTAAGTAGTAACAACATAACTATACCAAAGTTGTAGTAATATGGATTTCCAGTTTCATATCGTTTTACCGGCTTAACAAAAGGGCTTTTCAAATAATATTGGAAGATTTAACACCAAAGTTACAGCCGAGTAGCATTCCTGCAAATATTCAGCTAGCATCTGGATTGGATCTTATCAAGCAGTTATATCCAATGATGTAAACGTTAGTATTGGCCGATCTACATTTTGCAAGATTTTGTGGAATGTTATGCAAGCATTGGAGGAAAACTTGTATTCGGAGTGGATATCTATAGGTAACCAAACACAAAATTCTTCAAAAACGCATTTCTATGAAAGTTCGGCATACCTGGTATAATTGGATTAAAATAATGAAGCCCCCGACTGATCATTCCGTTTATTTTAGTCGAAAGGGCTATTACAGCCTTAATGCTATGGCGGTATCTATTCTATAAATCTGCAATGTAATTATGGTTATTTCTTCAAATTTATTTTCAGATTTGCGACTATGAAATGCGCTGTAGATGCAAGCCGCCCTGGCTCATGCCATGATTCCTTTGTTTGGCAAATGATCGATGCTAAAAGGTATTACAGCGAAATGTATGATGATGGCGTTCGTAATTTTTGGCTCTTGGGTGACTCTGGATATCCCCTTAAGCCGTATCTAATGACGCCCTATAAAAACCCTAGCTATGGTACTGCACAGCACACATTTTACCAACGACATGCCTCAGCAATGTTGTGGAAAGAACCATAGGCGTTCTAAAAAGGCGGCTTAGATGCCTGCAAAATGTTCTTTTATATTCTCCTTCCAAGGTGGTAAAAATTGTTAATGTATGTTGTGCCCTAAATAACATATGCAAACACTTTGGCATAACTTTTGAAGCAGATATCATTGAAAATATTGACGATGATGTGGACCCTCCAGAACAAAATGACGACGATGATAACACAACAGCAACTCTACAAGAGATAACATAGCCCTTTCTCTACATTCAAATAATTCATGAGTTTTATCAATAAAAAACAAAACAATTTTATTTATTTCAAAAACAAAACAATAAACTAATTCAATTTAAATAAGGTATATACATATGTTGAACATATAGATAATTAACTAAGATCTTATAATTTATGTATATTTTAAAATAATTTATCAATAAAAAACAAAACAATTCTATTTATTTCAAAAACAAAACAATAAACTAATTCAATTTAAATAAGGTATATACACATGTTGAACATATAGATAATTCACTGAGATCTTATAATTTATGTATATTTTAAAATAATTTAAAAATTTATGTACCTGTATGGTACATACATAGTTAAAGGTTTGGAGATGATGATGGTTGTACACCAAGCTTCATTTGCTCAAGGTGTAAAAACTGCAACCTTATTTCATTTTTTGTTTGTAAGTTCTTTTTTATTATAAAGTTGTGTCTGGTTAATTCTTTCAATTCCTTTTCCGTTGATAGTTTTATTTCTTTAAGTTCTTTCCGAACATCTTTAATGTTCAGAAATATTTCTTTTAAGTATTTTCTTTAATTTCTTGTTTAGTATCAGCCAAACTAGCACATATTTTTGAAAAATGCTCTGCTTCCATGTTCAAAACGTCATCAACATCAGCAGTATGTCGTTTTCGCTTACGAGTGTTAACCTGAGGTGGTTTTGGTGACGAAGATGTGGAACACTTAATTTTGAGGTAGCTCAAGGGTTTGCTTTTCAGGCAATAGTATTTCCACGTTTTCTAAAACTTCAATTGAAAAAGTAGAAGTCGATGCTTGATGTTGTTGTTGACGGTAACGTTGTGGCAGAAGCTATTGCTGTTGTTAAACCATTGCTGTTACTGGAAACGTCTTTAGCTTTAGTTTTCAAACCAAAGGTTTTTGCATCTTTAATACCATCCACCGATGATTATAAGCCACAGATTAAGGCTATCTGTTCATCAACCGACGATAATACATATTTGTTGAATAAGCCACCACCAGTTTTATTCACTTCAATTTTATTATGAGCTAATTTTTGCTTGACACCAAGTCTTAAATCAGACCATACCTAAAAAGACATTTTCAACAACAATCATTTACATATGTACATATTACTTCAAACCTACCTTTTTCCAAGCTGACGTTTCTTTTGTTGGAGGCCCTGATGCGTTCAGTTCTTCTGTCAACTCCACCCATATCTACTCAAAATGAACTTTATCGCCTTTCACAAATCCTCTGGCCAAGTCAGGATGCTTTTCCATGCACCTCAAGAAGATTTCGATTTGTGCGTTGTTCTTGTGCTTACCCCTGCGAATAAAGTAAAATTGTTATTTTTTATTTGATCATAATATTTGCTTAAATTTTCTTAAATGCCGTCGGGAACGCGAATTTTAAATTTAACATCAAACAAAAATAAATATATCGGTGCAAAAATAAAGATGCCACTGTTTTCATAAATGAAATTTGCTTACATTTTGTGCTTAAATTGTTTGTATTCTACATGACTAGGTCAATTTGGCAACCTCAGTAATATCTTCGAAAAACCAAACCAGCTGACTACAAAAGAAAAAAAGCAAAATTATTTTCACTAACTAACCAGTGCTGTAGAAATTCTGCAAATATTTACGTTCCTGTGAAAATTAAACCTAATATTATTAATGAAATAATAGAAAACATCTCATTTGATATATGTATTTAAATTTTTGTTGCATTCCAATCGGAATAGCTAGGAAAAATATAGGAAATCGCCAGTCAATTAGTTCAACAGTTTAAAATCACGTAATTATTATTTTTTTTGTACACAGAACACCATTTACGTGATTTCAAATCACTTTGGCATAAAGTGATTTTCAGAACATGCCTGATTGTTTCGTTTCTATTTTTTCTATTTGTTTTCGAATGGTCTCGTTACATAAACCTGTTTGATTCTATTCATTCTATTTCGTTTGTTTTGAATTATTCGACAAGTTTCATGAAACATCAAACCATTTGAACCATTGTTGCAACAGTATGTTATACGTATACACATTATTGAGGCCCAACTGTAATATGCGCACGCTAGCGCAGGTGAATTTGCGAATACATACAATTAAATGTGTGCGACCATAATTTGCTTTGCTAACTTTTCGTTGAATTTAATTTTCCTACGCTTAGAGCGAAACTGATCGCATTTTCTTTAAAGGCCAACTGTTTGTTCGTTGTTATTGATAATTATTTTTAGATACTCACATACCATAGACTGTGATAGGTGCACACAAGAGAAGCTGCAATGTACGCCGAAATCAATTCTACACATAATTGAATATATAATGTCAAAAATTAATGGAAACATTAAATGTTTAGCTTTTGTTTATTGTATATATATTATAGTGTATTTGTGTATTTTCCTACCATTATGAAAGAAAAGTACATTGTAGTACTTTCCAATTTATTTCTTAAATTACTTTCTAAATTGGTAATAACCTACTTGTGATAATATATTTATGTATGTATAAATTGAAAATATTTATATATATATTTACATGTTATGTATATATCATAAATTAGTTTTTGCAAAAGTGCATTGCTTTACAACTGAGTGTAAGTGTAATATAGCCACACAAATGTTCGCTTATGCATTTGGCAGTCTTTTCGTCGAGTTTTGACAGTAGCCAATGCTAGCCTACGCATATTATAGTTGGGCCTTTAAGTATAAAAATTCATGTTTCTGTAACGAACAACCGCGTACATGCATTCGATATTTCAATGAAAATAAAACATTCACAAACATAAAACATCAAGTCGTTATACATAATTATCAACTAAACATATTAAAAGAGAAATAAGTACTAAAAATGCCGTTTGTGCCTCATTCGCAGTCAACATACAGTCCATCACTGTCTTACAACTGTCACGTAACCGTATAATGAAATTGTATTTTCGGCAGGTCGGGACGTTACGGTAACATTTTCTTACAGTGAAGTAGATGTTTACACAGCTTGCTATATACCAGGTTGGATCAGCTGACACATTTAGCTTACATTTAAAATTTCAACGTTTCCCTATTCCATGCTTAAGCATTTCTATTCTATGTTTGTAACATACTTTGTTTTCATCGAACTGTGTTTAGTGTGCCGTCTAAAGGCCCAACTACAATATGCGTACGCTAGCGCAGGCGAATTTGCGGATACATACAATCAAATGTGTGCGACCATAATTTGCTTTGCTAACTTTTCGGCAAGTTTCGTTAAATTTATTTTTCTACGCATAGAGCGAAACTGATCGCATTTTCTTTAAGGAAAAAGGGTTGCATTGAAAATAGTTATTAGATACACACAAACCGTAGACTGTGATACATGCACAAAAGAAGCCGCAATGGACGCCGAAAATAATTTTATAGAAAAATTAATAAATAATGTGAAAAATTATAAGTGCCTTTATGATAAAAGGTATATCTTTTATTATAATCGAAAAATAAAGGAAAAGGAAAAATGCAGAAAAGTGCATAAAAAGTATTATATTTTATCTTTCTTTGTTCTGGTATGTAAGTATGTGTATGTATATGGCAAAATCTATTTCTGTATTTTTCTTCAATTAATGACCCACTTGCACACACCGTTGGATTGTTTAGTACAATAAAAAATATATATTTATAAGTTGAACTCATATATATATATATGCATTTATATTTTATGTATATATAAGAAATTAATGTTTCATAAATTACATTTTTTTGCAACTGAGTGTAGTAAGTACTTAAACTCAATAAGTGTAATATAGCCACACAAATTCTTGTTAAATTTGCCTTACGCATTTGACAGTCTTTTCGTCGAGTTTTGACAGTAGCCAGCTAGCCTACGCATATTATAGTTGGGCCTTAAATATTAAAGAAATTGAAAATACACATACATTTGTTGGAAAAGGCAAAAAAAGAACAGTTTTCTTTGGTCTTTTCAATATCATGAAAAAATTATTATAAAAAAATAACAGCCATAAGTATGTACATATATACAAATTTACATACATACATAACAACAGAGTGTAAGAAAATATATTAAGTTACTCAATAATTGTGTTTGCAAAAAACATGACAAAGAGAATAAATAAGCCATTGGATTTAGTTGCAACATACCTGTCCCCCGCATCCTAGAGAAGCACAAAGTTTTTGGAATTTAATAATATATGGCGTGCAACATCTTTATGTTATAGACTCTATAATATATAGGGTCTTTGGTTCGGCTATTCCAACCTTAAACCATTTTCTAAAACACCATTTCAAAATGCTGACTAACATCTACATACATGAACAACATTCATGTTAACTCTTGCAACTGATAACATTGTTCGAAAGTGTATTGTCTAACAACTGGTGCAAATATTCCATAATGTCCGCACCATATTTCTGGCTAAATCCTCTAGCGACTAGTGGTGCTTTATATTGCTCAAAACCATTATTGACAGCACGTTAAACTTTGTAAGTCTATTTACAACGAAATATATTAACGTTAGGAGGTGGTGCAGTGGTTTCCCGGTTTAACGAGTTATATACTGTCAGGCCCATTGGTTATTTCGAAAAATTCGTTATATTCGACAGCTTTTAAAAATGTTTTCAGTAAATAAATAGTTATATTTTTGTAAAGGAATTATCATTTCGATTATTTTAATTCATAGCAAAATAAAAAGTATTTAGTTCACATCACTTTCAATTAAAAAACTAGTTCAAAAGTAAAATATTTAATCCAAGTCTATGGTATGTGTGTTTCTAAAAATAATTTTTAATAACAATGAACAAACAGTTGGCTCTATGCATAGGAAAATTAAATTTAACGAAAAGTTAGCAAAGCAAATTAAGGTTGTACACATTTGATTGTATGTATTCGCAAATTCGCCTGCGCTAGCGTACGAATATTATAGTTGGGCTTTAAACTTTTCGCCTTCCTAATAATCGTATATATTGTTTAATTTTTATTTAAGGATTAAACGTTTTCTTTTGGGCATTTTGATATTAACTTATCAAAAATGACGTAGTATTCAAACTAAACATAGGACTTTGTAACGTATACATTTTGATTTTGCTGAGTGACAATTTTTTTTAAAGCAAAGACATTTTTCTCTAAATTAGTTTTTTTTATAAAGCTTCTTTATTATTTCTTTTTTTATTTACAAATTAACCAAAATGGCAACTAACGCCGTTTTTTTACTAACTAAAACTATTTAAATATGGTTAAATATATTTTAGTTTTACTTCTATAAAACTCATTGTGCCACATTAAGAGATTTGCATTGGTAAAAAAATCAAAATTTCGTTTTCATGGCGTTAAAAAAAATAACTTAGGCCCAATTTAGACGAAGAATTTTATTCATGATTCTTATTCATGCTGTTTTTGTTTGTAGGTGAGCGGTATAGAGACGAGTAGCAGTAGAAAAAAATCATGATTTCTGTTTTTCATGAATTTTTTTATTTCCTTTTCCACTCATTCTCGAAATTCTTATCTATAAAGCACAATGTTAAAATAAGAATAATCAAACAAAGAAAATTAAGCGATTACAAGTTAAAAAAATTAACCCTGAAATAAAAATATACATGAATTATAAATTACCGTTTAAGTGCGAGAGGATTTTAGAAGATGTTTTGAAAGAAAACTAAAAAATATTCATGAATTAAAATTCTTCATCTAAATTGGGCCTTAGAACGAACAAAATTGGTACCTAAAAATATATGTTATGCCAGACGTATGTTGGTGAAGGTTATATAGCACTTTTACTTGTTTTATTTATTAGAAAAACTTTGTTTAATAAATTTAATTATCTGTACACGCTTTTTATTTATTTTTAATAAACATTAATATTATGTGTAAATTCATTTCAATATTGAAGCACAAAACAATTATATGAAAATTATTTGTAAAAATTAAACACAAAAGAATTCATTTAAAGAGTTGCGAGAATTGTAATAAAGAAGAGTGAATTTAGAAAATATAAATTAATATTGAAAGGGTATGCTACCATAGAAATAATGGCAATATTCTGGAAGTAGTGGTTTTAAATAATGCAGATGCTGCCACTTCATATATTTTAAAATTTTAATCTTATGATTTTACAATGTTGTCTGTGCAAAAAATCTGTTAGGTCTTTTTGCGTTATGAAATTTATGCTCTTGAAGATAGGGTCGTTTGTTTTTCATTAATAAGATTTTGGTCAGATACGACCAAATTGTTTGTGGGTGTGTATTTGGATGCTCTGCTTCAGAATCGATTTTGGATTTTTGTTAGTTAGAGGCGTTTGGGTTATGCTAACGATATATGGCTTGAAACAAGCAGCTAATGTATGGAACAAAGCTAGCTATTCATAATGTCTCAAAAGAGTGGATAAATTCAAAATTCTGCTGATCCTTGTTTTTATACAATATCTCTCTTTGTGGAAAGGAGTATAAATGTGCTTATATACGTGGATGATATATTGATAGCTGCTAAAAATAAGGAGTCCATCGAAAAATTGAAAATATTTTAATATATTCGTTATTATCTTGGTTTGGAAGTAAAACGAGATGAAAATGCAAGTTTTTGTGTTCGGCAGAAAAAGTACATAAAATTTTCCACACGCACCGATGGTAATGAAGAAAAAACAATGTGAATTGAAACAAAAAATCGTTTCTCACATGCAAGTATTTCTGTAATTACTTTTTGTGTGAACTGTCTGTCATTCGACCGTTTTAGTCATTGAAAATTTGTGAATAAAAGTGTTTCTGTAAGGAAATTTTGTGAGAAGTTTTGCACTTGATTTGTCAAAACAACTCACAATTTAAAACGGCGCGAGAAATTTATTATTTTTTTAATTTTATTTTGTATGTTCTCGTTTTTTTGTGTTTTTATATTTACTTATATTTAGTGAAGCTTTATACTGTTATTAATATATTTTGTTTGTTTTGTTAATCTTTTTTTAATATTTTTATTGTATAAATGCTTAAAATTAAGATTTTTGTAACACGTTCTCAAGAAGATATTATAATTTCAAATTTTTTGTTTATTTTCTCTTTTAAATCCATATATGAGTGTATGTACTTACACATTTGTGCATATATTCAAATAAATAAAAATTTACAGGTTTTATGTTAATTTTATTTATTTTTTTTAATAACGAATTGTTAATAATAAAATGATAAAGGCCCTTAAAACACTGCACTAAATATGGTTAACAACTCTCTTTTTTAATATGCAGTATTAAGCCGTTTTACAAGGCTCGATTTACGAAATTTCGAAGTTACGGACATTATGATTACATTATGAAATTCGCTATTCAAATGAAAAATTCGAACGTGTGAAATTACTACAAGTTGACAGCTGGTGAGAGATATGCTACAATACATCACAATAGATACATTTATAATATATAATGTTTTGATATGTTAAGTTATTACTTTAATTTTAACATTAAATATTCTTCTTAATGTAAAATTTGCTTTTTTTAATGAATTTCTTAAGTATATTATTTTTAAAACGAATAAATTTCCTTTCATATCACTTTGTTACATGTGTTTTTAATAAAAGGGTATCACATAGTGAACATTTTAGGAACATATCCCTGAATTTGTAATACAAACTTATGCTAATATGGATCTCTCTTTGGAGATCTATCTATTTGGAACGTATCTATTTATTATCAAGAGAATGGCATACTAATGATAACCCGCTATAGGAATATTCGATATACGTCTACTTTTACAGAACGTACCCTATTCGTAAATCGAGGGACTGCTGTATTTATTTAATTATATTTACACACAAAAATATTTGTTTATATATTTTTATTTGCTTACTTTTTTGCTTTTGACAAATTTTAAATTAAAAATGGCATTTTTTGTTTCACACTTCATGTGAGAGTTTTTACGATGTGAGAATCACAGAAACGAGTTACTGGTCACGGAAAGTCATTTTTCGAAAATTTTGTGTGTAATGATATATGTAAATAGAAAATAAATTGCTTCAATACTCGACCTGACATAGCATCCAGTGTTTCAATATTGGCTCAAAAAGTATATAAATATATATGTATATTCATATATATATATATATATATATATATATATATATATATATATAACATACATACATATATAAACCTTATAAATACTTTCATTGTTGTCCAAAGGATTTCTAATTGTATAAAGGTATAGAAAAATAAAATAAGAGTCATTTCAAATAAAAGTTGTTTGTTGGGTTTTGGTTTGTAGAAGTTTCATATTATTATGTGATTTTTTAAAATCACCTGTGAATTTTTATAGTTAATTTATTAACAGAATTCTCAGATGGCTTATGGAAGTCTTTTAATAAGTTGAGAAGTTTGAAGCTTTTCAAAACTTTGGTTAAAGTCTACTGACGATTTGGTATAAAACGCTGATGAAATGCATATAGACATTACCAATAAATAAATTTCATATTATAACAGTACAATGGCATTATGTCAAAACGTTACTTTATTATATATAGTTATATATGTATGTATATGAGTAAATATTGTTACAAAGATTAAAAATAGATTTAAATAAAACGAAAATGTGGCTATATGCACTTGGCAGCACTGCCAATTAATCTCTAGTTGTCAAAATGTTACAACCCTGGTCAACACAATCAGCCCAACAAAAATTCCGTGGGAGTTTTTTCACTTTTCCCTTTTCTCCTATCATGAATAAATTTTTCTCCCTTTTTTCCAACTGAGGGAAGTGAAAAAATTTAAAGTGAGAAAAGTAGCTATCATCATTGGAAAAAAGGGGAAAAACCATTTAATTCCTCAACTGATTTTTCGCTTACAATTTTGAAGGGAGTTTGTACAAAAATGTAAGTATTTATTTTTAAAATTAAAATAAAATAAAAGAAAAAATGTTTAATGTAATTTTTAGGTCAAAACATACCAATAAGCAACAAATGCAGCAGCTGGTGACCTTAATGGAAGCCAATGCTGATATTGCGTGTGGATTTCATAAAGGCAGCAAGGAGACAATTTTAAGATTTTGGAAAAATGTTGAAACGGAGCTAAATTCTTTGGGCCCTCCAACTAAATGTACTGCTGAATGGAAAAAGGTTGGATATTTGAAAAAATACCCATAATAGTATGTATAAGAAGTTGTTTTATATTTTCAGGTGTGGGCAGATCAAAAAAAAATATGTTCGCCAGAAGGCTGCCCAAAATCTGAGAGAGAAAAAAAGTACTGGAGGTGGCCCAAACAAGGAATTAAAATTTTCTCCCATAGAGGAAGCCATTTACAACCTCGTTGGCATGAAATCTGCAGTCGAAGGTGTAGCAGCAAGTTCTTATGGACTTAACACTCCAAAAATTATTGATGAAATAATTCTCACTCCTGCAGATGAAGCTCTCTTCGACTATGTAAGGCCTCAGGAACTGGAAGAACCAAATGAGATTCCACACAGCATTTCACCACCAAATACAACAACTGAAAGTATCCTACCATCTTCAACTCGCAAAAAAATTACAAATTATAAAAATTCAAGTGCTCATAAGGAATTAGATAAAACTGCGTACGATGCCCTTCAAGCTGAGCTTGAAGTACAAAAGGACCTAGTAAAAACATTAAAAACAATAGTAGAAAATCAAAAGGATGAGCAGCAAAATAAGAAAAGAATTTACCGATCTATCGAAAAACTGAATGAAAACAGTGAAAAACATTTAAAAAAATGCAATATCTTAAAAGTGAGGAAATTAAAGAATTGCGGCGGCACAATGCTTTTATGGAAACCCAAAGATTAGAAATGGAGTTACGGGAATTAAACTGATATGAGAAATATTTGATTTTGTTTTATGTGTATATATATTTATATAAATAAGAATGTGTAACAAAGTTAAAAGTAATGAATTTTTTTAATTTTAAAATTAATTGGCAATATGCAATTAAACTTTTGTACCTTATTTTATAAAAGAATAGTTTTTAATTTATAAGTGATTTTTTTTCATGTTCAGAGAGCTTTTTATTTTACTTTTTAATAAACAATAATTAAAAATATAGATATGTACATGAATTTAATAAAATTTCTTTACAAGTAGTTATAAAAGGGTACGGCCAATATTAACTCTTATAGCTTGAGCTGAAGCTAAATATTAGTTTGATTCGGATACTGCTACTTCCTCTTCTGGCATACTTACATCTGTAAGTTGGTTGCATGAGTCCTTTACCTTATAATGGATACATATGTTGTGTAGAGCACAACATACATTTACAATTTTTGCCGCTTTTTCAGGAGTGTAGTGCAACTCTCGTGCGCCGAGGAGACACCTCCAACGATTTTTCAATACCCCAATAGTACGCTCAATAATGTTGCGGCATTTTGAGTGTACCTCGTTAAATCTCATTTCTGGAGATCCATCTTCTGGGACGCGATGTGGAGTTAGGAGCCACGGCTCCAAAGGGTATCCTGTATAAAAATATGTGAATTATTATTTCATTTTCATAAGTTATTTAACAAAAACTTACCTAATAGACTCCTATTTGTATAAAAATATGTGAATTATTATTTCATTTTCATAAGTTATTTAACAAAAACTTACCTAATAGACAAAAGTTGGTTTCGCCTTGCATATACTTTTGCTCAAAGTGAAACTGCAGGTCACTATTGTTCCATATAAATGAGTCGTGAGAAGCACCTGGGTGGGACGGGTCAACGAAACGTATTTTAAATTCGTCATCGCAAAGCTGTAAACAATCATCGCTTAAAATAAGTTGTTTCCTTAGAAGTATATGTAGATAAATACTTCGTATAAAAACTTTCAATACTTGCCAGCATAACATTTAAGCTAAATTTTCCTTTTCTGTTATAGAAAAGGTGTTTGTTTGCAGTTGGCGCGATTATTTGCACATGGGTTCCATCGATGCAACCGGTAACTCCAGGAATATTATGCTTCTTGTAAAAGGCCAGAGCGATTTTCCGCTTTTCTTCTGCTGTTTTCGGCACATTTATTGAAATCGGACAAAGACGTGTTTCAAAAATATTTAGGACATCGTTCAGTGTCATGCTGAAAGAAGACTGCGCTAAATATACGTCAGAGTCCTTGCCAATACCGGTTTGGTAGCCACCTTTCGCAAAAAAACGCAAGCATCCACTGAGCTTAACTACCGCTGGAACAGCAAATTGTTTTTTGGCCCGTTGAGAGTGCTCTGTAAGTACTTCCAATAAATAACGGAAAGCAGGTTTATTTAGGCGGTAGTATTTTTGAAATCTATAATTAAACAAAAAGTAATAATTAAAATCAAGTAACAATACTTTTCTATTTACTCACAATGATTGTGGCAACTCAAGTGGGTTAGACACATCGCGCAGCTGCCTTCTTTCAATCTTGAGATTTCTTAACTGCTGCTCATATTCTGCATTGGACACGCTTCCCGCAAGAATTCGAAAAGCAATTCTATGCATTTTAACTAAATTTTTTCTTTTTTGTTGAAATCAAATTAATTAAACACTGATATAAATTTTTGTAAGCAACAAAAATGCAATCACAATAAGCAAAACAGCTGTCTTCGAAATTTCGATTTTCCTTCTCCCTTATTTTTCTTTCCCCGGAAATTTATGATTGGAGGAATTTTTTCTCGAGAAAACTTTTTATTAAGGAAAACAAATTTCTCGAGAATATTCATGATTGGGCTGAATATAGATAATATTCAAATTAACGGAAATGGAATACTCCAGAATATACAAGATCAATCGAGGCTGTGCCAATAATAAGTGTAAACAACAACGAAAAACCTAGCAACATTAATGCTAAAAGATGTTATTCTTAATGATATTGTATGCAAGTATTCGCTGCTAATAAAGCTAAACAGGTTCACAAGTATACACAGTGATATACACATAGGAGAAGAAGAAACAAAACCACACAACACACATCCATACAACCACTCATAGTTACCATAGGCAAAACACACAGAACACTCATCCATACAACTACTCATAGTTACCATAGACAAAACACACAGAACACTCATACATACAACCACACATAGTCACCATAAGCAAAACACACAAGTCAGCATTATCATGTATACAAACACACGTATATAGCTACATGTTAAGTAAAGTACAACCATCAACAACCATACCCAGAAGTTTCGCGAAGTTACCAGACGATGTCATTTTTGCTATATAAAGGCGCTGCCAGAGCTCAGCGAGTGAGTGTGATTTCAAACATAGACGTGTTAACATCGCTAAGTACAAATACTCGTGTTAATAAAGTAGTAAATAAAGTGTTGCCGCATTATATTTCTAAAATTAATTTGTCCGTGTTTTAATTTGATGCAATAAAACGAATCCTTGAAGGATAAGTAATAAAACCGTTTTTACGAAAAGGTCTAAAAACGTAACAATTGGTGTCGGCAGTGGGATTGCAAAAGTAATTAAAAGGACATTGCAATTTAAGGGAAAAAAGGACCTTAAAAAAAATTAAAATAAATAATCATGAAATTTGATGTGCTAAAAGTTGAACAGCTGAAAAAGGAGCTCAGTAAGCTGGAATTGCCAACTGCAGGTAACAAGACTGAACTACAGAAGAGGCTGATAGATGAGTTTAAGAATCGTGGCATGTACATCGGGACATACGAGTTTGAGGACAAAGACGATGTGCAGGTATGCCCTCCTACCACGACCAGCAGCATGGACATAAATTCAATGTTCGCTGCTATGATGATCCAGATAAAAAAAAACTCTCAGCAGATGCAGGAGGCATCAAGAATCAGCAGTGAAAAGCTTTTAGCCGAAATAAGTGAAATAAAACAAAACTCTCAGCAGATGCAGGAGGCATCAAGCATCAGCAGTGACAAGCTTGTAGCCGAAAAACTAAAATAAAAGCAGTAAGGGACTGGCATCAACCGAAAAACCTTCATGAATTGCGCAGCTTTTTGGGCCTTTGTACATACTACCGAGGTTTTGTGCCGAATTTTGCCAGTGTAGCTGCAAGCCTGCATGAGCTGACAAAGAAGTCGAGACCATACCGTTGGGGCGATCCACAGGAAAATGCATTCCAGAAACTCAAAGAATTATTATGTACGTCACCAGTGCTAGCGTATCCCATAGTAGGGATGTGACCTAGAGTCGAAAAAATCGATTATTTAATATTCGATTCGATATTATTCGATATATTACTGAAAGTTATGAGCGATTAATTTAAAAAAATCATTTTAGATAATTATTATTAATTACAAGTATAATAAATTAACCAAAAGGAAGAATTTTAGATTCGAATTATTCATATACAAATTTTCAATACTCTTGAATATTTTATTGCAGTACAGATAATATAACGACAATTGTTTGGTCACAACATTAATAAAATACAAAACGAATCACTTTCTATAATTCAAGTTTAGACGATAAAAAAAACTAATTTAATTTATTATTTATCAGTATCGTTATCAGCAGCTTCTGGGTGTTTTACCAATGGAAGACATTTTTATGGTATGTGTGTGAAGATAAATATGCCGATTTAAATATGTTTGACATAAGAGCTTACGTGGTGACATATTTAACTCAAGGTTAAATATGTTTTTAAGTGCCATCACTGACATATTTATCTATACGACATATGTTTTTTAGATAATATTACATTAACGAGCCTACGCTAACTGAAAATACAAGTACTTTTTCTAAACTGTGTTTGTGAAATTTTTTATAAAACTATCAAAATTGACTTAAGTGATTTTTTCACTCATCTTGGATAGATTTTGGCCAAATCCTTCCTTGTCACTCATATTCAACTTATTTCGTTTTTAGCTATGGACATACGCTACCCGAAAATACAAGTGCTATGTCTCAATTGTATTTGTGAAATTTTTTATAAAACTATCAAAATTGACTTAAGTGATTTTTTGGCTTATCTTGGATAGATTTTGGCCAAATCCTTCCTTGTCACTCATATTCAACTTATTTCGTTTTTAGCTATGGACATACGCTACCCGAAAATACAAGTGCTATGTCTCAATTGTATTTGTGAAATTTTTTATAAAACTATCAAAATTGACTTAAGTGATTTTTTCACTCATCTTGGATAGATTTTGGCCAAATCCTTCCTTGTCACTCATATTCAACCTATTTCGTTTTTAGCTATGGACGTACGCTACCCGAAAATACAAGTGCTATGTCTCAATTGTATATGTAAAATTTTTTATACAACTATCAAAATTGACTTAAGTGGTTTTTTCGCTCATCTTGGATAGATTTTGGCCATTTTTGGCCAAATCCTTCCTTTTCACTCATATTCAAATTATTAAGTTTTTAGCTATGGACTTACGCTACCCGAAAATATAAGTGCTATATCTCAATTGTAGTTGTAAAATTTTTTATAAAACTATCAAAATTGGCTTAGGTGATTTTTTCGCTCATCTTGGATAGATTTTGGCCATTTTTGGCCAAATCCTTCCTTGTCACTCATATTCAACTTCTTTCGTTTTTAGCTATGGACCTAGCCTATCCGAATCAAATCAAATCTATCCAAGATGAGAGAAAAAATCAATTAAGTCAATTTTGATAGTTTTTTAAAAAATTTCACAAATACAATTGAGACATAGCACTTGTATTTTCGGGTAGCGTTAAATATGTTTTAAGTGCCATCATTAAAAATCGATTTTTGCAATTAATAATATCGATTGCAAAAAATCTATAGTAAGAAAGAAATAACCGATTAAAACAAAAATCGGTTATTTATTCACTTCCCTATCCCATAGCTGAAGAAAAATTTGTGCTGGATACTGATGCGAGCGGTTATGGCATAGGGGGTGTGCTATGCCAAGTAGTTAATGGCACTGGGAAGGTCATAGGGTACTATAGCCGTATACTCTCAAAATCTAAGAGGAACTACTGTGTGACACGACGTGAGCTTCTGGAGGCATTGGAATGGATAAAAAATTACCATAAGTACCTGTATGGTCAACGCTTTACATTAAGGACCGATCATTCTGCACTGAGATGGCTATGGCAGTTTAAAAATCCTGAAGGGCTACTGGCAAGATGGATTGAGCGCCTGCAGAGCTACGACTTCAGCATTGAGCATAGAAGGGGCACAAAGCATAAGAATGCGGATGCTCTTTCGAGAAGACCCTGCTGTTTAGAGTGTAAACATTGTGTTAGAACCCAGCAAAAGGAAGGCGTTGTGGATGTTCGGCTAATGCACATCGGCCCTGATGAAGACTGGTCAGCGGCACAGAGGGACGACGATATACTAAGGAAAATTATAGCGGCCAAAGAAGACGACAGACAACCGTCCCGGAATGAAATTTCGGCTGAAAGCCCACTCGCCAAATCTTATTGGGCTCAGTGGAACAGCCTCAAGGCAATAAAAGGGTGTTTATACCGCAAAACAACTTCAAATTTAATAGTTGTGCCATACTCCAAGATAAGTAAAGTTTTACAGGAGTTTCATAATGGGCCTAGTGGCGGTCATCTTGGAGTAATAAAAACACTTGCGAAACTGAAGCAGCGTGCATAGCAGCCAAAGGCCCAGTAAGAAGAAGCCGGGGACAGCTGCAAAAATACAACTCAGGAGCACCATTCGAGCGGATCGCAATGGATGTAGCAGGTCCCTTTCCCGTCACCGAAGCCGGAAATCGTTATGTACTTGTGGTAATGGACTATTTCAGTAAATGGCCAGAGATATATGCTATACCTAACCAGGAAGCGAAGACAATTTTAAATGCATTCGTCAACAACTGGGTATGTCGCTATGGTGTCCCAATAGAATTACATTCCGACCAAGGAAGGAATTTCGAGTCTGCCATATTCAGGGAAATGTGCGAGTTATATGGGATAAAGAAAACCAGAACAACGCCGCTGCATCCACAGTCTGATGGCATGGTAGAAAGGTTCAATCGCACCTTAGAAGAGTACCTACGAAAAGTAGTAAGCACCCATCAGGGGATTAGGACAAGCACATCCCCAAATTTTTGAATGCATATAGGTCAGCTGTAAACGACTCAACATCCAGAACGCCAGCCAAAATTATCAAGATGGTCAGTGACAAGATGAAGCCTAGGTATGACCGCGCAGCAAATTCGGAGGGATTTATGGAAGGACAATTGGTTCTACTTTATAACCCACAACGGAAGAAAGGATTGTCCCCAAAATTACAGACTCACTGGGATGGCTCGTATAAAGTGATTAAGAGAGTGAATGACGTTGTATACCGGATACAGAAGCATAATAGCCCAAGGTCGAAAATGAAGATAGTACATCTCGAATGATTTGCGCACTATGGAAGAGGTGATTGTATGCCTATTCGGGTCGAACAGGCTTAAGTGGGCGGCAGTGTTACAAAGATTAGAATTAGATTTAAATAAAACGACAATGTGGCTATATGTACTTGGCAGCACTGCCAATTAATCTCTAGTTGTAAAAATGTTACAACACTGGTCAACACAATATAGATAATATTCAAATTAACGGAAATGGAATACTCCAGAATGTGTTTTAATTTGATGCAATAAAACGAATCCTTGAAGGATAAGTAAAAAAACCATTTTTACGAAAAGGTCTAAAAACGTAACAATATATATATATATATATATATATATATATATATAAATATATATATATATATATATATATATATATATATATACATATATATATATATATATATATATATATATATATATTTACGAAATTTCGAAGTTACGAACATTATGATTACATTATAAAATTCGATATACAAATGAAAAATTCGAACGTGTGAAATTACTACAAGTTTAAAGCTGGTGAGAGATATGCTACAATACATCACAATAGATACATATATAATTTATAATGTTTTGATATGTTAAGTTATTATTTTAAGTTTAACATTAAATATTCTTTTTAATGCAAAATTTACTTTTTTAATGAATTTCTTAAGCATATTATTTTTAAAACGAAAAAATTTCCTTTCATATCACATAGTGAACATTTTAGGAACATATCCATGAATTTGTAATACAAACTTATGCTAATATGGATCTCTCTTTACGAATATTTTTTATCCCTGGAACGTATCTATTTATTTTCAGTAGAATGGCATACTAATATTAACCCGCTATAGGAATATTCGATATACGTCTACTTTTACAGAACGCTTCCTATTCGTAAATCGAGGGACTGCTGTATTTATTTAATTATATTTTTTTCGACACAATAATATTTGTTTATATATTTTTATTTGTTTACTTTTTGCTTTTTGACATATGCGTTATTGGAATATTTCAATAAAAACGTAATTAGCGTTGCTTCTTTTCACTTTAAATTACAGAAACACTTTTTTCTCACAAATCGAGAAACGATGGCATGGTTTGTTTCACACTTCATGTGAGAGTTTTTACGATGTGAGAATCAAAGAAACGAGCTACTGGTTACGGAAAGTAATTTTTTGAAAATTTTGTATGTAACGATATATTTAAATAAAAAATTAATTGTTTCAATACTCGTCCTGACATAGCATCCAGTGTTTCAATATTGGCTCAAAAAGTATATAAACATACATACATATATAAACCTAATAAATACTTTCATTGTTATCCAAAGGATTTCTAATTATATAAAGGTATAGAAAAATAAAATAAGAGTCATTTCAAATAAAAGTTGTTTGTTTAGCTTATTATGTGATTTTTTAAAATCACTTGTGAATTTTTATAGTTACTTTATTAAGAGAATTCTCAGATAGCTCATCTATCAGTCTCTTCTGCAGTTCAGCCTTGTTACCTGCAGTTGGAGAATTCTCAGATAGCTTATGGAAGTCTTTTAATAATAAGGTTATATAAACCTTATAAATACTTTCATTGTTATCCAAAGGATTTCTAATTGTATAAAGGTATAGAAAAATAAAATAAGAGTCATTTCAAATAAAAGTTTGTTGGGTTTTGGTTTGTAGAAGTTTCATAGCCTACTACACTTATTATGTGATTTTTTAAAATCACCTGTGAATTTTTATAGTTAATTTATTAACAGAGTTCTCAGATGGCTTATAGAAGTCTTTTAATAAGTTGAGAAGTTTGAAGCTTTTGAAAACTTTGGTTAAAGTCTACTGACGATTTGGTATAAAACGCTGATGAAATGCATATAAACATTACCTAACGACCCAATAAATAAATTTCATATTTTAATAGTACAATGGCAGTATGTCAAAAAGTTACTTTATTGTATATAGTTATATATGTATGTATATATATATATATATATATATATATATAAATATAAATAAATATATATATATATATATATATATATATATATATACATAAAGATATGTGTTATATATGTATATATATATATATATATATATATATATATATATGTATATATATATATATATGTGTGTGTGTGATATATATATATATATATATATATATATATATATATATATATATATATTTATATATATATATATATATATATATATATTTATATATATATATATATATATATATATATATAATATTGTTGCGTTCTTAGACCTTTTCGTAAAACCGGTTTTATTACTTATCCTTCCAGGATTCGTTTTATTGCATCAAAATAGAACACGGACAAATTAATTTTAGAAATATAATGCGGCAACACTTTATTTATTACTTTATTTACACGAGTATTTGTACTACTCAACACTTAGCGATGTTATCACGTCTATGTTTGAGATCACACTCACTCGCTGAGCTCTGGCAGCGCCTTTATATAGCAAAAATGACATCGTCTGGTAACTTCGCGAAACTTCTGGGTATGGTTGTTGATGGTTGTACTTTACTTAACATGTAGCTATATACGTCTGTTTGTATACATGACAATGCTGACTTGTGTGTTTTGCTTATGGTGACTATGTGTGGTTGTATGTATGAGTGTTCTGTGTTTTGTCTATGGTAACTATGAGTAGTTGTATGGATGAGTGTTCTGTGTGTTTTGCCTATGGTAACTATGAGTGGTTGTATGGATGTGTGTTGTGTGGTTTTGTTTCTTCTTCTCCTATGTGTATATCGCTGTGTATACTTGTGAACCTGTTTAGCTTTATTAGCAGCGAATACTTGCATACAAGATCATTAAGAATAACATCTCTTAGCATTTATGTTGCTACGTTTTTCGTTGTAGTTATTTACACTTATTAGTGGCACAGCCTTGAATGATCTTGTATATTCCGGAGTAGTCCATTTCCGTGAATTTGAATATTATCTATATAGTGTTGACCAGGGTTGTAACATTTTGACAACTATAGACTAATTGGCAGTGCTGCCAAGTACATATAGCCACATTGTCGTTTTATTTAAATCTATTTATAATATTTGTAGCAATATGTATATATATATATGCTCGACGCATATTTTGAAAACATAAAAATTATAAGGTTTTTATCATTTAATTCTAAAATCCTCGCTGTTGTATACCATATTAAGTTATTGTTTAAATATAGTTTTTGTTAATTTTAACATTCCTAATATGCATCGCATATTAAGACAACAGTTTTTATACCATGTATATAATTTAAAAACATGTTCGCTAATAATCTTGGTTATATGTATATAAATATTTTGCCACCTTTTTTCAATTATGTTATGTTAACATTCTGCCTGTGTTCAAATACTTGTTAGCTTTGTACTATTATGATGAAATATGATACCAGCATGTGTCTACTGTCAAACGCTACATTAAAAATATTTATGTATGGTGTTTGACATTTCACTGTAATAGTTATGCTGTTATCGAAACCTTGCTGATTACTCCCAACAGCATTGAAACCAATGATACTTCATTTTGCGACAGTAATACCATCAAGCGTTTTAAACCGCAAAATATATATGCATAACCTACAAGAATAGATTGTTGTCTGTGATGCATTGATTTAAATGAGATACCAAATTTTGTAATATAATTTTCAAATAAATATTTTATAAATAAATAATATTTTTCATGCACATGGTCTTTATCCTACATAGTTCGTTGAAATACGCAGTTTTCATCAATTATTTTTATTTTGGACGCTATTTTATTCCTTTAATGGAAGTCTTAGTGCTTTAATGAAACAAAATCTGGTCGAAATTTAGTGTTGACAATAACTATTAATATATATGACAACCATTGCAATTAAAGGCATATATATTAGCTCTATTGGAGCTCCGTAAATATCTAGTTTTTTAATAAATAAGTCAAAAGCTATAACATGATATATATTAGCATTTTTAGACTTTCGCAAATATTGTTGCCTGCAAAACTTTTTCCCTCGAATATGACAACATTGTAATCGAAGCGCACTTCTTAGCTTCGGATCGCAGGTAGCGACATACGCCATAATTTTATAGTTATTTCGCGAATTAACCTGCGAGTCTACCTGTTATTATGGCACATCAATAACAGGTACACTAGCGGCCGAATTTCCTTTATGTTATCATTTTATGTTATCGTTTTTACACTTGTAAATTCATAATTCAATCAAGCATAAACGTGCTTTTGAGAAAAGGTTATAAGTTTTGTATTAAGAAGAAAACGTGTGCAAAGAAAAAATTTTTTACAGTCAACACTGATAAAACCTAAGCAGCAAAAAATTACCCAATCAGCTGTCGAGTTCACCTGTTATAAATTCGCCTTGGTCACATGTACTTGCAAAAAATTTTGATATTACAAGTTGCAGCAAATTAGCCGCATGTTCACCTTGCATAAATTCGCCTTGATTGCAATTTTGGTGGTTTGAAAATTTTTTTCTAAGATACATCAATACGATTTTGACGTTAGAATTGAAACTTCAAAGCGAATTCGGTCGCATAAATCTGTAACTTGCTATGTAAGCCCCGGTCCGAATTTACAATTTTTGTTGCAGCAATTCTTGAAAGAAGAGCGAAAAATTGCTAGAAGTGGTATTTATTTCTATTTTACCACTCTCACACAAAATAAGAATTAAGGCAATAAAAATTTGATAGAGCGGGCCGGGACCAATATAAAATATTTATCCATATGAATACTAGGTTGTCGCCCTGAAACATACATATGTATATATGAGATGTCACAAGAGGACATACATACAAATGTAAATATAATAATTTAATCGAAAAAAAATTTATGTAGACCAAAATATTTAGTGATATATATTACCCGCTGTAGATTAACATCTTTTGGCCCTATTTAATTAATATATTATTTCAATAATACCTCAATCACTAATAAATAAATAAAAAAATAAATTAAATTTTTTCTTTTTAGAGAAGAGAAATAGGCAACCACAAAAAACTTGACATGTGAAGAATATTTATCAAATACTCAATTCTTACACTGAGGTTACACCTTCAACATTTTCTTTCAAGTTTTGCACGCAGACTGGTTGGCAATAGTCAGCTATGTTAAAAGCTGTGAAGTAGGTTGCATTTAATTGTTGTATCAAATATTAGATTAATACATTAGCAAAATATGTGTGTGTATTAAAACTTGATCGTGTAACTCCCAAGTTAGCTATGTAAAAGACTCAGGCGTGTCATTCATATATCGCACCCTAAATACAAAAGGGGCACAACTTCAAATACTAAAATTTTCGGGAGAGACAAAAAACTGTTTATGTAAAAATGATTATAATATTTAAAGAAAATATTGTTCTATTATGAAAAAATTCAATATTGAAGAAGGTTCTGCTATATTTTTTTCAATCTTATATTATGTTTGCGAAAATAAAGTAAAATTTTGATTTATGACTCTTTAACTGAAATTTTTTCGATTAACTAGTGATATTATCTCAAGTTGTGCCTCTTCAACTGATAAAATGTTTTAAATTTGTAAGTTTCCTAGCCGCCGACTGAATAGCAACCAGAATAATAAGAAAATCCACAGAACTGATGAAATGTATGTTTTTATTCAAATGTTTCTATTTTAAAATAAAGTTTTATTCATTTCATTAGCATATATCAAAGTAGCACAAAGAAAAAATTAAAATAGCTCATTATATTAAAAAAAATACTCTTCAAAAAAGAAAATAAATATTTGTAATATGACTCATAAAAGTTTTTTGGAATATGATTTTTATCCACCATTCCATTTGTGGAAGCGATAGCATTTCCGAATAAATCGCGCATAAGCTAAAATTATTATTGTTAAAAAAATGTTTAATGTTTTCAATAACAGCAAAATAAAGTAAATATAAAATGCTTCTCAATTCTTACTTGATGCAACTCCAAGGCTTTAAATTGTTCCTTACACACACTTCCTGAAAGTTGATTTCTTTATAAGATGTTTTTTAAAAAATGAATTGGAGTTTTCTTTATTGACTTGGAGAACTTTAATATCACGCCATATAACTTTCTGATTGTCTCCATTTGTGGAAAAATGTTTACCCCACTCTTCTTGAAGAAGAACTTTATATGGGGGGCCAGTCTTTTTTGCAGTTGCTATGAGACTTGTGTATTGGTCTGGCGTATAAATGGGATTACTACTTAATGCCTTTTTACTTGCTTCTCAATAACGCTGTGGGCATTATCTCCTTCGTTTTGAGAGTGACCTTTAATAAGATATTTATGCGTAATATTTTTCAAATTATACTTATGTACAGCATATGCATATATTGAAAGAATGTACTTATTTTTTGTTGTTGTCAATAGAAATTATCAGAATAAAAAATTAGATCTAAATCTTGAGCATTTTTTGCCTTTTGTACTAGATTCTAGATATATAGAAGCACACAGGTTCCGATCGCATTACTCCCACGTTTTCCTTGTACTTCAGTCCAAAAAAAACATTCTACATATTTGGCGCTAAGGTCACTAACAGTAAAATTGTAACAGTTAATTTTACTTTTGTAATAAAAACAAGAGGTAAAGTCTTTTGGCAAAGGTAAAACAGCCTGTATTTCATACACAGCTACATTGCTTTTTTTCTTAATAAAATCTTTTTCGGCTCTGCATAGCTCCTTTTCTTCGAAGTGTGTGTCGTAATCTTGCACCAAACCAATTTTTCCATTTTCATCAGCATATAGGAAAGACTCGTAGAGTTCGCATTGATCTTTCTTTGGTTTGTAAAAAGCAATGTTGAATTCTGTGTTAAATATTCTGTAAAACATAATTTTAGTCCTAAACTCTAAATTTTCAGCTTCACGAGATTCTTTACAGTCTTGGTATAGATCTGTTATGCTTTTACTGCTTTCAATGAACTCCCGAAAAGTTTTAGCACATAAGTAATGAGACTCGATTCTTGGAATATTTTGAATAAATTCTCTCATACTGTTTTTGATTTCTGGGCTTAATGTTGTATGATTGTCATGCTTTCCACGAAGATCCAGCTCAACGAAACCAAAGCTGTTCTTTTTTTTATAACAGTTCGTATAACTTTGTCATATATATCAAGAGTTGCTTTAAGAAATGTCTTACACACTCGAATAGACTTTGAGTTGAGCTCAAAGAAAAAAGCATTATTAAGTTTGCGAAGCCCATCTGTACAGGTGTATCTGCATTTTGGTTTAATTTCTTTCATATGGCTAGCTATAAATTATCTCTGTCTTTGCAAGTTACCGCAACCCAAATATTTTTGAATTATTTCAAGGCGCGTCGATTCAGGAATTAGTTCATTGCATCGAAGTCGGCACTTTGCTCTGCAGGGTGGCCGTATACACCTGGCATTTACTTGTTTTTTCGACTTGGAAAGTGATGTGTAAGAGACTCCTGCGTTTCTTAAAGATTTTTGTTTCTGTTGTTCCCTGTTTTGAAATGTATATCTAGAACGTGTTCTCTTCCTATTTAGTCTTTTTATATCTTCTTCTTCTGAGTATTCTTCCGAGGTGCTGCTTTTAGTTTTTCCGGACACACAAAATTCACTCCCTGGGTCACGTGCTACTATCATCATTATGAGAAGACACGCTGCAATCAGTTTCCATCGTAGTTGAGTAATGTTCAAGGTTTGGGCAAGACATTTTCATCGAAAAAGTCACAACTAAAAATTAAATTTTGTATTGCAAATAATTTAAGATTTTACAAAAGGCATGCACAATAAGTAAACAAACAAATAGCTAATATCAATATAATTAACATTTAATACTTTTTTGTACTTTAAAATAATAAAAAATTGTTAAACTTACGACGATCACGATTATTTAATCAAAAAAGGCACATAAATAAATAATACTGTTAATTGAACTTACTTTTTCCAACTAAAGAAGCACAATGCAAAATAATATACCACGAAATTGATCACTTTTTACGGTAATAGAGACAGAACTCAAAATAAAACTCTTTATGTGTAATAAAAGTAATCAGTTGTTCTTGAGGACATTAGCACAACTAAAAAGAATTCTCTTTAGTTCATCGTGCAGAAGCAACACACTTAACATAAAAATAGACATAACTTTATTTTTCCAGTTAAAGAAGATAGTGGTGTGAAAGAAATTTTTGCAGTAGTTAGAGATGTGTAACCTGAATTAATTTATGGAAAAAAGTCAGTTTTGGAAAATTTTGAGTTGTGCCCCTTTTGTATTTAGGGTGCGATATGTATTGTAGGTCCGCTTTTACAATCGTGAAATTCAAAGGCAGACATTTTTTTAATTCTCTTTTGGTTTTGCCGTTTGCTTTTGCAATCATTAACTTAATAGACAGACATATTGGTATGTGTTCCTGATCTTTGTGTGTATATAGCGAAAAGTAGGAGAGAGAAACGCAAAATATACAGTACAGAGAGTTATCTACTACACTCTCTACCACTTTAACCCCTTATCAACGAATAGCATCTGTCTGCCCATCAATTTCTCGTTTGTAAAAGCAGACTTAGCGACTTCCGACATCATGACAGTTGTTTATAATAATCAGAAGATGAGTATATATACAACATTTTGAGTATATATAGACGGAAAATCGTTAGCATGATCGTTAGTATAAAACACATTTGAAATTTATTTTGTTACATGATAATATTTATGGGTATATTGATGTTTAATTTACAACAAAACTACCATAATTTTTTACGGGACACCATCTGCAACAATCTTCCAAAACTGCACATTTGTAACGATGTAAAACAGGGCGAATTAGTTCATTTTGAAGTTCTATAATCGTCCCTTTTTCTCTTAAGGAAACAATGAACTGAGCTGAACGAAAAACACTGCCAGCTAAACATATATATTGAAATGAAACCATAATCCTTGAAGATTAGGGTAAATTCAAACGAAACGATTATACTATACAATATATTTAATTATTGAATGTATTGGAAAAAGTGAAATGGATTTTGAGTTTTCTTATTTATTGCACAACAAACAAAAAAAATTAATTGTTATATGAAATGTACTGTTTTCATATCGCCTATAGGTTGTGCTTATATATTATTGCAAGTTGTGTCATATATATAACTATTGTGTGTTGGTAAAAAGGCATATATAACATTTTGTACATATAATGGATGGGCCGATTTCATAAAAACATATATTCAGTATATTAAGACAAGAGTTTTGGCTGAATTTTTTACTTAAGTATATTCATTTATTGTCAAAGTATTGTATTTTCAGTCTGTTTATTAATTTTAAATATATAAGCTGATACATATGTATGGGTAAGCTAGGTACCTTTAAAAGACAATTAAAAAACATCCACCTAACTATATTGTCAAGTTGTACTTTTAAATTGAGAGTGGCACCCTTTTTGTATATTTTCAAACCGATATATCTGGCAACTACATGAGAACCCACGCTACATTAATAACGGTACAGTTTGTGTCTAAATTTATCAAAAGTGTACGCAGGAATATAGAAGCTGTATGAGTCAAATGTCAAAATTCATACGAAAAATATTTTTCGTAGCACTTGACAGTGTGCTAACTTGTAAACAAATTCGTCGTTGCAAAGTAATATTAAATTAAAAATTTCGTTGCGAGGCAGAAAGTTCTAGATTTTTTCTGAAAACCGTTAATATATAGAGTAAGTATTATTTTGATTTATATTATTTAAAATTAATATAAATAGTGTTGGTTTCAGATGTTCTGCTTGGTTAAATTCCACAACGACAAATTTTCTGTCGTGGAGTCAAAAAAAGTTCAAATAATTAAGCGGAAGACATGCACTGTAAAATGCAATGGAGCAAAATTTGATGCATTTATAGTATCTAAAAGAGGTAAGTAAAAAGCTTTGCTCTATTCAAGCAAAATTATTTCTTTTATTTTAAAGTATGTTGTGTTGTCTTTTAATATTTTAAGTGATTGTGTTCTTATTCGATGTGAATCTATTTTATTATTCTACATATTTAATTTAGATTTTGTTCTTCATACAAAATATTTCTATTATTATCTAAAAGATTTCTAGATGTATAAAGGTGTATAAAAATAAAATAGATTAATATCGAATAAACATTTTTTGTTGGGTTGGTTTTGTATTGGTTTCAAAGTCTTCTATGCTTATACTAGTGTGATTTTGAAAAATAGTTTGTAACATTCCTAAGTGGAATTCTCAAATCATTTTTAAAAGTATGTGCATAAGATTTGTAACTTTTCAAAACTGGTTGAAATCCACTGATAGTTTGGTATCGCACTAATGAAATGTATATTATTATGTATATCATTCTTAAGTCACTAAAAAATCTATATTTGGTTAATTTTCCAATCGTAGAATCAAACTTTTTAAAACTTTTTTTATTTTAATATATTTAATTTCGTTCTGAAACAAAATAGGTTTGATTCACAAACAAAAACCCAAAGTTAGTGTGGCTACTAATACTAATAGTTATTTTATGCACCAAAAAAAGAAAGCTTTAGTATTCTCTCATGGGATCGAATTCAGAATTTTCAATACCAATTTCATTATTTATAAAGAAGCATAAAGTAGTTCCAATTACCATAAAAACTATATTTATTAAGTTTAGGATATCGAAAAATTTTTGCCTAAAGCTTGGTTAAAAACCATATAGTTATAAATTTATAATTGTTATAATGCATTGCATCAAGTACTAAAAACATTATAGACTGGTTGTCAAAAGAAAACATATTTTGCAACAGAAGCTTTTTAGTGATCACCTGTTTTAAATATCTTGCAATTTTTTGCAATTTTTCCATTTGCTTAATTTTTTGAGCAATAGTCAGTCTTGTGAGTAAATTGTTTAAATTGGGCAAAACGTACTCAACTACTGAATTTTACTCCAAAACGAAACAAAGAGATCTATTATACTGCTCAGGTGGATAATTCTTCTTAAAATAAAAGTATTTGGACTATATGAATTTTGATGCGATATACTCAAATCCGTTTTCATGTCGAAATTTTTTTTTTGGGCGTGGAAAAATTTTGCCTCTAAATTACTCAGGTACGAAGACATATTCCGCCCTAACTAGAGAACGGTTTATTTAATTTTCATAAATAAAACACCAAGATGCGTAAGAAGATTATATATAATTTATTTCAACAAAGTTCTTTTCTATCTCTTATCGTTTTGGAATTGTTCAAAAATTAAAAACGAAAAATAACATACAATTAATGAAAATCAATTAAGAAACGTGGGTTTTATTTTCAATTTACCGGAGGTATCCAATATTGATCAAACATGCGTAATGCAGCCATAGAACTAAAAGACAAGGGTATTTTGCATGGCTCTTATAATTAAAAATTTTTTTGTATGTAATTCATGAAACGGTTTCATCTGCAATGAAAAATTCAAATATGTTCTGCCAACAGAAATATTTAAAATAACGTAAAGGTTTTGCTAGTAAATAATGATTTTTATTTCAGAAAAAGTGTTCGAATAAAAAGTAGGCACATTTTGTTTAATTAATATTTATTTTCCTATTAATAATGGCAATTGGAGCTTCTCGACCAACAACAATCTTTAAGCATTCCTTATAATGGCTTTCTATTATAACGCTTCTCTATACGTAACATATCTTGGTGAAATCTATCACCATGTTCATCTGATGCAGCACTAAAGTTTTTGTAAAAATACCTAGATGAGATTTCAAAAAATTAACTTAAAGAGACATATAACATCGTTTAATTTCGTTCTAAAGGCTGTTTACTTCACTAGCTCTCCTATTTGTGGATCTACAAATATACTTTCTTTTACTTTTGCATCGGCGATTCTAGAAATGTTGCTCTGAATGTATAGAAATCCCTTATCATCGTTGTTAATTGCTTTTCAAAATGTTTCATTAGGCCTAGCTTTATAAGAAAAAGTGTTAGATGAATTCTTTCTTTTTTAATTAAATGTTCTTCTGATACATATTTTCTTTTGCATTGCACATATAAAACAAATATTTATTAAAGAAAACTTAGCTAGTTTTTATATAAACAACTTTTCTGATATAAAAATTATTATATACCAGCAAAAGCTATATGTTATTTTAAGCAGAAAAATTCCTTTTGTAGGTTTTGCATATTTCACTTTTTCATTGCAATTTGAAAAATATTTGATGTATAAACCCAAGGAATTTGATAAAATACAGAGCACATTCTAATTCAAAAACCATAAAAATACCCTTGTCCGTTAATTTAATTACCTGGCCGCTAAGCTATTGACATAGGTATCTAAAATTGGCTGCATTACGCATATTTGATCAATATTGGGTACCCACGGTAAATTGAGAATAAAATCCTGATTTCACAAGAGATTTTCATTATTTGCACGTTATTTTATTTATGAGGTATGTAGCTTTTATAAAATTGTTTTAGATGTAAAATATTTGCTTTTTCTTGTTAATTTTTGCGTTAGAAAAAAAACAGTGCATTTTGCAAAACTTTTTAACTTTTGAATAATTCCAAAACGATAAAAGGTGGAAAAACTTTTTCGAATAAATACGCATGTTTTGGTATTTTATTTATGAATAAATAATATACCAAATTGAGTTAGGTTGGAATATGTCTTCGTAACTGCCAAATTTAGGGTAACAAATTTGCCACGCCCATAAAAAAATCTTGACCTAATGAAGAAAGCTCGGAAACGGATTTGAATGTAGCGCATCAAAATCTACATAGATCACATAGTTTTATTTAATGGAGAGACAAAAAGTGATTTTTTGCAGAGCAGTGTTATTTGTACGTATTTCTTACCGAAATCATATCTAACTTAATATCCCGCGCATAATACATTAATTTTTCGTATGTTTTGGAGCTTTTAATTATTTAAATTTTAGTGTAACTAGCTGCTCTATGTTTAATTTTATGATTCACAAGTTTTATTTTCCTGTAGCGTCCCCATTTGGCAAAACAAAACGTTGCAGATGGACCACAGCTGAAAAGAAGGCTATTTATTCTGTTTTTGGAGAGTTAAAAACTTTAAAAAATCTTCCAACTTTACAAGAATGCTTCAATGCTATCCAATCACCCGTTCTTTACAAGAGGACACCCCAGCAAATTAAAAGCTGGATAGACAATCAAAAAAGATATACCAAGGAAAAAAGTAGGTTTATGATAATGTTATCTAAAAGTATATTTAATCATAATATAACCTTTATTTCAGATACTGATTTGGATGCAACAATTTAACACAATTCAGATGTTTGAAGATCTTGCGTGGCGTCCACATCGACATACTTATACATATGTAATACTACAATGGATTCAAAGCATTTATTGCAAATATTAATGACTACAAGTACAAATACCTTAACTGAAATAATTGCAACTTAGAGGAGAAGGCAAAAGCCTTACAAACTGTATTGATCATAATAGAAACTGTAATTATGATATACATGTAAAATCGTTATTTTTGTTACCATTGCACTAAATTTTTGTGACTAGGTGCATTTTACGTTCTTTGGTGAACATACAAGATTGTTTTGATGAATTATAAAACTTAGGGATTAGTTTTTATTATATTTAATTAATAATATCAATGAACTCAACCGTCGGAATTATTTCCTACAACATGTGTTTGACTATTTCGCGCAATTAAAAATCTTTTTGTGATACATATTAGAATGCGAATATGTTGGAGCTCACCAAATATCTCGATCATTTAGAAACAGTACCTTACCATTGGCAAAGTTTCGTATTATGTTATATTTGTATATCCTGAACACTATATCTAGTGAAATGTCCGTAATATTTTGAATGTATGTAATATATTAACATGTGTAATATATAATTGAAGCTATTTTCTATGTACGTACGCACATGTAATATAAGTTTTTTTCAAGCTGTCTGCAACAATAAACAAATCATATGTATATATTTACTTGTTATCAAACAATTATAAACGAATAAAAATTATAATATACTATATATAATATCAACGGTTGTTTTATTTTAAAAATTATATTTTAATTGTTACTTCCTGTGTTTTATTTTTCGCTTAGAAAGTAAAACTTATTTTTCAAGTTTTATTTATTCTTCGGAATTTTAAAGTAATTTTTTGATTTTTATTTATTCCTTACAAAATATGATATATCTTGATTATGTTTATTGCTCAAATAATAAACATCATTTCTTGAAACTTATATCTTATGGATTTAACAGCATGTATTTGCCATCCTTCTATGTTTGCTGGCATTTCTCCCATTTAAATTCGCTCGAAATTTTTATTGACCTAACAGAATGGAGTAAACAATATAGATCCGAATTGTTAATGGCATGATTAAAATTTCATTGAAGAAAAGTATGGGAAACTTACAGAATACTGCGTACAATTCTGAATTCCTTCTCCAATACTTCCTGGCCAGAGTCCAGGTCCTTTCTGTTTGCCAAGCAATGATCTCAATAAAGCACTGAATGGTAATTCATTGAAGTGGAATAGGCACACGAACCATTGCAACGGCCTCTGTAACTGGCGTTCCATTCTTGGAATGATTCCATTTTTGTAACCAGTGTTGGTAGGAGTTCCATCGCAGCTAATAGCTACTAAGTTATCCGTACTGAAGTTTCCATTCCTTAAGAAATCTACTATACTTTTTTGGATTTCCATAGCGGTGCTGTCAGTGGGCGTAGCATAGCCAATGAATTTGGAGTGTGGCTCTTTCAATATAGTGATATGCTCTTCATTGACAACAACATTCCGAGTCACATTTGCCTCCGTTATTCTTTTCAAAGTAGGCTCTTTTTTACCATCGAAAGAAATGCACGTTATTAAATCGTTACATTTTGCTGCGACTGTTGCTTGCTTACGGAATTTTACACGTTCCCTAAATATTTTGTTTTTGTCGATGACAAGTCCATCAAAAAACTGGCATATACTTTCGGCAGTTTCTTGTGATAACTCTTCATTTGCTTTTGCGGTAATCGACAACTTTAAATCTTTAATTAACATGGTCGCAAGTAAGGCACCGTATCGAACTGATGTGTCGCTGCGATCCAAAGCTGAACTAAAATTATGCAATGAAATGTCAGCCACTACAAATTTTTTTAAAGTCTGTGATACATCGTTAACATTTTCCTCAAACTCCTGCTCTTCTTCACTGTCTACATTATACCCAACGCTGACAAATTCGTCACGCAACCCATAAGATGACCCAACAGTCTTCGACATTTCTTCATCGTTGCTCCTCGTCGACATCATATCAGCAACATAATCTATAGTCAACAATCGTGGACCGCACTGATCGATGAAAAACTCTTTTGCGTGGTCTGGAATTTTATCAGAGGCTGTGCAATTGCATGCAATATTTCTTTCAATACCGCACTTACAACGCGAAATTAAGAACAATCTATTCCACTCATTTACATTGTATTCGAATTTATATTTTACCATTTTGTAGTAATCATTCAGAAGCTTATCCAAACTTTTACGAACACCACTTACCGACATTACTGGAATGCCTGCGCGCTGCCACAAAATGATGATACCTCTCAAAACTTCTTGTTTAAAAGCACCCAGCTTTCGAATTCTACCAGCGTTATGCCGAAGATGTAAAAAGAAATTAATAACAGAACCCTTAGTTGGTAATTTAGTGTTGTTTAATTCACTGATAGTAAAAGACATTTTTTAGTTTATTTAAATTAATTCTTGACACGACACGATTAAATATTGATAATTCCAACAGATATTTCATGGATAATACAAAAATAAATAAACTATGAGAGTAATAACGGTACTACTTCCATTATTAGAGGATTTAAACTAACTCGAATTTACTTAATCTCCCGTTAACGTCTAACCGAAAGATGGATTTCCGGGTATAAAATTTTGTACGAAAAATTTCAAATCAATTTCAAATCAATTTAAAATCACATTTCCTAGGCTCGACAAAAAACATGAATTTTTTTCTTATAGATCTACCGGAATTATGGAAATATTTCATAACAACAGCCCTAACTATTAGAACGGTTATATTGAGGTCAATGAATATTAAAGATGACCATTGGCCTCCTCGAGACAAAAACATCGATATATCGCACTGTGAGATCCGACAGTAAATACAGAAAATTTGACAAAAATACTCCAAAAAGGTAACCCCTACATTTGGCAAAAAACATAAATTGTATTTTTTAACATTTCTGTTGGAAATATCGAAAAACTTCTTTAACAAAAGTTTGATGATTTTTTGCGGGCTTTAATTTTCTGACAATAGGGTGGGACATTAGGGTGGTAGAAACTGAGATCTGGTAGGTAAATACTAGAATGAGATATTTGAGGTTAATGACTATTAAATCAAAATATTGGCCTCCTCAAGACGAAAACATCGATATATCACACTTTGAGATAGGACTATAAATGCCGAAGATATAACGAAAAATGTATTTTGGCGACCCCTACTTTCGGCAAAAAAAATTAAAAAAAAATTTTTCAAAACTGCCTTGCAACAATACTTTATATTCTGTGGTGTACGGCGAACATTTTTTTTTCGAGACGCCCTAATGTATTTGTGCGTCTTTTAACAACTCCTCTTTGTAAAATCTCTACAATAGAATAAATACATAAATAAAAATCATGATATAGCTTTTGTTTTCTTAAGAATATATAATTATGTAATAATTATTAATTTTTAAAATATTAATACATACATATAAACGAAAAATCCTTACCCGTGTGACTATATTTATATATAACAAAGCTGAGAAACGCGATTTAAATAGTTCTAAAAATCTGAATAAGAAAGGTTTATGCCAAAAATGCAGGTACGAGTCCATATGTACATATTTTCGTAGTAAATTTTCCTTAACTACATTTTTTCATAGCCTAAATAGAAGAACCTATCCTGACTAACATAAAAGGTGAGTCTTCAAATAGGTAAGGTTAGGAGACACAAGCCGCCAGATTCGATTAAAAATGCCAGCATCATTGTGCCTACCAATAGCCCGTTCGATTATGTCGATAATATAAGTTACATATATCGGCTATACTATGAATATTTTGATATAAAAACTTTTGAAAACTTCTATAACAATATCTATCTACCTGCTAAATATTTCATCACATTCTTCTAAGCTAGACTAAAATTTAATTCTTCTTGACGTTCAAAATAGGATTAGCTAAAAAAAAACCAAAGTCAAGAACTTAGTTATATACTTTTAAGTAGAAAAATTTCGATTTTGCAACGCTAATATCGAATTTTATATGTTAAGTTGTTTTTTTAAAGTATAAAATGGATATAATTCACTTAAAAACAAAACTAGTAACATATTTCATTACTTCTGTGCAAAAAAAATATTCGTTTGCCCAATCCTGGAATCGAATCTTCGATATTTTTGTATTTGTGATACCAATTATTCTTCTTAAAGTAATTCATAAAAAATATTTCATGTTTATAACGTCGTTATTTGACATATTTCTATGGGATAATTGTCAAATAAGACGGTTATAAGCATGAAATATTTTTTATGAATTAGGCCTTAAAATTATATCATTCCCGAGAAATCAAGGTAAATGCAGTTTAAAAAATGCTAGTATGATCACACTGTAGTGCGATTCAGTATGAAATTTTAACGACAATTGTTTGGTTAAAAGTAGTTAACCTTAAAATAAACGCCTTTGCTATTCACTAACACATATTTTAACCATTGACGTTATTTCAAGCGTTTTCTTGAACAGCTGTTTCGTTAAATAAACAGCAGCACATTTTTAATGGTTTATTTTAACACAAAGTAAACATTTTTAATATAATATAATGGCTTTTGAGTATTTGTCATTAAATTTAACACGGAATGAGCAAATGATAAATGCAGGAACAGTAAATCGTCGTCTACTCCGTGATGTAGACAGTGCTTTCCATTTAACAGCTGCAGAGTTTCAAAAGCTGTACCGATTAACTCCGGAATTGGCTGAAGATTTAATTTTTCAGCTTGATGGCCATTTAAGAGGCTCTAGAATAACGGCAATAGCTACTGAGAAAAAGGTAAGTTTTGAACATATAAGGTAATTTGAAATACCAGCTAATAGATTTGTGTTGCAAGGTGCTAGCAGCTTTACGATTTTACGCAACTGGATGCTATCAGCGGCCTGTAGGAGAGCAGTGGGGAATATCTATGAGCCAGCCGTCCATAAGCCGATGCATACATAGCGTAACTAATGCCATCAATCATAGCATGTTTTTTGAAAAAGTGAAGTTTCCAATGACCCAAGTGGAGCGACAAGCTGCAAAAGCAACTTTTGCTTCAGCCTCCTCGTGTTTTGTAAGGGGCACTATTGGAGCTGTGGATTGTACACACATCTCGATTTTGGCCCCAAAAAGTCATGAGGAGGCTTATGTCAATCATCATGGTTACCATTCTCTTAATGTACAAATGGTAAGAAGACATTACATATTTGGTTTCCATAATCGTTTGTTATACTTATCTTAGATATGTGATCCAAATTTGAAAATATTAAACGTCAATGCTAAATATCCGGGAGCACGACATGATTCATACATATGGAGTTGTTCTGCAGTTCGAAGAGTCATGCAAAGGAGTTTTGAAAATGGAAACCATAATATGTTTCTGATTGGTAATCTTTTTCATCATAGAAATCGATTTCTATTAAACTAATTGTATTTAAAAAAATTACAAAATATCTATAGGTGATTCCGGATACCCATTGGAACCATGGTTGATGACTCTTTTACCAAATCAACCAGAGATGAGTCCCAAATTTTTTTACAATGAATCATTGTGTAAGGCTCGCAACCCTATTGAAAGACTCTTTGGTGTCCTTAAAGCTACTTGGCGATGTTTATCGCAACAAAGAATGCTCTTATATAATCCTGAAATTTCAGGAAAAATAGTTAATGCTTGCGCAGTATTACACAACATTCATTTACAAGAGCAAATAAACACATTTAATGACGAGATCTACGAGCATCATATAGATAGTCCTTTGGTAACCCAAAATACACCATCCTCAACAGCAAAGCGTGTTCAAGACCGACTTATTGCTAATTTTTTTACGTAAATAATATTCATATGTATAAAACCATGCTATATTTAAAAAATTTTAATCAATAATTTGAAAATAAAATACCAAGGTATACATACACATATATTAAAAATTCATTTATTTATCACATTCAGTTTACAAAAAAAATAATAATAATAATTAGATATCTATATTAATTTTAAATTGATTTGATTTGTTTGTTGTTGTTTAAGCAATGTCTCTATGCATTTCGTTTCTATTTAAGAAACTTATCAGTAGACCGCAACCAAATTTGAAAAATGTTGACAAAACCTCAATGCTTATACATATACAAACTCTCAATATAATATTGAAAACTACAAACTATAAGCACAACAAAGAATGATTTCCCAAATCAACAAACAAAATTATGCAGCTTGGGCTTATTTCATTTTTCACTATTTTCTATTTAAGTAACCTTTGGCACAAACTGCATAATTTTGTTTGTTGATTTGGGAAATCTTTCTTTGTTGTGCTTATAGTTTGTAGTTTTCAATATTATATTGAGAGTTTGTATATGTATAAGCATTGAGGTTTTGTAAACATTTTTCAAATTTGGTTGCGGTCTACTGATAAGTTTCTTAAATAGAAACGAAATGCATAAAGACATTGCTTAAACAACAACAAACAAATCAAATCAATTTAACAAAAATTATTAAAAAAAACCAAAAATGAAATTAACATAAAAAACTAAAAAGGAAATTAACATAAAACAATTCTTAAGAAAACTATAAATTAACAAAAACAACAATTCTTAAAAAACTAACAAAGGAAATTAACACAAAATAACAATTCTTAAAAAACTAAACAAGGCACTTCGTACGTATAAATACTTATTACAAAAAAAAAAATATTGAACTTCACACATAAAAAAAACAACAGAATACTTATTATAGAAACTTAAAAACTAAATTTTAAATTGACTAAACTATACCAGTCGATTGATGGAAGCTGCTAAATGGTTGAAAGCATCGGCCACATGCTTCAGTCCCTCTCCCATCGTTTTTACAGCCTCAGCCATTAATTTTCCGATTTCTACATTTTGCTGATTACTTTCAGGGAGCATCTATTAAAAATTAGTAGTTATTAAGAAGTAGATTTACTACGTTCATTGAAAATACCTGTAAAGCAGTAGCCTGTCGTTGGGCTATTTCCAAAAATTTATCCCGCGTGTCGTCCTCATCATTCCTTTTCCTCTTCAATATTCTACGGGGCGACTTTAGAGTTTTTGGCGTCTCTACATCGACCTCGTCTATTGATGATGCTTGTATTTCAAGCATCACGCTTTCATCATCCTCTTCCAGACGCAGTTGAAATTCCTTACAATGAAAACAATTGTAAAAAAATATTTAAAAAAATTTACTTAATTTTAACTTACCTCTTCCAGTGGCACATTTTCTTTGACGGATTCGTTGCCCTTTATGTACTCGGACCCGATCAAAGAAACTGCCCTCTTTTCCAGCTCCGAAATTGGTTCATGGGTCATGGGCCTATTACCAGTGAGAGCTTGCTGCCGTCTGCGATCTCGCACTTTTGTGCTTGTGCGACTTTTTAAATCTTTCCACACCTTTTTGTAAAAAATTTTTTAGTTAAAATTTCATATCTGAACCAATCTTTACTTACCGAATGCCACTGTTCAACACTTTTTAATGCTCCACCAGCATTGTTAAGCTTTGCCGCTAATTCGCTCCACTTCTTATCATTTTCGTATTTGCCGTGCATTTTAGCAAATTTGCCCGCAGCCAGTCCCGGATTTTCCATAAAGAAGTCCACCATTAGACTTAGCTGCTCTGCTGTGGCGCGGCTTCGCTTAACATTTCCTGTAGAAGTCATTCTGCAAAAAATACATATGTATGTACATACATACATATAAAAATAATTAATATAATAGTAATAAAATTAAGTTTTAAAGAGGTACTTACTTTGTCCAGAAATAATAACAAAAGCGTCTGTGCACAATGTAAAAATATTTGTTTTTTGTATTCTCTTTTGTGCTTTTCGTTATTTTGACATATGTTTTAACAGAGATGCCACTGGATTTCAATGTTTAACCAGCGGTGTTAACTAGGAGTTACCGAATCGCACAATCGTTAATACAAACAGCCACACAGGCGTTATATATTAACAGATAACAAATCTTTAAAAGTTACTGAATCGCACTACTGGTGCTTACAAAAATTTACAGCTGACAGATTAAATGGCGCCAGCTAACTACATACACATCCAAGCCAGTACGATTTTTCATTTGCGCGTCGTTGCTAATTACGTCAAATGGCGTTTAAAAAATAGCATTATAGACGTTGTATGGCAACCCCTTAGATAAGATTTTTTTATCTTAATGTTGATATTTTATCCATTTAGATAAAGTCTATAGACTTATAACAAAATAAAATCGAATTTATTAAGGTAGTGAAGTTATATGAAACAAAAATCTTAAAATTGAAAAATGTTTTTCCAAACTAACAAGTTTTTAAACTATGCGATTAGTACAAAAACTGTTTACAAGTATGCAACTGTTTTTGTATTATGCAACATGTATACATATATATGAATATCTGTATATATATATATATATATATATATATATATATATATATATACCTATATATATATATATATATATATATATATATATATAAATATATATATATATATATATATATATATACATATATATATATATATATATATATATATATATATATATGTATATATATATATATATATATATATATATATATTTATACATACATACATACATATATATATATATATATATATATATATATATTTATATATATAGACTACACATAATTTTTTTTTGCAGAACGCTGCGCACGTCAACAACTCCACAAAATGGGTAATGTTTGCAGTTCCGGGCAAAGTAAACAAAAAGACAGCATGTCAGAGCAATCCGATGAGTATGGATTTTATTAATAAGTTCTAAATATCAAACTGAAAGTAAATAAGACTCAAATTGTATTTTTAGAACGTATAATATAAATAAGCCTGATGAAGATTATCGTAATGTAAATGAAAACTGTGATCAAACAAAAGCTCCATTAGCCGATCCAGAAAATGTGCCTGACATAGCGAATTACGAAACTGTTGCCAGTGGAAAGGGAAATCTTGATGACGATGAGAAATCCGCTTGGGCAGAGCAAAAAGGTAAGTTTATATTAGAAGTAAATTTTGAGATTTTTTTGTTTTGAAAATCAGTCTTGAACTCGTTATAGAAGCTACACCATTCCCAGCTACCTTAGATGTAAATAATACTACAGATCTTCAAGAGTTGAAAAATGATGATATAACATATGTCTCTATACTGCAAGGGAAGCTACCTCCGAGCAGAAAGATTGAACGGAGCAAAAAAATTGTTATCTACATATTGGCGGACAGTAGTCCCGAATACAGAAAATTCAAGCGCATAATTTACAGTTTACATAAGCAATTGGTTAAAAAATGTCAAAGCAGAGGATTTGAAATATTCATCTCAGACGTTCACAATACAGATATCGGCAACAGAGCCTGCAACTATTCGCGATTAATGGAAGCAAGTCGTTGGGCTCATAGTCCTTTAGAAGCTCAAGGAGGACATGAGGAAGCTGCTAATTGTCTTTCGGAAATAACTCGTCACTCTTCGTCAGCATATGTTATTCCAATATTATTTTTGGGGTCATCACTTGGCATTCCAATGTTACCGTTGACAATAGAAAGCCAAGATTTCACGCAAGTTTTAACGGAAGCTAATGAAGAGGAGAAAGTTATTTTGGAAAAATGGTACATTATAGATAATTGTTATCAGCCCATGTGTCACCGTTTAAATACAGAACTTTGTAAAAATTATTCTGCGGCTCAAGATGATGAGCTGAACTTATTGCTGACAGTCCTATTAAGTCTTTTTTCAGACGATCTCAAGGATTCATACATGTCGACAGTAGTCGAACAGGAAGTTAATAATACAGTTTTTATGAGTCAAGAACTTGCGAAACGATGTATATGGATACAAACTGGACCGCAATATATAAAACCCCCAGAAAATGCTACTGCCTATGATCATGAGGTACTTAGACGAATTTCTAAGCTTTACACAGAACTAAGGTCACATTTGTCAGAAAAAAATTTGATTCGCATATTGCCAACGATGAATATTTTGGATGACGAGTTGGCGGTTGTTATTGAGAATCTGTTAGAAAAGACAATATTATCCATATTTGAAGAAAATGTGAATAAAAACAGCA